>JAFMZF010000011.1:0-465641 GCA_019155655.1 Kregervanrija delftensis | reverse complement strand
TAATTTTATAAAAACTATTTAAGTTATAAATTAAATAAATAGAAACTGTGTTCTATTTATGTTATTCTAATTACAAAATTATTATTCATCAGTACAGACCTTTCATCAATATGATCGGTTGTTTTACCTTTATTAATAATCTCTTATCTTGATAAGCTATCTTGATAAGCTATCTAATACATTATCTTGATAAGCTATCATCTCGCTTATCATTACCTATTAATTTAATCTAGACTTACTTATCCATTAATTCTAGACTTCAACTATTCAACATTTGCTATTATCATACTTTTCAAAATTTAACATAATTTTCACAGAAATCTATTTTAATTAGAGGTTTTTTTATCCTAAGATTTAATTATAAGGTGTTCAACTTTCTTGTATTCTAATTGATAATTTTATAAAACTATTTAACTATAAATAAAACAAAGAGAAACTTAGCTCTATTTATGTTCTTTAATTTACATAAATTATATATTGTTGTTGATCAATGAAATCACTAGTTTTACTGATTCTAGAACCCTTAATATCATTCTAGAATATTCTTTATCATTCTGTGATAATCCATTCTATATCAACATCATTCATTGATTACTTTTTCTTATTCTAGAATCTTCTTGATAATTCTTATTAGGACATAAAGGATTTTATATTGAAATCCCACATCTCCGCCAGTAGGGTGAGAGGTTATATGTAATCATCTATTTCCAACAAGCATATACGATGATTAGCATAACCCTCACAGGAGGAACGGTTACGGATGTGGTCCTGAAGATAGATAAGTGTTATACTTACTATTAATGGTTTGTAACCGTATTTAACTCAGATGTAATATAAATATAAGAACAAGATATAATGAAATTGTATTTAAATTTTTTTTTATATAAAAGATCTCTTACCAAGAGAAAAGAGAAAGGTAGTAAAACAAGTAGAAACTAAAAAGTAGGAAAAGGTTGTTTATATAGCTATTTCGATTTCAATTGTAATTAATTGTGATTGTACATTTTTGTTCTAGACAAACTCATAATGACCAATTAAATGGATGTAGCAATATATAAATTATTATTGGCTCTAACTTCTTTGATTTCATTGGCTCCATCTAAAGGAGTTATGCATAGTGGAATGGCTTTAATTAATACCAGCATAAACATCGGAGTAATTAACTAAGAAAGGAAATTTCTCCAGGTTCCAACAATTCTATAACAATTTATCCTGTATTAACAACATTTCTAATTACCATAATCAGTAAAATTAAAACTAATTTTCACAATAAGCTATCTGATAAACTATCTTGATAAGCTATCTAATACATTATCTTGATAAGCTATCATCTCGCTTATCATTACCTATTAATTTAATCTAGACTTACTTATCCATTAATTCTAGACTTCAACTATTCAACATTTGCTATTGTTGGAACCTGTGAAAATTATGTCACTAATTTATTACTTCACAGGTTACTGAGATAATATAATTTCAAGCTATATCATTGTTATTTTAGTATGCACATACACTGAAAATAAAATCCGATAAATAATGTCCGATAAGTACACATAGTTATTATTAATTAATTGGTTAAAAGGATTAGAAACATTCAACTGGATATTAAGTTATAAGAAAATCAATGTGGATAATTTCATTTAACCATGTATATAAGCTATGCTATTCCCACTTTTATTTCTTTCTTATTTACAACCTTTTACTTCTTTCCTTTCGGGGAGATCTTTTATATAAAATAAATAGTCTGTCACGCTACTGGTTGAGATGTGGGGTTTCGATGCAAAATCCTTAATGTTCTAATAGCTATTATATCAGAGGACGGGTTAGCTTCCTGGATATCTCCTACCTTAAGCACGGTTGTATGTAAGCCAGTACAGGTAGACTTGCCACGTGATATCCCCTCTAGCCTCGTTAGAGGTCTTAAACCGTTAACAAAATAACAGTACTTACCGTTGTTGGTATTAGCTAATTAAAATGAAATGTGGCTAAAGTCTTATGAACTAATTACTATGTAGTATTATTTTTTAAATAATGAATCCTCAATTAAAAGAAACTAAAAAATAAGATATATAAAATATACAAAATAAAGTGGGAATTGGTCTATTCTTATAGACAGTCAATTTTCACAATAACTATAAATCTAATTTGTGACGACAATGATAAACAGCAAAGATAAGCTAATTGATAACAATAGATAAGCTCATTTGTAGTGACGACAATAGAATGCAGTTACTACGTCACTAATAATTAAATGAATATCTTTGATAACAACTGTAATCAATATGATGTAATAATATTAAGTTCTTGTAATTATTTATGCCATAGAACAAAATTTGTGTCATAATATGTCTATTAACTCATGATATATAATTTATGTTCTGACAGGTAGGAGATATCCAGGAAGCTAACCCGTCCTCTGATAGATATATCTGACAGAGGAATTCCTTCCATTAGTCTTAAGTTGTAATAGAATTATTATTACTGAAGTTTGATATATTACATTTAATTAAAAGTAATCCGATATAGTGTAACGGCTATCATGGTCCGCTTTCACCGGGCAGACCCGGGTTCGACTCCCGGTATCGGAATTTTTTTTAATTATCCACCTCTCTTTTGAAGAGGGCAATGAAAGCTTGTATGTTTATGGTGCGAGGAATCTATGTTGAATATTACAAATCTCTATTGTTCATTACCCCCTTTTAAGCTTACTTTACTGATTCCCATACTTATTTATTTGCTTTGGATTTTATAATCAACCCTAAATTCCGAAAATACAGTAAGGGTTCAAGATGGCATTTTTATTCAAGCGTAATCCAAAGACACCCGGTGAATTAGTTAAAGTATTGAATGAACAAGTAACCAAACTTGATACGACATCTGATAAGAAGAAGGTGCAGGATGAAATCACTCGTCATCTAAACACAGTCAAGACAATAATAAATGGGGAAGAAAGCTCATTTACCGAATCGCAACCAGACGCTTTGGCCCAACTAAGTCAAGAGATATACTCTACAGATCTACTGTACACGCTAATTATCAACCTGAAAGATATTGAATTTGATTCCAGGAAAACCATCGTTTTATTATTCAATTCTTTATTAAGGCGAAAGTTTGGAAATAGATCACCGACAGTAGATTATTTAATCAATAAACATAGACTTCTATTGGCCTTGATGAGAGGTCCAGAGAACCCTGAGGTATCAATTAACACCGGTCCCATGTTAAGAGAAGCCATAAAATATGAAGCTGTTGCAAGACACGTATTATTGGATCCCGCATTTTGGAAATACTTTGATTATGTAAATACAGATTCTTTTGAAACATCGACAGATGCATTTTCTACTTTAAGTGAATTACTGACCCTTCATAAAAAAATTGTAGGTGAATTTTTTTCTAGAGAAGGAGCTGTTACTAAATTTATTTCTGGAATTAATGAATTAATTACAAAAGGGAATTATGTGACTAAAAGGGAAAGTATCCGATTATTGGGTGAATTAATAATGGTTAAGTTGAATTATAGTCTAATGACTAAATATGTGAATGACGTTGAAAATTTGAAAATTGTTATGGTTCTATTGGGTGATAGGTCAAAAAATATTCAATTGGAAGGTTTTAATGTTTTCAAAGTGTTTGTAGCTAATCCCAAAAAAGAAAGAAATGTGGTGGATATATTGGTGAAAAATCGGGATCGTTTATTGGTGTTTCTAGAAAGTTTTAATAAAGAAAGGAATGATGACCTATTTGTTGCAGAGAAAGGGTTTGTCGTAGAACAAATTGAACTTTTGCCAAAGATTATACCGGCAGATAAAATAGTTGAAAAGGAAGCAGGTAATAATGGTTTGAATGTTTCTGTTAACAATGTATATGTAAACAATCGGAAAGCATTGGACTTTAGATATGGTAATAATTTAAATAATGCTAACGAATAGTCAAGCTCACTTTTATCATTGGGATCAAAGATTAGGAAAGTCATTTATACAAATAAATAATATATAATAATTATAAACAAAAATCCTATTTATGGAAATCTAGATCAGCCAATTCTTGAAGTCTTTTAGATTCTTTGGTATTTGCATCTGTGTCTGTCTTAAAGAATTTGGAGATTTCCGTTATACCTAACTCATTTATGGAATAATCAACATCATTTACGACACCTTCTTTATACAACTTATTTTCTGTTTCGTCCCTAAACTGTACCACAGCATCGGAATCAAAACTAGAGATTTTATTGGGCCAATAAAAGACACCTCTAAGAGTAGAATCAATAACTAGGTCGCCATCAAAAGCCATACGATCTAGAATTGTTTTGAGAATTATATAACTCATATTGAATTGATCATGTTGTAACTGACTGGTTGAAATTCCAGGAAATTTAGTGATGTAATCTAATATTTTCTTTGATATAGATGTTTCTTGATTCTTTTTAGATACTATAAAAATTTTTTCAGTAAAATTAGGCTTTGATATGCTGCTTGAATCTGAAAATTCTGAGGATTTGTGTAATGAAACCTGCGATAGTTTTAAATTGAGCCCCAAGTTATCGATTCTCATCATGGCGTCATAAAGTTCAACAGGCGAAATGAGATTTATTTTAAGAGCCTTATTATATATTGAGAACAACTGATACAATGTTATGAGGCCATTATTTTTATCAAGTATATTTTCATTGGTTAAAAATTCAGTTACTTGACGAGCTAATTCATCAAGATATAAATCTGGCATTCCAGATTTTGTTTTATTACTTCGCTTACCTTTTTTGAGAGACATTAGACTAGATACTTTCTTGGAATTGTTCACAACTTTTGAAATTTCATTGTTAGTTAATATATTGCTAAGAATTCTAATTGATTGTTTGGAATTTGTTAAGAGTTCTAAGTTTTGATCAACAGTACGTGCAGCTGGATGAGTTTGCATCAAAATTCTTTGATATTTTTGAGAAAGAGAAATCAATTGTTTAGCTTTGGAGTTCAACTGATGTAAATCTTGCAATGAGTTACTTAAGAGCATTGTGGCTTCATAATTTTCTTGAATAGTTTGGGTCGTTAATCCATAGATACCTGGATTTGGGGGTGGTGAAACTGAGTCTTGAAGAGAATCAAAATATTTAGATCCTAAATTCTTGGAAGAGGAGTCTTTCAGTAATGATTGTCTATCAACTTTCACAGCGCCTTTGTTTGCACCATTGCTTTCCTGGATTTGAACCCATTCTGCAGTTTCGAGTACATATTGAAGTTTTTCAAAAAATACCTTGCTCCCTCCATTTCGAAAGCTTAATTTAACTGTTCGAATATCAATATCCAGATATTCTTGCATAGTTCTCATTTTAAGTTTCTCACTAGATTTATTATCTTCAACGCAAAATGCATCGACTGAAGAGAGATGAGGCGAAATTAGTTTAGTGCCACACATTTCACAGTTAACCATTGAAGGATGATTCATGAAAGTACAATTTGGACATTGTGAGCCATCAAAGGAAACTAAATCTATGGGTATTTCTTTATTTTTTGTATTTATAAATTTTTCTATCGTTTCATAAGGGGCCTTGACACCACAAGTTTGACAAACTGGTAGAAACGCCCCAGTTTTTTCCATTTGGTCAATTTCATAATTGGTGGTATGAAAACTACTTGAATAGTAGCAAATTGGGCAAACCCAGTTTACTTCAATGCTAATTTGTTTTGCCTGCTCATTATTAGGCTTTAATTCAGCTGAATCTTTCAATGTTAGAATTACTTTAGGACTAGACTTCAGGAAACCTTTATATAACTGAACCTCTTTTATGGTAAGCAAAGATAAAGCTATATTTGTAAATTTTGTTGATGTACAGTTTGATTCATCAATAAATATAATACGCTGGTTTGTAAGATAAATTCTTCCTTGTTGATAATCGGTGAGTTTTAAGTCACCTTGATAAAGACCTACGGAATTAAGAATCAGTATGTCATGCTCATTGTCAAGTAAAATAGGTCTTCCACTTGATGTAATATTTATACTCTTCCAATAGGGGGAAATGAATGAAGACATATCGTGTTCAAAATGACTGGAAGCAGTGTTTTTATCTGACGTTTTTGATAGATTTATCATGAAAGAGAAAAATCTGAAGCGAAATGGGTAATAAACACAGCCCGCTTTAAGTTTTTTTTTGAATTTTTATAGAAAAGATACAATCTTTCAGTCGTTTAATATTGACACATAGAATAAATAATACAAATATACCTACTATAAAAGTAATGAATCCAGCAAAGTAAAAAGCTTTGTTAGTTCCTTCAACCCAACAACATTTTCTTCAGAATACACAGTAAGTGCTCCAGAAAGTTCCAGCTTATCCTCCAATTTTTGACCTTTTTCTTCCAATTCTTTAAGATAACTTTCATATAGAACATCCCTTTTCAAAACAGCAGCAATCAATTTTTCAAAATGCTTTTCAAGCAGTGCAGCTTGTTTAATACAGGTTTCATTTTGTGGCCCCAGTGAAATAACAATAGTTGTTACAAGTTGAAAGATAGGAGTAAATATTTCATAATATGAAATCTTATCCAAACTGTTGAATCCTTTATATAAATCATTAGTTACACTATTAGCAGCTGTTAATGGGTTATCTAAAGATATCTTCATCTTAGTAAATTTATCGGACTTTTCACTATCTTTGTACTCTTCTAGTATTAACTCAAAACCCAAATCTGCATCAAGCATAAGAAATCTACAATCTTTGATAATATTAAACAAATCACTTTGAATCAACTGCTGGGCACCTACTCTTGTTTGACCAATTCTAATTAGTAAATAAACACCAGCTTTAAATGTAGTTAATTCATAAAGAAGAGATTGTAGCGACACACTATGTTTCCCACCTTCTAAACAAGAACAAAACAGATCATCTGTACTTTTTAGTTTTTGAACCAAAAGTAAAAGATAATTCCCTTTGCAAAATATTTCAAAAATAAAATTTTCTTCAACTTGCGCAGATTGCAATTTGATCATAATCTTTACAAAAGTTTCCAATAACATTAAAGAGGTCACACGGCATGGACCCTCACCCACCAATGAATCATTGCAAATAATATTAAACAATTTTAAGTCAATGGATCTAACAAATATCATCAACTCAGTTATCACTTTTCTATTGATTATTACTAGTTGTAAATAATTGTTGGCTAGAACATACAAATCTGATCTAATAGACGAAGTTGAGCCTGGAAGCAGAATACCTTTCATACAAATCTTAAAAACAGGGAATAATCTATTATAATACAATAGCGCCTTAGTTTCCTGCTCCTCGAGAGAAGAGAGGCAAATTTTTTTATCAGCTTCATAAATATGAAACAAATAAACGCACAAGGAAACTAAGTCTTCAGCATAAGTAATATCTGCTTGCATATACTCGTCAATCTTTGGCATTATCGACTGAAAAATTTGTAAAATAAAATTCGATTTACTATTGGATTTCATTTGACCTTCGCTTACTATTACTTGAACAAGCACAACCCAAGAATGCAAGTACTCAAAGATATGGACTTTAAAATTGTCAAAAGAAATAGAACAAGTAATAATTTTCTTTAAATTTTTACTTTCAGATTGGAACAATTTCAAATTTTCATCATGTTGACTCGGGTTTAATAAACTTTGGGATTCTTTAGCAAATAATCCAACCAAATTATCAATGACATTCAAATCATAAGGTGACTCAAATTGAGAGACCAAAGGTTCATCCTTCAACGTAATTTTCTTAAAAACGTACTTAAAGTCAAAACTTGAAAATAACTGGTCAATTTTTTCTATCATATTTTTGAGTTTAAAATCCAAGAGGTCTAAAAGTTCTAAAATCTTTGGAGATCCAGTGGAAAATCCACCTGAAACAGTTAACATCTCCATATATTTAGAAGTTAAGGAAATAGATCCTATTGATGAAGCAACATGCAGTTCCAATGCAATCAACTGCAATAAAGAACTTCTATATGAAACCAAAGCCGTTAAAGCACACATACTTTCGCTCCCAGAAACAAAATCGTTATTAGTATTCACCTTGTTATCAAATTTCTGACCACACCAAAAAGTATTAGTGTATATTTTTTTTGTGTTTTGCATTAACATAAGCACAAAGTTGGATTTCAGATTATTTCTTAAATATTCCAAAACTTTTAAACCAAATAAATTGGATTTGCATAGCTTCAATACAATTTCCATACATAATGCACATATACGAACCGGAGGATATTCAACGTTGGTCACATCAGACAGCATAGTAGTGGTTTCCTTTAAAACTGAAATAATGGACTTAAATAATGACCTACTGGATAAAATAGAACCATCATCAGTCCTTCTTCCCAGTGTCATCTTCCTAGTATCGAAACCGAGTAAGAAATGTGTAACAGTGGGGACACCCGAATTAAATGGTAAAAACTTATTTAAGTATTGTAATAAACGGACCTTAACAGCAACAGATTTACGGCTTGTAATTGAAGCTTCAAATTGTTCAATAAATGAATATCGAATTCTGACAGATTCATCAACGGTTTCAAACATCACTAGTAATCGATTTTTGTTAAGGAGATTGTAGTCTAGAGATGATTCACCACCATTGAATATTGATGAGGCTGTTATTTTTCTTAAAATTGAAAGTGAAGTATAAGAAACTTCCAATTTTGTTGACGACACGTATAGGGAAACGTTTGCAACAAAAGGAAGATTTAATAAAAATGCATCATAAAAGGAACGCATACCAAAAGTACCCATACAAGACGATTCAGCAAAAATATTATCTTGCAGTCTTAGAATTGGAACTAATTCATCAATATAAAACCTTTCTCTAGTTAAAATCATATCAATTACTTTTAAACAATTTTCAACTACTTGAATATGCTTAGAATCTTCTGCTAATTCGTTAATCCTATCAATACCTAAATTAGCCAATTGGAATAAAGTTGAGTAAACCTTTGTCTTGTGAATACAATTCATAACAGCAGAACCAGGATGAGATTGAAAATAACGAATAATACTTTTATATGAAGTGATATTATCCATATCTTTAAGATGGCAGGCCGTAGAATTTAAAACTAAATCAGGATCCAATTGTTCAAGACAAATGGCCATTAGATTTAAAATTGACAATTGAAGGTTTATTTTCTGATCATGATCCAAATCTGAATGCAAACTGCCAGGAAAAACTTCTGTGCATAAGAAATCAATATAACACCAAATACCAGGTTTTCTTATTAATGAACCCAAATCTAACGGAAATTGATGTTGCAATGGATTGAAAGGATCCTTTGATATTTCCAAAGGTTTCAGTAATCGAGAAACAAGGTCAATAAAACCCAAAACCAAATTATATGAACTTAGGGATTTACCAATGATATCTTTCGGGATATCACTGACATGGTTCCTACGGCCACTTGCAAAACTTTGAAAAATCCAGTTATCTAATAACTGAAAAAATTTTGTTCTATCGTCGATTGTATCACCGACCAAACAACTTAAAGTTACCAGAACCGATCCACTTAAAGGAGTATTGTTCTTTAAAAACATAGTTAAAATTGACAACAATTGATAATTGTCACTCTCTAATAATTCAATCCTTGCCTTTGAACTATTTCTACCAACCTCAGAAAGAATTTGTAAAAAACCCGAAATGTAAATAATTGAATCTTCACCCAATTCAGAGACGACTTGCTGGTTACTTTTAAGTTGAATAACTGCACTATGATGAGAACCAGATTGGCTGGATTCGGTTCCTACTTTTGAAAGTGCTGTGTTAAAATAAGCAAGTGATGAATAAATGGTGGACCAACTAACAGATGAATACTTGCTTATTAAAGATGATGAATCCAAGGAAGCAGTTAACGCAATAGAATTATTTGTATTAGTTAACTGAAGGAAATTGAAAACATTCATAGCATTTTTATCACCACTTGCCAACGCAGCTAAAACCATTGAATATGTTGACATAATTAACGGCGAGTTACAACGTGAAGCCCACTGTAAAAAGCCATATAAACTTGAAGAAGTATCTTGCCAAAATTCTGAACATAGCTCTGTCCTTCCAAAATATAGGTAATATATTGAAATATAAAATCTTTCGAGATCAGCACCCTCTGTTAAAGCCTCCAAATTAAAATCTTCACTGGATATTAAAAGGTCCTCTTCGGTATCCCTTAATCTAGTCATCATAAATGCTGCATTTGAAATAAAACTGTGAATAAAAGAAGACACAATTGGAACCAAAAAATCGATAAAATGGTTTTCAGAATTAATATCTTTTTCAGCACTATAAATTGTCTTGAACTGCGATTCATCAATCGTAACCCCATTAAGTCTTTTCTGCTGTAAAATTCTCTTTAATTCAAGGGTAGCTGCATCATCAATATCCATCATTCTATGTGCAACAAATTTTGGTATATGCTGTTGTAAAAAAGTTCTAAAATCATAAAACGGTCTAACTCTGTCATCGGTTGATTTAAAAACCAGTGAAGAATCAGCAGTTATTGATAAGAGTTGTTCAAAAGCACCAATTGCAATGACCTTTTGCATTGGTTCATCGACGGTGGTGGTAAAGTCAAACTGTTTTGTTCTTGAAGGTTCATTTGTGCACCAATCAATAAAATTTGTTAAAAACACCAAAATGATCAAACTTTTTATAGGACTCTCGGACAATTTATCCAGATCACTTATACTTTCATTAAATTCATGATGCAAAGATTCTACAACGTCGTCTTTTAAAATTGCTAAAGATGAAACATACTTGAATAAACCTGGAATATAGCTTAACATAAATATATCTTGAGGTTCAAATAAAGTGACATGGTTTAAAAATTGATTAAAATCTTGTAGTAAAAAATTTTCACCTTTTAACGAAATATAACCAAATAATATCTCGCCTAAATACTGATGATCTTTAAATAATGCATCTCTTCTGAAACCAACATTCTTCATAAAAGGAGAGTCTTTGTTAAAGTGCTCCAAAAGTTTTACCCTTTCAACCAGTTGCTTAATGGACTTTAATTCTGTATCAATTGATTTAAATGACTCTAAAATAACCAGGGTTGCAAAACCATTGTCAGCCAAAATTAAATCGATAAATTTTCTTTGAGCTGGATCCTCAGGTGATAAATTCGAAAAAGAAGAAGTTGAACATAAATAGTATGACGTTATTTGCAAGATAAATCCACGGCGAGTATAATAGGCAGCATTTGCAGAATCTAAAAAGGTTGCACCAATTTTTTCAAATTCATTTAATGAAGAATAATATAAAATTTCAGCTGCTGCTATTTCATCAATTTCTAAGGAGTCTGATAATTTGATTCCATTTTCAATAAATTCTTTATTCAATTCATATTCAACTTGATCTGAAAACTGGACTTTACCAGTTTCTAGTTTCTTTCTATTAACTTCGTTTTTCTTTGGGTGAAGAATAAGATTTAGAAAATCTTTTTGCAACAGTTCTAGTTGTTGAACTTGAACATCTATGTCTTGGGAAACAATAGCCTCGTATAAAATCTGGAAAGGAGAAGTAGACCAGTGAAAACTCATTGTGATAATACAATAACTCTTGTCGTTCTAAGAAGATAGATTTAAGCTAACAGTTTAAAGCTGAAGGTCTAAAATTTGTTTCGAAAAAAAAAAAAAAAGATCTCGAAAACATGCGCCACACTCGGACATCTTGCCTATATAAAACTGAACACTACCACTATTCAATTCTCTATTTAGTAAAAATGTATCTAATTATTATTATTCTTCACATTGAATTATTCTAAAACATGTCCAACGATAGTGATAAATTACCCTCAATAGATATCAACTCCTCGGCAAACTATTGGCAAATTCCACAGAAACGAATATATTCAGCATCAGATATTCCGCATTTCCACCATTCACTAGCAATTCAACGAATCAAATCTACAATATTCTTAATATGTTCTACAATTGCGTTAGTTGATGTCCCTGATGGATGCCTCGATGACCAGCTAGTTTCTTTTGAAAGAACACACCCCCAATTGTTGTCTCCAGATTCTACAAAGGATTTGGATTTACCTATTACAACGACAACATTTTCTCCTAGTGGTCTTTCCAAACCGGTTCAATCAGTAGTAAAAATTATCAATAGATTTAAAGAAATTATGAATGATACACCACCATTTCCTGGTCCTCGAAGATATGGGAATATGGCATGCCGAAATTGGCATGATAAAATAACTTATGAAATTGATAATATTCTTAAATCAAATTTATTACATTTTGTACCTGTGGTTGATGACACAAATAAAAAATACATTGATGGTTTTATTACAGAATTGAAATATTATATACTTAGTGCTTTTGGATCTAGAGAAAGATTGGATTTTGGTACTGGTCATGAGCTGTCATTTGTTTCATTTTTAGGTTGTTTAGTCATGATTGGGATTTTGGATCCTCAGAAAGTTAGCGGTAAAGAATGGCTAGTAATTTTGGCTAAATATTATGATTTATTAAAATCACTTATTCTTACTTACACTCTAGAACCTGCAGGGTCGCATGGTGTCTGGGGATTAGATGATCATTTTCATTTAGTTTATGTGTTTGGTGCCAGTCAACTAGTTGATTTTAAATCCATTATTAAAGGTGAAGCAGATAATGAACCAAATAAAGAAAGAACGGGTATGGTTATGAACCATAGAATGGGATTGAGTCCTTCAAGTGTCCTAAATATGTCTGTTTTAAAAAAATACAGGACAAAAAATTTATATTACAATGCCATTGCATTTATCAGAATGGTGAAAACTGGACCATTTAATGAACATTCTCCTCTGTTATACAATATTTCTGCTACTAAGACATGGGAAAAAATCACTAGAGGAATGATTAAAATGTATTTCGGCGAAGTTCTATCTAAATATCCCGTTGTCCAGCATTTCTATTTTGGTGGTGTTTTTTATCCATGGATAAATTCGAGTACGTTGAAACCATTACCAGAAACCTATCTAAGTGAAGAAGATAAAAAAGAAGCTGAGAAAAATAGTGAGACTAATTTTAGAAGTGAAGCTGAGATTGCAATGCATGACTTATACAAAAAGCGAGATAAAGAGCTAGGCAAGTTATTAGATGAAAGAAAAAATGTTGGAATTCTTGGGAGAAGGGGCAAAGAGCTACCAGGAATATCGAGAGCTCAACCTGTCATCCAATCCGCTTGTATAAACAAAGATATTAATTGTCAAGAAACAAAGTCAAATATTTCACGTGCTCAACAAATAAATAGTAATAAGTTTGATCCAGAGTCAACATTTGCGAACAGAAATTCATTACCCGAATCCAAAGGTAAAGGTGATAATATGCATGTTGTGACAAAGGCTCCTTGGAATAACTAAAGTAAATTAAGGGAATATATTTCATTTATAAACGGTCACATCAAATTTTGTGAGGTAACAAAGGATAAAAAAACTTTTAAATTCAAAATACATATTAAACTAACCGACCAGTAAAAATATCTTTTAAGATAAAATTTTAAGTACATTGTAAATATTCTAAGCTTCCTGGTCACCAGTACCAAACGCTTTGTGGAATTCAGTAAAGACAAATCTGTATCTAACATCACCTTCCCATGCCCTATTTAAAGCCATTTCACAATTTTCTTCTGAAATTGGAACTTCTTCAACCCATGGTTTAATACCGTGTTCTGATGCCATTTCAAATAACTCAACAGCTTCTTCTCTTGAACCCAAAGCAGAGGAACATAAACAAGAACCATTACCAAAGAAAGTAAATGGTGAAACATTATACTTTTCATCAACTGCTGGTAAGCCAACGGAACAGAATCTACCTTCAACCTTTAAAATTGACAAGAAAGCGTCAATGTTTAAGCCTGATAAACCAATTGCACAATTTAAAATCAAATCAAATTGATCAAAGTATTCTTTCTCCCAACCTTCAACTCCAGTAGCAACAAAACCTTTTGCACCCAATTCAAAAGATTGAAATTTTTTAGAGTTAGTTCTAGAAAAAACGTAAGCATCAGCACCCATAGCTTTACAAAATTGAACTGCCAAATGACCTAAACCGCCTAAACCAACAATAGCAACTTTTGGAATTTCTCCATTTGGTAAATTCTTTGGGATATACCTTTTTAAAGGAGAAAAAACAGTTAAACCTGCACAACATAGAGAGGCAGCATGAATAGAATGTAGTTTTTCTGGGATTGGAAAACACATATACTCATGAGCTCTAACATGAGAAGCATAACCACCTTGAGAAATATAACCATCGGCATATTTACCATCGTAGGTAGTAACTCCATGGGAACAATATTGTTCATTATTATGCTTACATCTATTACATTTTAAACAAGCAAAAGCTTGAGCACCAAGACCAACTCTATCTCCAATTTTATGAAGAGTAACCTTTGGACCAACTTTAACAACTTTACCAATAATTTCATGACCAACAACTTGAGGACAAGTAATTGAACCCCAACCATGATCAGCACCTTTTGCAGTCATAATATCTGAACCACAAAGACCACAGCACTCAATTTCAATATCGATATCATTTTCTTCGAAAGTTTTTGGTTTGTAAGTGACGTATTTTGGTTTATTCCATTCTTTTGGATCCATAATAGCGTAACCAGCGAACTCTTCTGGGTAATTGACTTTAGTTGAGAACATCTTTAAATGGTGATTTTCTATACTTATTTTATTTGATATTGAAAAGATGACAAAAAGGAGAAAAACTAGGTAAAAAAACTTAAACTTAAAGAAACGCAGCTTATTTTATATAGATCTAGATCATTGGAAAATTCTCTTGTTATCTGGCAAACAACGAAGAAAAAGCCGGCAACTTATTCCGAGCGTGTAAAAATACCAGATTTAGAAAGTAGGACCGCGATTAAGTTGATTTTGTATCCCGCTTTCAACGGTAAGCTTAAAATTTCCCCACGTTTACCAGTTACTTTCAGCTTTCTAGGTTTGTATCGTTGGATTTTAGCCATCCATTTCAAATACTCGGCCAGTAAAACCATTTTTCTAAATTTGGCCATCTAGCAAGAGAGGCGTTATGTATGCCAAACTTTTTTTTTATGCGTAATACGATTGATCATCATTCTGAAAATATATGTATGTTGAAGTCATTAAAATGTGAAGAAAAAAAAAGATAAGCTTAAAAAGTCAGTGAAAAATATCCTTCCTGTCACCTGCTAATATAAATATCAGGTCAGCCGGTCCCCTTTCATGGTCTATTATATTATTGGTTAGAGTTATGCTTAAATTATTTGGTATCAAAACTTGAGCTCAAAGTGAGAAAAACACTCAAATTAAACATCTGATAATCAGTAATTTCTACAATACGTTTCAAGGGAATATAAGTTAAAGTAAGTTTAAAAACCATAGACTTCTCATCCTTTTCACATCGAAAATTTTCTCAAGAACTAAAATTTTACGGCTGTTTTATCTTTTGATAAAGCCATCATGAAAAATGCAAAAGAAAATGGATTACACGGTGATGAAATTATATCACTATAGATTTTTTATTTTTGAGTAAAAGTACCTTGAAATGTAATTGCAAATATGTGATGGTAAAATGTTGTTTTGTATCAATCTGAGTAAATCCAGAAGCTTATATCTAACTATTCTTGATCGGACTCTTTACCGGCGGTTATAAATTAAACTTTTATTGGCTTTATACTCAATTATTTAACTTATACGATAAATATAGGTTTGCTTTAGCAATTCAATATAACTTTTAACCAATAAATTTTCTTGTTAGATAAAAAAAAGTTCATTTCACTTTTCATTTTCTCTATGTTCTATCTTAATATAGTTTTGTTCTTCAATTTATTTTAAATGTAGCAAGCGTCAACATGTGCGAAAACTAATAATTTCAACTTTAGTTTGTACAGTAAAATGTCTTCAAGTTTTGTGCTGGAACATATATATTTAAAGCGATCTCTTATTTAAAAAGAAGCAAAAAATAATTTAACCATTTAACCAATTCTCTACTTGGTTTCTAGCAACACCAGTCGTAAGTTGCAGACCTTGTCTACCATAAGGAAAATAAGAAATAGTATACCAAATTGAACAAATAGCTTGTAAAACACATGCAATGATAACAAGTAAATTATTTTTCCAAATTAACGAAAAAACCAAGGTCGCAGCGATTGAAGAAATAAATGATATACTAAAGGGCAATCTCTCTAAAGAGCTAGCATGTCTGAAAAATTTGATAGGGCCATTTAACACAACAAATGACGATAAAAAAAATAAAGAACCTAGTGACCAAAGTAGAGCAAATTTTTTTGGGCGTAATGATAATACTGGGAATAAAAAAAAACAGATTGCATAACAGCTGTAGCTTCCAATGAGGCAAATAATAAACATTGAAATACGTTCAAAATATGAGAGGTTAAACCATGATGGATCTGTATCTTGTGATTGAGCCTCAAGGTCTGCGATGAACGGATTCGATATTTGTAAAGATCTGAATGGATTGTAGAACGTGGATTCAGATGAGTTTTCCTCCTCCGCTAATCTCGTTGTTGAAGGCAGAGGTGTTGGATCGCTCGGTAAATGAACGCTATGAGAAGATTTAAACCAATTTGTAAAAGACATGTGTAAGCTGTTTGTTGACACTTCGTGCTCGATATGTTTAGTGAACAAGAAATAGTAAAAGATAATAGAACTGAGAAACATGATACTCTGCCAGATAATACATGTGTCATTAACAAAGAGGGGGAAAATGCAAATTTCCTCAATGTGATTTGTTCCTTTACCGTTAAGTGAAGAAAAGAAGAAACCAAAGGAATAATATTAACACATTATCAAGAGCATTCATATACACAACATGTCACACGCAACTGGTTATACTCGTCACAGTACTGCTCCAATCCCAAAGGCGGGCCCATTTTACAGATATACAGCTACAGCTTTAGGAGCAACCATGTGGTTTTGGATGTTCTATAGAGCTAAACATGACTGGAAACAATGGTGTGGTTTAGAACACCCATGGGACCATTCACATTAAATATAGCAATAAGCATTATAAAGATTATGGAAGCATATATACTTTTTATTTTATTAGGTTATACTATATTTAAAAGAGGTTCATTTCGAAAGATTGAATTTGATGATGAAATTTGCGTTTTTTTTTTGTATATTCATATTACATATATTATTATTCTATATTAATTAATTATTTATTTATTTATTGCGTATTCAAATTAAAGTTAGTTATACTAGCTAGTAGATGCTTTATCCGAATTTGATTGCCATTTCCAAGTAAAAATATGAGTAAGTAAAATCTTCAACAAATAAAGGATATAATCTATATTATTAATATATTAATACTTACATTGGTTTGATCATTTCATTGGATAAACATCAGAAAAATTAGTGAACAAAAAACTAAAAAAAAAAATAAAACAGTAAATCCAAAGAATTAAAATAAATCATGAAAACCCTCCCAACTAAAATAAAAAAAAAGCTGTTATTGTAGAAACTATAATAACTGAATCAACACAAACAAGTCGTAAAACATTAAAGAGATATGCAAAGAAATGAACTAAATATAATAAACATTGACGAAACACCCATGCTTCATAACTGATATCAATTAGAAACAGAAATAGATCTAGATCTAGAAGCTGAAAATAAAAAACCACGATCAATGTTTAAGATAAATTCAATAAAATTAACTGAATATTTTCTTAATTTTTTTAAAAAATCCTGAATTATGCTGACTTTGGTTTTTCAAACTAGAAACATTAGTAGGATGATCCATATTTTGACTTCCATGAGTATGATGTGAACCAGTTGAATGTAAAGGAGATAATTGACCATCAATTTCTTCTTCCATGGTTGTCTTTAAATTTGATTTTGTTTTATAAATATTCCCTGCACCACCCCTACCTGTGGAAAAGACAGGACTTAGTTCTATCTCTTGCTGTCTTGGTTTTAATTTTGGAGAAGGAGCCTTGTCAAAAGTGGCAATATTTCCAGCACCTCCTCTACCCGACGAAGCAACATATTTACCAGATTTGTTGGAATAAAAGCCATTGTCTGGATTGGATTTCTTTGCTTCTTCTTCAGTCATAACAATTTCGTTTGCAGCTTTCTGCGAAGCAATCGAGTTCACCATATTACCGGCACCTCCTCTTCCAGTTGAATAAATTGGACTAAAGGACATTTTATGTAATTTATATCCGGTATCTATGAATAAAGCTAATATATAGAGAGAAAGAGAAAGAAAAAGAAAAAGAAAAGAAAAAGGAATACAGGAAAAGTAATTAAGTTATCATATTCAAGTTGATTGACCTGCTTTATTTTTTGTGGGGAAATGTAAGTAAAATTTTCTTCTGACAGCATATGACGGCGGCGTTTAAATCCTTATGTCACGTGCAATATATTAGCATAGCAGCCACGGTTCGCGTTCGTTATTAAATTCTCGCTTTATCTTGTTACCATGTATGTCAGGATAGCAATAAGACCGTAAACAGCTAGTAATGCCATTGACATCAGAAGATGAATTCAGCGACGATAGTGAAGTTTTGGAAATTCTTAATTCTGATGCTCTAAATAAGTCTTCTAATGTTCGTAAAAGAGGACAGACAACATTGGATGGTGAGCGTGTCAGTTTTATTGATCCAAGGACAAACAAAGTCACAATATACGAAGAAATTAAAGAAGTTAACGTATCATTTGGAAAAACACATCATGAATTAAACTATGATAATTTGGATACTATTTTATACCCAACAAATTTAGAAGTTAGAGACTATCAATTGGATATTGTTAAGAAAGCATTATTTGAAAACATTCTATGTGCTTTACCAACAGGTCTAGGTAAAACTTTTATTGCTTCTGCAGTTATGTTAAATTTATACAGATGGACAAAAAATTCCAAAATTATTTTTGTTGCACCAACAAGGCCTTTAGTGGCACAACAAATCAAAGCGTGTTATGGTATAACTGGTATCCCCTTGGATGAAACTGCCATTTTATTAGATAGAACTAAAAGAAATAGGAAAGAAATTTGGGATACGAAAAGAGTATTATTTGCTACGCCTCAGGTTGTTGAAAATGATTTAAAAAGTGGTATATTGGATCCAAAATCAATTGTTTGTGTTGTTATAGATGAAGCACATAGAGCAAAGGGAAACTATTCTTATTGTGGAGTTATTAAATTTATTAAGAGATTCAATTCAAGTTTTAGAGTTCTAGCTTTAACTGCTACTCCTGGTGCAGATATTGAATCTATTCAATCTATTGTGGATAGTTTGGAAATTTCACATATTGAAATTAGGACGGAGAATGATAGTGATATCGTCAAGTATATTAAGAACAAAGAAATTGATAAATTAGATTGTCCTCCAACGGAAGAAATAGTAACAATAATTCATTTAGTATCAGAAGCTATTAAACCAGTACTAGAAAAAGCAAATACTGCAGGAATTTATGATATAACAGATCCGGCTAAGATTAATCATTTTATTGCAATGGAAAAGAGTCAAAAAGTTGTTAGAAATCCAAATTACCCTGAAGGAATTAAATGGAATTATTTTTTTATTCTACAATTATTAGGTACTGTTGGACAATGTTTTAGAAGACTGAATATTTATGGTGTAGTTAGTTTCTACAAATATTTTTTGGATAAATATAAAGAATTTACAACTAAATACAACATGAAAAAATCTACAAACAAAATCCCCACTACTTTTTATTTTAACCCTAGTATAAAAAAATTAATCAAATACGTGGAAAAATTAATTCTAGAGGATACCATAAAGGCCGCAAAGGGATTATGCATTGAGGGAGCATTTTCTCATACAAAACTCCAATATATGATTGAAGAATTGACTGAATTTTTTAGTAAATCTGGAACTAAAAATTCCTCTTGTATCATATTTACTGAATTCAGAGAATCAGCATTAGAAATTGTTAAGGTTGTTGAAAATTCAAATAGTAGAATAGCAAATGCTGATAATTCAAATGGTTACGATGAACTATTAAGGCCCCATATTTTTATTGGACAGGCCAAAGAAAAGGATAAATTTGATCAAGAAAAATACGAAGAAGAAAATAGACCAAAGGGAAGGGGGAGAAAGAAAAAAACCAACCCGCAGGAACAACAGGAAATTATAACTAAAAAGGTTAAAAGTCCTAGGCCAGCGGATAGAATAGGAAGTTCAGAAGATGCACAATTGAAAGGTATGAATCAAAAATTACAAAAGGAATTAATTGAAAAATTTAAATCTGGTGTCTATAATATTCTGGTTGCAACATCAATTGGTGAAGAAGGATTGGATATAGGTGAAGTTGATTTGATAATTTGTTTTGACTCCACTTCATCTCCTATCAAGAACATTCAAAGAATGGGTCGTACTGGTCGTAAAAGAGACGGAAAAATTCTATTACTATTTAGTAGTAATGAGAGAGAAAAATTTAATAAATCCATGGAAAATTATGAATGGATTCAAAAACAGATCAAGAATAACTCAAGTCAAATCCACCTACATCCTTCCGATAGAGTTGTTCCAAAGGATAAAGATCCGATTTTAGAAAAAGTGTTTGTCCAAATTCCGGAAGAAAATGAGGAGATGATGAAAGAAGCCGCCATAGTAAACGATGAAGAATTTCTTAAGTTGGCTACACAGAGTACTCTTAATAATAAGAAAAAAACTAAAACCGGAAACAAAACGAAAACCAGCATTAAACAAACAAAGCTGGAGAAAAGATTTTTTATGCCCGAAGGAGTTGATACGGGATTTAAAACCGTTTCTTCTCTGATTACTAAAAGAGTTGCAGGCGAGGAATCAAAAAAACAACCCGCTAAAAAGAAAAGTAAAATAGCTTACATTGATCCTGGAGATTTAAAATTGGATGAAGAAGATGATGAAGAAGAAGGAGAAGAGTTAACACCCAGTCAAGTATTTTCAGATAATAGTTCAAGAAGAATTAAAAGGAAAAATAATGAATCCATATCGATTGATCTAACACAAAATCCCGAAACTGAACCAAGTTATTCAAGCGAACCGGGTAATGTTAACACAGAGAAAATATTAGATGAATTAGATGATAGTAATGGTATTATCAGTATCGATTTAGGAGATTCCTCGGGCGATGATCTAGAAAATATTAACATTGGAAAAATTTGTAATAGAAAAACAAACGAGCTTGAAAAAGATGAATTGAATCGCTGTGCCGACACTTCAGAATCCCCAGCTGATAAAAGTAATTTTACTGATTCCAAAAATAAAGATGATAATGGTAATTGTAAAGATGAAGATGTTATTATTCTTCTTGCTGATGATGAAAAAAATGAAAAAAGCACTACTAGCAAAAGAACTTTAATAGACTCTATAAGTATTTCAAATTCCCAATCTGATGATGATGATCTATTGTTAACTTTGAAGTCGGTTAGAGATAATGATTCAAAAAATTCAAACAATTCTATTCGGAAGAAACCCGTTTTTAATCCAGTTATACCTCCTTCCTCAGACGAATTGTCGGATGATGAAGATGACATATTAGTGACAAATTTGGACGAGCTGAAAGTTAAAATATTAACTAAGGATGAAAAGGATATTGAAGTTGAATCGAAGAAAGATATTTTCACATCAACACAGACACAAACTGAAAATTCTTTGAGACCATCCATCAGAAACAGTAGATTAATTACTGGAATCAAAAGAAGTAAACGTAATAACATTGAAGGGTATGCCGTTTCTAGAAAAACTGATCTTGCAAATGATAAACGGTCTGTGATATATCAACTGCAGCATAATCATAAGCTTGACCCCATTTTCAAAAGTGACTTTGAAAATAGTGATGGTTTCATGTCCCGAGACGAAGAAATTGAATTTTATTCAAAATATTTCCAAAATGCAGTTTATGATGCTAGTCGTTTACAAACAATCGATGATCCCATGATTTGTATTAAAAATGGCTTATCAGATTCAAAGTTTTGTAGACTACCACATTCTTCGATCAGTTGGTCTTTATGTGAACTCCATGATTTGATCAATAAAGAAGGTGGCCAAGATTTTGATAAGTTGGTTGCACAATTTGATAAATATCAAGATGGACTTGGGGGTCAAGTTGTGGATGAAAATGTTTTAAAAATGATTGTAGATTAATTATAATTTGAATAGCCTTTGAATTAATTAAAAACAAAAAAGTAAATATTAGACTCTATAGAAATAAACAATATAAAAAGAATGTATAAATATAGTTTAAAAATACACAAATCAAGTCTATCAAAGACTTTACGTTCTGACGATTGTTAAGCTTTTGTAATTCTGGTAGACCAAAAAATTTTATCGGCGAATTGACTAAACCTCTATTGTAAGAAAACATTTGATTATAACAAATTAACTGTGGTTCTGGAGGGTTGACTTTGCCATTGTTATGTGTTTATAGTTTGAAGTCAAAAGGACAAACTCTGACATTGATAATTATCAAATATTTTTAGAAACAAATAAAAATTAATTTTAGGAGTATTCATTCATTTTTTATAGAATGTATACTAGGATGGTTACTATATATAATGCATAAAGCAGTTGATATAGATGTGGATAAATTGGAACTTTTGTGGTGTTGTGTAAATTCGATATAAAAAAACCCCACTGATTACAGACTATGGTGTACCGTATGGTGATAATGACAATTATAATTATAATTTCAGAAAATTGTTTTATATTAGAATTATGGTTTATTTGATATTTTATACAATGTAAAATAGTTGAAAGTTTAATACAGCATAAGAAATGAATATTAAGACAATCTAATTGAAATTTATAGAAAATTTTATATAGTGCAACAGCATTTTAATCACTACGTGGAGTGTTTTCAACTGTACTTGGAGGTGTCAAGGGAACAGGTGTCGAAACTGTAGATCTTGAATTTTTAGTCTTTTTAGTATATTTCGATTTTTCACGTGCTTCAAGTGGTGGCAATCTTGGTCTACCTCTTTTTCTTTTAACTGGTTCAATGGATTGTTCTTGTGTTGATTTTTTTATAACTGTAGCTATTTTTTCTTGCTTTGATTCAGATTTCGAAATATTAAAGGTGTCAGTTTTTCTTGGTCTACCTCTCTTCTTTTTTTGAGTTGTAGTTGTTGAACAAGATGAGGAGGATATTGCAGGTGAAGAAACATTTAAACGAGTTTTGATACTTTTATCATTATCAATTATTTTATATTTTGTTATTATTTCTAAATCCAGTCGTTTGTTGTTCATACTTAAAGTTGTATAAGGAAAAATATGAGAAGTTGATATCAAATTATTAGAATTGCTTAACGGTGGAGGTAACAAATGTCCTGATTCAATGTCCTGAATGGATATCTGAGGACTCAAACAGGATATCGGTTGTGGTACATTAGGGGGTAATGATACAGTGGGTAATTTTTGTTGAAACTAAAGGAAATATAAATTATAATTGTTAGTTACTTTAGTAAAAAGATAGAGTCAAAAAAAATTGTTTACATACACTTAAATTTATCATTTTTGAATTATGTTTATAGAAGATTAATATTTTAATTTGCTGCTATTATATTTGAAGAACCATTAAAGATATAAAAATAGATCAAAAAAAATGTGTATTGACTTTTAAATAAATGAGAATATCGATATAATAAATGAAATCTTTAATTGAAAGCGTGTCCCTTAAATAAAATTCAGACAAAAAGAAGTTAAAAGTTTTAAAATTGAAATAAAACAAACTGTAAAGAGTAAAATAAGAAAATAAATATAAAAAAAGTTAAATAAAAAAAATTAAACTAAAAATTTAGTGAAAAAATGAGTGAAAAAATATTTTTTTTCTTTTTTTTTTTTCAATCAAATTAAACAAAAGATACTATGACAGACCAAATGGTTAAATAACCATGCAAATATTTAAAGAAATACTTAGAATAGAATACATATTAGAGGTGGTTTAAAGTAAATGAAAATTATAATTATCTTTTAAACTTACAATGCTGCATTTGTTCTGGCCGGTATTATTTTCGGCAATTTTATTAATAATATTTCAGCATTTGAATATTTAATTTGTGAATTAAGTGGACTTTCTTTGCACGAGTTTAGAAGAACTATGATGAAAAAATGAAATTAAATATTATATAATTTAATGTCTTAAACTTAGGCAGTTTGGTAATTTCAATCATATGAATAAAAAAAAGTACAGAAACATTTTTAATTGAGAGCATAGACCTCTACAACTTTAATTTTTAATATCCCAAAAATATAAAACAGAAAGTTTATTGAACTAATAATATTGGTAACTGTTGTTTAAAAAATGCTCGAAAAATGCCACCAATGTAAGCAAGTAGGGGTCTTAGGTAACGGTAATTTTTGGTTGGTTTTAAAAGAAATTGTATCGATCTTGGAAAGCACCTATTGGATCTTATTAATCACTGCCGAAAACAAAACAATAATTTCTAAGTCATTGATTGAAATATATACCTTGTATCAATATTTAATTGAAAATTATACATTGGTACCAATCTAGCAGTTAAGAATATATGCATATGCCAGTCTATAGTATAAACTCACTGAACTCTATTCAATCAATAAGTTTTACTGCTTGTATGCGAAAGAGATTTGTAGGGTCAGGAAGTTGTGACATTAAAAAAGTCACAATGCCAACATAAATGGGAAAGTAAAGATCCCTTTTATTATTAACCACTAAGCACTCCCATTCAACTAATAAACAAGGTATAGCTATGAGTAGTCAATATAATTTATCTACATATAATTTAAGGACAACAGCTGATTTTATAAAAGCAAAATTTACAGGGTATAAAGGATTCAAAAGAGAAGATCTTATTGCAAGAGTTCATTTGATTTTGAAAACTCAAAAATACATTATTTACATATTATCTGTTATATACTTTAAAACTTTAAACAGAGGACTTTATAAAATACTAAACAAAAGGTTATACCATTTATCCAAAAGTGATCTGATGGTTAGCATATTTGATATTCAGCTTTACTTAAAAATGCCAATGTTTTTGTATCGATTTAGTATGGCAAATTATGGATTTTGGGAGGAAAAATTTTCACAATCTACATTCCCGTTATTATTAACATACAATAAGAATGAATTCTCTACTGCTTATGAATTTGATTGTATAAGAGACCAAAGCCCACATGTTCCATTTGTAATTCCTAATTTTGTTCATTGGGAATCAAGTTTTAGACACGTATTAGGCGCCAGAAAAACCGATCTTGCCGAACTCTTTATTAAGCATGGAAACTACAATGTTGCAAAAATTTATCATACTACTATAACGGATCAACTAACAATTGATGATGTTGAAGATTTTAAATGTTCAAAAGACTGGAATTTGCATGGATTGAATAGCTCATCTAGTATTACGGAAGCATTCTCATTGTTTGTCACTGGTTATTCCAAATTCGGCAGACCAAGTAACATATTATTACAAGAACAACAGGAAAAAATGAACTTTAAGTTCAATCTTAAAAGAGAAAAGGAAAAGAAAAAGTTGAAGCTGAGAAAAGGGATTGAAAAAACAAATTCAGAGTTAGCTATATTACACGAACAAAACAATTCATATTTAGGGACTGAAAATAGTAGTACGATTTTCAGTTCTGTAAGAAAAAATACCATAAAAACAAAAAGATTACTAGCTAGGTCCTTTTCTGATAACAATAAAAAGAGCAAAAATCAAAATGTATTAACTTCACTTGCAACTATAAATTTAGATTCAAGTTTTACTTCAGATGAAATTGATAATTCTACCGAACTTACAGATTTCGATAATAATTTATTGCCGCGTTCACCTAATACCTTAGAACGTTCTGATAATTTAGCAAACTCCCCTTACAGATACGAAAGTGGAGAGAGATTAGGATTACATATGAAAAATGATTTTGATAATATCCCCAGAAATACTGAAAACCTAACTGTCCAGAAAAATAAAAATGAAAAAGAAAATTTAATTATATATCATTAGTAGCTTTTATTAAAGTGAAATAGAATGTAATATGGTATATTTAATTGTACACAAAAGCTAATAATATATATTAAAAAAAATTATCACATAATGAACTTGTAAATGTGTTTAGAAAGTAAACTTGAACTAAAAATAAAGACTGTATATTATAAGTAATTGTACCAATCTTCGGTAACTCCAAAATCATTAGGTGTCCCCGTCCCTAAAAAATCAAACATTGGTGCCATTGACATCATACCATTATTGCCGTTATTATTATTGTTTGTCATTTGTGAGTTCATTATATCTGAATCAATTTGCGAAAAAAGATCGTTAAGGAAGTCCTGTTGTTGATGAGAATTTAATAT
Organism: Kregervanrija delftensis; assembly: GCA_019155655.1. Taxonomy (NCBI): domain Eukaryota; kingdom Fungi; phylum Ascomycota; class Pichiomycetes; order Pichiales; family Pichiaceae; genus Kregervanrija; species Kregervanrija delftensis. The sequence continues at coordinate 439,368 of JAFMZF010000011.1, read as the reverse complement.
CGTGGATTGTGATGGTAAATCATCGGCTAAAGGTATTTGTCCTTGTATATGCATTGATGAAATTGAAGGCAGCCGTGTTTTTGTTTGTTGCTGCTGTTGCGAGCCTGGTATCGACAGTATCGGTGGTGATGCTGACATCTGGGTTGAAACGAGTTGATCATTTAACATATCTGAATGAGAATATCCAATGGGCGATGGAATAAAAACTGAACCAGGTCTCTCTTCCGGATTTGACTCTGCATTTTCAGATAACAACTGAGGTTCAATTGGCTTAGTTAAAACCTCCTGTTGCTGTGTTTGTTGTTGTTGCGAATGTAACGATTGACTTAAATTTTCCATGTTGTAGTTTATGAATTTATTAAATTGAATCCGAGAATCAGATGACATATTACCATTATCACCTTCATTTTGCTTTAAGGTAATCTTAATTTTTTCAACTGCTTTTTCGTTTCCAAGTTCATTTAATAAATCTACCATTGAATTCGTAGCGCCATTTTTGTTAAATTTATTTGAAACTTTCATCCATTTAGAAATACGAGTTAATATAATGCCCATCTTAGCAGCAACTTTTGAAACTGAAGATATTGAGTTTAATGCTTGTGAAACTTTTTCAAAATCCTGCTCAACATTAATTTCAAAATCCAATTGTTGTGTTTTCACTAGCAATCTTGCTCTAATCAAGGCAACCAATGCGTGCATTGGTCTATAGTAAAAAAAAGTGGGAAATTTTGAAGTTTGTTGACAAAGTGCCAAAAAAGAATCGATAACTTTTTCACTTGCCTTAATCAATCTATTTAAAGTCTGTAAATAAACCTCAGTCATTACATCCCTTCGAAGTAAAACTCGGCAAACCACATAATCGTACATTGTCATTAATAACTGATAATAAATAATGGATAACAGGTTTCTCTCTTTGGCTGATTGATTAAATAAACCTGATTCCATTGCCAATTTTTGCATTCTCTTCTCATAATCTATCATTATAAATCTTAAATTTGCATTATTTGATTCGCTTAAACCACCACTAACAGAACCTCTGATTGTAGTACTTGGAAACCCATTCGGACACAAAAATTGAAAAATCTCTTCTCCCAAGGCAACAAGTTTGGAGTAATAATATAAGAATCTGTCAGCTTCATTGAATTCTCCCATTAAAAGTACTTGTGCACAACGTTCATGTACAGGTGTCCAATTGACAACTTTGAATCTAGGCAATGATAAACCTAACGAACCACAACATGCATAAACCCCCATATAAGATCTAACCATTTTGCGTTCCTCACTGCCATCCTTTAAAACATTTTGAGAATTTCTGTAAACCTCATTGCCCAAGTCAAGGCATAAAGTCAAATTTAATGCCATTAATAAACTCATCTGATGTTTATATGATCCCCATTTGCGTGGCGGGGAGCACCAAAGCGATAAAACCAGATATATTTGGATATAAACTACTGAAATTTCTCCGGTAATCTTATTTCTTAGGGACAAGTTATCCTCTAAATAATACAGTAAAGTGTCATGTAAATCAGGTTCATTAAGGCATGTAACCGTTATAAAAGATAGCAAAACCAAAGGCTCGTTATCCAACAACCAATCATATTTATAATGTTTAGGAAAAGAAACACAGGGCCAATAAGAAAGCAATGAATCATAGAAAAAATCAACTCTCCGTTTGACATCGTCAGGTTGCAATATCCTTAATTTAAATAACTCTTTTATGATATTTTGTTCGTGCGGAATCCATGGTAGGTGAGGCACTGGCTTGACAGGTCCCTCTTTCATACTATTAATTGAAGAAGCTTCTGAATTCTCATTGTAATTTTTTAATTCTGGCGTATTCATTGCATGGGATAATACTTTTTGTAGTTCACTTAGTTGCAATTGTAGTGTTGATAAATTGCCTGCTGAAAGGTCGTCATCATCAATATCAATTCCCCTTTGGAAAGAGTTTAATAGCTTGCTTGACTCATTTATTGAATTTTGCAAACACGCCAAAGGTCCGTCACCTTTTAGTTTTGATCTTTTTCTGGGTCTTGGTTTTGCTTGAGATAAGGTAGGGTCCTCCGTCATTGAACATTTTAAACCTGATTTAAAGCATCTTGTACAAGATTCGAACTTTGGATCTTCAAAAACACACCTCATCTTTAAACGATGACACCTTGCACATGCTCTTAGCCTACGAAACTTGTTAGCAAATTCTGTTGTCGGTATTGATGATGTTAATGTTTCAATAGGAGTCTCATCCATTGCTCTTTTACGCGTTGACGTTGAAGGTGAAGATGATGATGATAAATAGGAGTCATTAAGCTCACAATAATCATCTTTGTGGGGTGTCATGGCAGGAATCCAATTAATTAAAAGCAAGTATTACATATGGATTAGAGAACCAAAAGAAAGACACAATCTGATAAACATGAAAACTTAAAAAAAAATTATCTACCGCGGACATCTCCGAAGCAACCACTTTGGTGTGAGCACAACAATAGAATTGTCATTTATTGATTACCCCTATCGTATTAGATATTACTTAAGATTGGTATTAGATAAAGGGAGAGGTCAGTACACATATTAGTATCATAACTCCACATATTCATCCATTTCCACTATACCAGCACGAAGATTACTCCAAACAATTCCATCAGGTGAATACTGTAACAATTCATCAAACGCTGCAACTTTCCGTCTTTTTGTTGAACCGTCCACAACTACGTCATCATATTCCCCCCAGTAACAATTGACATTCACACCCAAGTTGTATGAAGGTTCTGCATCATCGTAACTAAATGGCAGCCACTGGATCTTAACTAGAAATCCACGCTGATTCCAGTCCAATTTATGTAGCTGTAATTCATCAATTCCTGATAATATTTTGTACCTGTAATTACCATACCCATCTTTACTGAATCCATTTGGAATTGAAGCTTTATCTGATTCATTTCTATTATTTGCATCATGAAAAACGGTTATCATTTTAACAGGCGATTTAGACGAGGTTGAATTGAAGGTCATAGAACATTGACGACTTTCACTGATATCAATTTGTAATAAAGCTTCCAATGGTGCGTACTTATCCTTTAATTTATTATCATTTGAATTCGTAAGTATAGAAACATTTAAATAATTATCAAATGAATTATTTAGCACAGTACCATCAAGTAACCATGGTCTAACTGCTTGATAAGTACAAGATTCTGTACCAGTTTCATTATATTGAATACACTCGATGGATGTATTAGAGTATTTAATTGAAGGTATTTGTTCAAGTACCGGCTTGATATATCCTTCACGCCCATAAATTGAAGCGGTTGGCTTGTTATATCTAACATATTCAACAAATCTTAATTTTAATGGATTTTCAAAAGAGATTGGCGATTCAAAATAGGACGTCAATGAGAAGATAATAAATATTACAACAAAAAATTGAACGGTTAACCAGTTTAGTTTATGTGCGAATGGCATTAATGGAATCGATAAACCTGCAGTGGTTATTAGTAGAAAGTTGATGACCACCGAATCAAACAATTTTGACTCTTGAATGGTTTGATGTAGCGCCTGCAAAATTAAATCACCATTGGTATAAGTTAAAAAGACAGATAATGGAACAATGGTTAAAAATTGAATCGACCAATCCAATCCAAATGAAAGGAGTGCTGCTTTTTTGAGATTTGAAAAATAAGTTTCTTCTGATTCATGATTAATAACAATTAAAGATTCGTTGTTATTCATTAAAGGGCTGGACTCGCTCTGAATGTCATCTCCATTTAAAACAGTTTCACTATTCCCGTTAATTTCTTCATGTTCCGCCCCTTCGCTCACTGTGTTACCTTCGGGATTGGTGGAATTATATGATTTTGCAGTCATTTGAGGCCTATATTTGGGGGAAGACTTGAAAACTAAACTGAGTAAGCCAAAAGTGCATGCAACTGAGTTCAAGACGTAAAAAATAGTTAAAATGAAGCCACCTTGGTTTCTAGTTTTATTTATTTCAACTGTAATCCAAACTAATAAGCACCAAAATAAGAGATTTAATTCCAATAAAATAATTAGTTTTTGATCATGAACTGGTCTCAACCACGATGAAAAATTAAGCAATATATAACTAATTAATATAGATAATGAAGTCAATGAGAGTAAAGGAGAGATATAATCATTTGACAATAATAAAGGATCATTCAAATAGAAATATTTTGCACAAAATTTAGTTGCATAATAAGTAGTGGTAATTGCAATTGGTAATCTTAACCAACCCTTTGAATCAATAAACCAGGTACCTTTTTTGATAATAATCAGCAACAAAATGAAGTTAAAAATAGGAACAATAACCAGTAGCAAAATATTAAAGACAAACATTTGATTTAAAGAAAACGAGAAAAACCAGTAATTTAACAGATCAAAGTAAACTGCATCATTGTAATTATCAAATTCATCATTTGAATTCGCCACACCTTCAACAACATCCAAAACATTCTTAATCATCATCCATAATGCACCTTTAGTAGTTCCACTGATGTTATCTCTAATTGTATGATATAAAGATCTTGGTTTATAGAATGCTACATCAATACCTCTCATGCCATTACCAGTATAAACATGATAATCAGTCTGTGAACGAATTAAACCTGAATGGAACCCTTGCTGAAATATACTAGTTGCAAATGGCATTGAAGCATAATAATACCAATCAATTACCGATTTATCAGTTCCACGGAATAAAATTGGAGGTCCGCCTGCACCTGTACCTTCCAAATTTATAAAAAATTCAACATCATCAAACCACTTATGCTTAATAAAGGCTTCTGCACCTAACAAACCAAATTCTTCATCATTATTAAAATTTAAAACTATAGTCCGCAATGGTTGGGAGGTCTTAGGGCTTGAAAAATGAAGTAGCAATGATAATAACGTAATTGTACCCATTCCGTCATCTGTTGTGCCATAAGAAGTTGGAACAGAATCATAATGTGCAGAAACAAGTAAACCCGGTAAATTACTATCGGAACCTTGTATTTTCACTAAAATATTAGAAGATTCGTAATAAATAATTCTATTTGCATCGTTGCTTGGGTCAAAAACATCATGTTGATTGATAAGAATACTGCAATTTTCATGTTTATCAATAGAACTTGTTATATAAGGTTTGGAAGGGAGTGAATTGATGGTATCTAATAAATAATCATGGACTTTATCGTTATCATGAGATGTAAATGGATGAAAATGTGATGAAATTGTTTGTAAATGAGTCCACGATTGCGATAACAATGAAGGCTCTGGCGAAGGAGGTGTTAAGGCGATATGTGTGGATAAAATATGGATTACAATAGACAGTACAAATGTTAGTACTGTCAACACTGATAATGATGTTTTTCTGAACCTAAAAACGTCAGCTAATAGTGTCATTGTGTTTGCTTGCTCTTCTTTTAGACGTAATGCTACAACAATTGATTAAAAATTAATTGATAAATTGAGAAAAAAAATGCGAAGTCTTTTCACCTTTTCGAGGAGTTTTATGATCTTCCTTACACACATAATAAAACCATGATGTTTCCAGCTTTGAAGAACGATTTGATTTTAAGAGCAGCTCGAGGTGAAGAAGTGGAAAGGCCTCCATGTTGGCTAATGAGACAAGCCGGAAGATATCTACCAGAATATCACGAAGTGAAAGGTGGCAGGGATTTCTTCGAGACGTGTAGAGATGCTGACATTGCCAGTGCTATCACTATCCAGCCTATTGATCATTTTGATGGTTTGATCGATGCTGCCATTATATTTAGTGATATTTTAGTTATTCCACAAGCCATGGGCATGGATGTTCAAATGATTGATAAAGTGGGCCCTAGATTCACTGCACCTTTAAGGGTTACTGAAGATTTGAAGAGGGTCAACTATAAATGCGATGTTTCCAAGGAATTAGATTGGGCCTTTAAAGCAATTACATTAACTAGGCATAAATTAAATGGAAGAGTCCCTTTACTAGGTTTTTGTGGTGCTCCATGGACTTTGATGTGTTATATGATCGAAGGAGGTGGAACGAAAATTTTCAGATTTGTTAAAGAATGGATTTTCAAGTACCCTAACGAATCACAAGAATTATTACAAGCAATTACCGATGTTGCTATTGAGTTTTTAGCATTGCAAGTTAAAGCAGGTGCCCAAATGTTACAAGTTTTTGAAAGTTGGGGTGGCGAGCTAGGTGCAACTGATTTTGAAAAGTTTTCATTACCTTATTTGAAACAAATTGCTCAAAAATTACCCATTAGATTGGCTGAATTGGGTCTGGAAAAGGTTCCCATGAGTGTTTTTGCTAAAGGTTCATGGTATGCTTTAAACGATTTATGTAGCATTGGTTATGATGTTGTTTCAATTGATTGGTTGTACAGACCAGAGGATGCTGTTAAAGTTAACGACGGAAGGATTACTTTACAAGGTAACTTAGATCCTTGTGTTATGTATGGTAGCAAGAAAACTATTTCGGCAGAGGTTGAAAGAATGATTAAAGGTTTTGGTGGAGGTAAGAAACAATACATCGTAAATTTTGGACATGGTACACATCCCTTTATGGATCCAGAACAAATCAGATTCTTTTTGGAAGAATGTCATAGAGCTGGTAGTGCGTAATTAGATTTTGTGTATATAGTATCTTTTAGATAACGATATAATATGATAATCATTATTAATGTTTACAAACAAATAATGCCCACCTTAAACTCTTAAGAAAAAGAGACAGTAAAAAAACTCCCTCCTTCCGGGATCGAACCGGAGACCCTAAGATATCAAATTACATTACAGTCTTATGCTCTTCCAACTGAGCTAAAGAGGGATTTACATACGGGTAACAAACCCCCTAAAACTTATGGCACATTTTTTAATGTCATAGGGAATCACTACTATTAGAACTATTAGAGGACGGTATCAGAGGACGGGTTAGCTTCCTGGATATCTTCTACCTTAAGCACGGTTGTATGTAAGCCAGTACAGGTAGACTTGCCACGTGACATCCCCTCTAGCCTCGTTAGAGGTCTTAAACCGTTAACAAAATAACAGTACTTACCGTAGTTGGTATTAGCTAATTAAAATGAAATGTGGCTAAAGTCTTATGAACTAATTACTATGTAGTATTATTTTTGAATAATGAATCCTCAATTAAAAGAAACTAAAAATAAGATATATAAAATATACAAAATAAAGTGGGAATTGGTCTATTCTTATAGACAGTCAATTTTCACAATAACTATAAATCTAATTTGTGATGACAATAATAAACAGCAAAGATAAGCTAATTGATAACAATAGATAAGCTCATTTGTAGTGACAACAATAGAATGCAGTTACTACGTCACTAATAATTAAATTAATATCTTTGATAACAACTGTAATCAATATGATGTAATAATATTAATTTCTTAGTTAATTACTCTGATGTGTTGGAACCTGTGAAAATTATGTCATTAATTTATTACTTCACAGGTTACTGAGATAATATTATTTTGAGCCATATCATTGTTATTTTAATATGCACATACACTGAAAATAAAATCCGATAAATAATGTCCGATAAGTACACATAGTTATTATTAATTAATTGGTTAAAAGGATTAGAAACATTCAACTGGATATTAAGTTATAAGAAAATCAATGTGGATAATTTCATTTAACCATGTATATAAGCTATGCTATTCCCACTTTTATTTCTTTCTTATTTACAACCTTTTACTTCTTTCCTTTCGGGGAGATCTTTTATATAAAAATATATATCAATATATTATATTTGTTATCATCTACTATCTATTCCTTCTGAGTTAAATCCATCGGTTACTTTACACACCACCAATAGTAAGTATTTTTCTTATCTATTTACAGAACCACATCTGTAACCGATCATCCTGTGAGATTAACTTAATCCTCATACTTATTTATTTAGGTATTGAGGATTACAAATAGTCTGTCACGCTACTGGTTGAGATGTGGTGTTTCGATGCAAAACCCTTAATGTTCTAATACGATGTTTATGCTGGTATTAATTAAAGCCTTTCCACTATGCATAACTCCTTTAGATGGAGCAATGAAATCAAAGAAGTTAGAGCCAATAATAATTTATATATAGCTACATCCATTTAATTGGTCATTATGAGTTTGTCTAGAATAAAAATGTACAATCACAATTAATTACAATTGAATTCGAAATAGCTATATAAACAACCTTTTCCTACTTTTTAGTTTCTACTTGTTTTACTACCTTTCTCTTTTCTCTTAGTAAAAGATCTTTTATATAAAAATTGAATACAATTTCATTATATCTTGTTCTTATATTTATATTACATCTTAGTTAAATACGATTACAAACCATTAATAGTAAGTATAAAACTTATCTATCTTCAGGACCACATCCGTAACCGTTCCTCCTGTGAGGGTTATGCTAATCATCGTATATGCTTGTTGGAAGCAGATGATTACATATAACCTCTCACCCTACTGGCAGAGATGTGGAATTTCAGTATAAAATCCTTTATGTCCTAATATTTAATTTACATAAACTATATATTGTTGTTGATCAATAGGATCACTAGTTTTACTGATTCTAGAACCCTTAATATCATTCTAGAATATTCTTTATCATTCTATGATAATCCATTCTATAACAACATCATTCATTGATTACTTTTTCTTATTCTAGAATCTTCTTGATAATTCTATAACAATTTATCTTGTATTAACAACATTTCTAATTACCATAATCAGTAAAATTGAAACTAATTTTCACATACAGTTGTTATCAAAGATATTCATTTAATTATTAGTGACGTAGTAACTGCATTCTATCGTCGTCACTACAAATGAGCTTATCTATTGTTATCAATTAGCTTATCTTTGCTGTTTATCATTGTCGTCACAAATTAGATTTATAGTTATTGTGAAAATTGATTGTCTATAAGAATAGACCAATTCCCACTTTATTTTGTATATTTTATATATCTTATTTTAAGTTTCTTTTAATTGAGGATTCATTATTCAAAAATAATACTACATAGTAATTAGTTCATAAGACTTTAGCCACACTTCATTTTAATTAGCTAATACCAACTACGGTAAGTACTGTTATTTTGTTAACGGTTTAAGACCTCAAACAAGGCTCAAGGAGATATCCAGGAAGCTAACTCGTCCTCTGATAATGTTGGAACTGTTTTAATTTGAGTTTATTATTAGAAGATTAAGGATTTTGCATCGAAACTCCACATCTCAACCAGTATCGTGACAGACTATTTGTAATTGTTGGAACCTGGAGTAATGTCCGATAAGTACACGTAGTTGCCAGAACATAGATTGTATTTCATAACTAAAATGGTTATGACATTAATTTTGTTGCCGGTCAATAAATCAATATTATTAGAACATAAAGGATTTTATATTGAAATCCCACATCTCTGCCAGTAGGGTGAGAGGTTATATGTAATCATCTGCTTCCAACAAGCATACACGATGATTAGCATAACCCTCACAGGAGGAACGGTTACGGATGTGGTCCTGAAGATAGATAAGTTTTATACTTACTATTAATGGTTTGTAATCGTATTTAACTAAGATGTAATATAAATATAAGAACAAGATATAATGAAATTGTATTCAATTTTTATATAAAAGATCTCTTACTAAGAGAAAAGGGAAAGGTAGTAAAACAAGTAGAAACTAAAAAGCGTGAAAATTATGTTAAATTTTGAAAAGTATGATAATAGCAAATGTTGAATAGTTGAAGTCTAGAATTAATGGATAAGTAAGTCTAGATTAAATTAATAGGTAATGATAAGCGAGATAATAGCTTATCAAGATAATGTATTAGATAGCTTATCAAGATAGTTTATCAGATAGCTTATCAATATAGCTTATCAAGATAAGAGATTATTAATAAAGGTAAAACAACCGATCATATTGATGAAAGGTCTGTACTGATGAATAATAATTTTATAAATAGAACACAGTTTCTATTTATTTAATTTATAACTTAAATAGTTTCTATAAAATTATCAATTAAAATACAAGATAGTTGAATACCTAATTTAGTATAAATCATATTAAATAACTTCTAATTAAAACAAAAAGTAGGAAAAGGTTGTTTATATAGCTATTTCGAATTCAATTGTAATTAATTGTGATTGTACATTTTTATTCTAGACAAACTCATAATGACCAATTAAATGGATGTAGCTATATATAAATTATTATTGGCTCTAACTTCTTTGATTTCATTGCTCCATCTAAAGGAGTTATGCATAGTGGAAAGGCTTTAATTAATACCAGCATAAACATCGGAGTAATTAACTCATAATGGAAATTTCTCCAGGTTCCAACACCACAGTTAATTGAATTAGCTAATTCACACGGTAAGTTCTTTGTTCTTTGTTCTTGTCTTACCGATAAGATTTTTTAACACATGCTAAAAACAATGTCATATTGGCAAATCATCTTGTGTAGTAGATATAAGTCAAGATTATGTGAAAATTAGATATAATTTTACAAGGCTATAGTAATTAGAAAATGTTATTAATAGAACAAACTAAATGTCTCAATAACATTAATAATTAACTCAATAATATTGTTAAATAACTGAAGGCTATTAATAGTTTATTGAATGCTATTAATAGTTTATTCAAGACTATCAGTAAATAGTTCAATGTTGTTATAAATAGCTCAGTGCTATTATTAAATAATTTATGTAAATTATATAATCGAAACATAAATAGGACTAAGTTTCTCTTTGTCTCATTTATGAACTAAATAGTTTATATAAAAATTATCGATTAACATACAAGATAGTTGAATACCTCACAATTAAATCTTAGCGATAAACCTATAATTAAAATAGATTATACTTATGGTTTTGTTAAGACTTTGACTGTAACCTAAAGTAATGTGACATCCAGGAAGCTAACTCATCCTCTGATCGATGTTTTTGTAATTATTTATGCTAAATAAGTGAATCAAATTGTCTTCGAATAAGAACTCTATACAAAACAACTTTACAGATATAGAATTGACTTCTGAGTAGGGTTGTGTTTAAATTAACTAACGGAGATTAAAAGCTAAAAAAATTATGAAGGATGCGAGGTTCGAACTCGCGCGGACATACGCCCAGTAGATCTTAAGTCTACCGCCTTAGACCACTCGGCCAACCCTCCAATGATTGTTAGAAAATTCACCCTGGCTTATAAAGCATTAGCTATATTTTACTGGAAACATTTTAGGCCATATCAATGTTATTTTAATATGCACATGGTCTTAAAATTAAATCCTGTTGGAACCTGTGAAAATTTATCAGAGGACGGGTTAGCTTCCTGGATATTATTAGAACATTAAGGATTTTGCATCGAAACCCCACATCTCAACCAGTAGCGTGACAGACTATTTGTAATCCTCAATACCTAAATAAATAAGTATGAGGATTAAGTTAATCTCACAGGATGATCGGTTACAGATGTGGTTCTGTAAATAGATAAGAAAAAATACTTACTATTGGTGGTGTGTAAAAGTAACCGATGGATTTAACTCAGAAGGAATAGATAGTAGATGATAACAAATATAATATATTGATATATATTTTTATATAAAAGATCTCCCCGAAAGGAAAGAAGTAAAAGGTTGTAAATAAGAAAGAAATAAAAGTGGGAATAGCATAGCTTATATACATGGTTAAATGAAATTATCCACATTGATTTTCTTATAACTTAATATCCAGTTGAATGTTTCTAATCCTTTTAACCAATTAATTAATAATAACTATGTGTACTTATCGGACATTATTTATCGGATTTTATTTTCAGTGTATGTGCATATTAAAATAACAATGATATAGCTTGAAATTATATTATCTCAGTAACCTGTGAAGTAATAAATTAGTGACATAATTTTCACAGGCTCCAACAGATATCTCCTACCTTAAGCACGGTTGTATGTAAGCCAGTACAGGTAGACTTGCCACGTAACATCCCCTCTAGCCTCGTTAGAGGTCTTAAACCGTTAACAAAATAACAGTACTTACCGTAGTTGGTATTAGCTAATTAAAATGAAGTGTGGCTAAAGTCTTATGAACTAATTACTATGTAGTATTATTTTTGAATAATGAATCCTCAATTAAAAGAAACTAAAAATAAGATATATAAAATATACAAAATAAAGTGGGAATTGGTCTATTCTTATAGACAGTCAATTTTCACAATAACTATAAATCTAATTTGTGACGACAATGATAAACAGCAAAGATAAGCTAATTGATAACAATAGATAAGCTCATTTGTAGTGACGACGACAGAATGCAGTTACTACGTCACTAATAATTAAATTAATATCTTTGATAACAACTGTAATCAATATGATGTAATAATATTAAGTTCTTGTAATTATTTAAGCAATAGAACAAAATTTGTGTCATAATATGTCTATTAACTCATGATATATAGTTTATGTTCTGACATAAATTGTGAAAATTATGCTAAATTTTGAAAAAGTATGATAATAGCAAATGGTTGAATAGTTGAAGTCTACAATCAATGGATAAGTAATGGATAAGTAAGTCTAGATTAAATTAATAGGTAATGATAAGCGAGATGATAGCTTATCAAGATAATGTATTAGATAGCTTATCAAGATAGTTTATCAGATAGCTTATCAATATAGCTTATCAAGATAAGAGATTATTAATAAAGGTAAAACAACCGATCATATTGATGAAAGGTCTGTACTGATGAATAATAATTTTATAAATAGAACACAGTTTCTATTTATTTAATTTATAACTTAAATAGTTTCTATAAAATTATCAATTAAAATACAAGATAGTTGAATACCTAATTTAGTATAAATCATATTAAATAACTTCTAATTAAAACATAAATAATACAAGAAATTAATATTAATACATCATAATGGTTACTGTTGTTATCAAAGATATTCATTTAATTATTAGTGACATAATAGTCTGCATTCTATCGTCGTCACTACAAGTGAGCTTATCTTGATTGTTATCAAGATATCTTATCTTTAGTTTTTTTTTGTGAAAATTAAGAAATAATTTTGTGAAGATATAGTAATTAAAAAATGTTATTAATATGAGTATGAAAATAATAAGAAAACTATGAAACAACTATTCAAGTGAAACAAATATTAAAGCAACGCAAATATTATTCAATATTATTGAACAATGAGTTTGAGTAATAGTTACTATAATTAGTAATATTATAAGGTAGAAGGTTTCATATTCATATACATTAAATAATATAAATAAAGACTACTTTCTCTATGTCTTATTATGAATTAAATAGTTTATCAATTAACATACAAGATAGTTGAATACCTCACAATTAAACCTTAGCGATAAACCTTTAATCAAAATAAAAATAAAATCCAATAAGTATACGTATCTAATATCGATTAATTGTTTAAAAGGATTATAAACATTTAATTGGATATTAAGTGATTATCAACTTCCAACTAGCATGCATGATGATTAGGATATCCCTCACAAGAGGAACGGTTATGGTCCCATAGATATGTAATTTTATACTTACTATTAGTGATTGTGTATCCGTTGTCAACTCAGGTGTATATAAATATTAGAATAAAACCATTGGTTAAAAGTTTTTTAACCAGTTAAATTTTTATCAAATATGTGCATAATTTTATTGTAAAGGGGATGTGAATATTGTAATAATAATGATACGGCCTGAATTATACTATTCTAGTAACCTATGAAGCAATAATTCACTGGAATAATATCCCATAGATTCCAAAGCTTGATTCATTATGAAAGCTAAATTAAATCCGTTGGAGATAAATCTCATATGAAATTATATCTTTAACTTCAAAAACATCGATTTGATTCATGGAAAAAATTACGTCCAAATGCCTCAATATAAATTAATAAAAATAAAAATGAGTCCTCTTTTTAGCTTTTTTGTAGTACTCTGCTTTCTATGAATGTTCTCATTATCAGTTATTTAAAATTCAAAATAGTTCTCGTAAAAGATAAACAAAAAAGGCAATAGCTAAAATATAAGAAGGGCCTATGTTCTGAAAGGTTTAGGTGTGTATGGTTCTTCTAAATATTCAACCTCCTTTGGAGTTAACTTCAGATCAAAAGCCTTGATACAATCATCAACTCTTTCAGGTTTACTGAAACCAACAATCGGGGAATAACCTTTACTCAAAACATAAGCCATAGAAATAACTGCCATAGAAACATTATGCGTCTCACTCAACTCTTCAACTCTTTTCATAATCTCTCTATCACCATCATTCAAATCAACCAAACCTAAATTTTTAATACGATTGTCAGAACTACTTCTTGAAGTGTCACCATGTTCAGCACCTAATGGTCTAGTTAAAACACCCCTTGCATTTGGCGACCACGGGATAATACCAACATTAGTCAATTTACAATATTCCATCATTTCCCTTTCTTCCTCTCTATATAATAAGTTAAAGTAATTTTGCATGGAAATGAATTTAGTCCAACCGTTTTTTTCGGCGACATTCTGTAACATCACAAATTGATAGGTTTTCATTGATGATGCACCAATATATCTAGTGTAACCTAATTTAATAATATCATGTAATGCTTCCATTGTTTCTTCAATTGGAGTTGTAGGATCAAATCTATGGATTTGAATAACATCAGCGTAAGTACCTAATCTTTCAACAGAGGCTTTAGAAGCATCCATGATATGTTTTCTGGATAAACCTTTAACATTGGAGAATTCATAAAATGGGTATTCTGCCTCTGCTTTAGCAAGAGTTAGATTTGGAATATCATAATCAACGGTATAAAAAAGTTTGGTTAAAATAACGATTCGGTCACGTTTAATCTTAAACTTCTCAATAAATTCACGTAATATAACTTCTGAGTATCCATTAGAATACATATCAGCAGTATCAAAAGTACGGATACCGTTATCGTAACATTTTTTCAAAATGGAGAAAATTAATTCTTTATCTTCGACAACCCAGTCTTGCCATGCTTTCTTACCAAATGACATACAACCGACAATAATACGGGATATTTTCAAACCTGAATTGCCCAAGTTTGTATAGAAATCAGGAGAGATAGATGAATTGGTCATATTGAGCTGAAAGGTTATAACGATTGTGTTTTGTTAGCCAATTATAACTGTAGGTGTGAAAATTGATTACAAAAGGTGCACTATTGAACCTTTGAGGTTTCAAAAAGGAAATTCAAGTCTCGGAGTTAATTTGAAAACCGAATTGGAAAAGAAAGGCTATAAATCCATGGAACAGGAAAGCGTTTTCTATGAATACTATTGTCAAAAATATTGTAATTTATGCTCTTTGAAAAGTTAAATGGTGATAAGAAATTTTGATTTAAAATCCAGTTTATAGAAATATTCTATTTGAACGTTTTAAAACTGGTTGCTTCACTGATAATAACGATAGAGTTTGTGAGTTCAAGAAGGGACAAGACTAAATGTAACCCTACTCCTTTTTTATTTTATAACTTTTAATTTGTTCAGCAAATTATCTATGCTCGAGTGCTGAAGTGGTTGGCAATGATGGTAATGGAAAACTTGGACTCGATAATCTGGGTACTTTTATCAGCATTCGATAACGAATATCAAGGAGATGATGTCGAAGTACGACAATTGGATCCCTCAACCTTCTTCTATCAATGAAATCGGTTTTAGTGGTCATCAGCATTTTAAAGTTTGAGTTGATGCTTTACTAATTTATTATATATCATGTTTAATGCAAATAAAATTATTGCATTTTTATATATGAATAATGAAAAACTACAGTAAATTAGTGATCCAACTTAACTGATATTTAATTCAACAAACTGATATTAATCATTTCAACAATAGACCAATGAAATTCACAGCAGTAACATTTTTGTTAAAGATTTCAAAATAACTATTATAAATACCAGTGTGATTACATTTTTATTAAGGTAGGAACTGCAAGACAAAAATTTCAAAAATTTCGGATAATTTGTTATTGATAACTTGCAAAAGGAGTATCGGTCTGCTTTGATAATGTTTAAATATATCGAAGTTAAGTTAACGATCTGATCCAGATAATCAGAAAAACCATTTTTTCATAAAATATTTTGAATTGCCAAAATAAGGATATTGTAGCTCTGCTAACGGTATCAGAAAATATTTGGTTGGTTATTGATATTTCAGTAACAAATGAAGCACGTAGGAAGTTTTCTCGGTTATAATAATGTCACTATATAATTTTTACTTATACATTGGAACCGATTCTATATTATTGCAGAAAATTGTAAAAATTGATATTACCAAACCAAATACAGGTAGAGATAGAAATTAGGTAAAAATGATAAAATTGAATTATTTGAATACTGTAATAGTGAAATTCGACAACTTTTGTTTTACAAAATTAGGCGGAACAAAACATTAGTAGTTAAAATATATAGATGGATAAGATATATAAAGATAGTTTATTTTACTTTAACCTACTTGAAATCCGAAAATATCATTTATGCTTTTAGCCTTTTCTATTATATCTGGATTAAATATATTATTTTCAGTAAGATTATTATAAAAGGCATATGTTTCATTTAACCTATCTTTTAGAGCATAATTTACCCCTGAAATTTCATCATTCTTTTCATCCATGTTACTTTTCACACTTAAATATTTCATCTTTTTACTTTACTCTTTTATTTCAATTCAATTCTGACTGGATCTCCATCACCATCTCCAAGTTCGTTATTAATTTGTTCTTCTTTGCTATGAATAATTTCATTTCTTTAAACAATTTAATAAACTAAATAATTTAGATGAAATGGCAATTAAAGAAAAGTCACCTAAAATATGTTGGGTTAATTACATTATATCTATAATTGATCAATAATGAGAGGGTAAAATATTTTTTAACAAGTGGTTTAAATTCATAAAAGTTATTCAATTTTAAATTGACTGAAATTTTGATTCATCAATTGCCAAGATTACTATTATTCAAATATTTTATTATACTTATTATTCTCAGGAATCTCTATTAAACCCGAATTGATAATTTTAACAAGTATAGACTAAATATGATAGTTCTGTAAGGCAAAAAGATTTATTATTTTGCAAAAAGATTTTATTTTAGTTTATTCATTTATAGGTCAGAAATAAATAATTTATTTCAGAAGAAATGTTCTAACTCTCACACTCTAAGTAAATTATCTTCGAAATTTTCTTTGATTTTGAACTCAAAAGTTTGATTATATTGTTTTTGAATATATTCAGGTATTTTTACTCCATTATTGATTATTTCTGTTGGTGCATCTAAATATTCTAATGTTCCTATATCAAAAAATTTAATTATTCTCTCTTAATATTTTAATATGTTTCTAAGCTTAGTTATTTTCCTCCGATATATACATTACTTCTGGCATTTCTGAGTTCATGAATCTTTTCAGTAATCTAATTATATATATATTTCTATCCAGTCAATACTAGTGATATTATTGAAACACATTATTAAACAAAATGTATGTTTTCCAAAATTTTGCAAACTTTTCAAGTATAACAAGTGCATCCTAAAAGAAATTTTGAAATAACTATCAAATAACTAACCAAGCCAAAAAAAATAAATATATCTCCCTATCAGGGGCTCGAACCCTGGACATTTCGGTCGACTTCTGTTTTTTGTCATAAAAGCCGAACGCTCTACCGACTGAGCTAACAGGGAAATTATTAATTTTCAAAAGGCCCTGCAAGATTCATCACAAAGATACTAAAAACATTTTTAAATTAAAGTTACGGATTGTTTAAGGAGAAACTGTCAAAACTGTTTTAATTAGAAGTTATTTAATATGATTTATGTTGGAACCTGTGAAAATTATGTCATTAATTTATTACTTCACAGGTTACTGAGATAATATAATTTTAAGCCATATCATTGTTATTTTAATATGCACATACACTGAAAATAAAATCCGATAAATAATGTCCGATAAGTACACATAGTTATTATTAATTAATTGGTTAAAAGGATTAGAAACATTCAACTGGATATTAAGTTATAAGAAAATCAATGTGGATAATTTCATTTAACCATGTATATAAGCTATGCTATTCCCACTTTTATTTCTTTCTTATTTACAACCTTTTACTTCTTTCCTTTCGGGGAGATATTTTATATAAAAAATATATATCAATATATTATATTTGTTATCATCTATTATCTATTCTTTCTGAGTTAAATCCATCGGTTACTTTACACACCACCAATAGTAAGTATTTTTTCTTATCTATTTACAGAACCACATCTGTAACCGATCATCCTGTGAGATTAACTTAATCCTCATACTTATTTATTTAGGTATTGAGGATTACAAATAGTCTGTCACGCTACTGGTTGAGATGTGGGGTTTCGATGCAAAATCCTTAATGTTCTAATATGGCACCCATGCTGGGAGATTATAATTTTAAGAGTCCGAACTCAGAACTAACAATAATATTTACTCCTTAATCATGGTTTTGAAGACTATGTTGCTAGTGTTGAAAAAAGAGATGCTTCATTCAAAATGACTGTTGATCGAGAAGATAACGTCATTGAAACTATTAGACGTTCCGTTTCCACGAAGTTCCATCCTATTATTGATGCTAATTTAATTTTGTCTAGGACTGATCAACTCAGTGCTACCCAAATTATGTTGCGTATTAAAGATCGAGTTGTCGGAAATGAACCTAAGCAAGAGGAGCTAATGAAAGCAATTTCTAATCTAAAACTAGGTTCCAACATTCATGATATCGATGAGTATTTTTTGAAGGTTAGTACTATTAATGAATTAATCAAAGCTTCATCGATAGACGTTTCTGAAAGTATTATTGCAGGAACCTTATTCTCAAATCTAGGAAATACCTATCAGCAATTCATAAATAGATATAACGAAGAATACATTGATGACCCATATCCTAATGTATACTTCGATTCAATATCTCAGTTTGTGGCTGAACTTAACAATGAACACAAAAGGATGATAACTAAAATCAGGTATTTTGATGATAGTAAGAAGAGCAATCACCAAAAACCTAAAAACAAATTTGGAATTAAAAAATAATCCCTCTGAATCTTCAAGATCATTTGCATCTCAAAACGATTCCAAGAAAGAGATTGGGCTAAAATCAAGAATAAGAGCCAACAATATTAAAATACAAGCTCTAAATGAAGGTAAAAAGGAAAATCAGACGAAATCCATTCGTTCTGAAAGGAGGCTTCGTACCAGCAATTGTTGATTCTGGTTCAAATGCTAGCATTACTGGTCATAGAAAATTATTACATAATTATGTTAAATTTTCTAATTCCCCTGATGATTCCCATTCACAAATTGATACGTGTTTAGGTAACACTGGTCGTATATTAGGTCAAGGTTATTTAGTACTGAAATTTGGAAAGGAAACACTATCCATACCTACCTTTCATGTTGAAAAATCTTCCTTAACTATTATAAGTGAAGAAGATTTATTAGAAGCTGGTATAAAATATTTAATTGATTATGATAAACCATCTCGGTCAAAACACTTGGAATACAAAAAATATTAAAGTACCACTTGTTGTTAAAGAAAAATTAACTTTCTTACCCACTGATAACTTTCAAGTCATAAAGCCAACATTCAATATTAAAGTCAACAATTTGCATCAACGCTTTGGTCATGTTAACTGCAGATATTTATTGGATTCTATTTCTCATGGAACCATCATTGCTGCTGAATCTGACGTTACCGACCTGAAAAATATTATAAATAATGAAGGTTGTGTTGATTGCATGTTAGGAAAAGCAAGAAGGTCTAATGCAATTAAATCATCTCGTTCATCCTATGTTGTATGCAAACCATTTGCAAAAATATACAGTGATGTATCAGAAGTTAATGCAAAATACGTTAAGGCAGATGATCATAAATGTTTTATTACATTTCGATGTGCCTATACTGGATATACAGTTGTTTATATCATGAAAAAGAAATCTGAAGCTTATGATAAAATATTTACATTTGTGAATTGGGTTCACCATCAATTTGCACCCAACAAAATTTTGGAATTTTTTTCAGATAACGGACGTGAATACGTTAACAAGAACGTCTCATCATTTTTTCACTAAACAAGGTATTGAACATCATCTTACTTCTGCTTATACTCCTGCTTCAAATGGAAATGCTGAACGATTGAATCTCACTTTACTCAATGACTGCCGTACCATGTTACATGCCGGACGTCTGCCATCTCAATTTTGGGCAGATGCCATACTTTATAGTGCTTATCTAAGAAATTATGTATACAATAAGGTCATAAAAGACTCACCTGCTGGTTATATTGGTTATAGACCTTTAAATGCAAAGAAATTTCACATCTTCGGTGAAAAATGTGCTGTTACTATTCCACCAGATGTTGATCATGATAAACTTGATACTAGAGCACATATTGGTATTTATTTAGGTTATGACCATGACACTTATGGACATACCGTTTATGTCCCCAAAACACCCGGTAATTTATCTGAAGGTTTTTATGAATATACAAGACATGTCAAGTTTTTTCCACAACACCCACTTTATACACAATTTCCATTTGACCATTCCTTAGATTCAGATATACATCACACCCAATCTCCATCTTTAATTCCAGATCAACACGATGATGAAACTTCATCATCCAACTCCTCCACAGACTTAGATTACGAATACGAATCAGACCCAGATACAACCATGGATCAAATTCCATCTGATACTGAACCATCACCCACAGATGACAATACGATCCCCAAATCATCACCCACAGATGAATCCACACCACCAGTATTACCAAATTCTACTACTTCTACATCACCTATCATCATAGATTCTAGTTCATCATCCTCAGATGATGAATCTTTATCCCAATCTTCAAGTGATGATTCTAATCATCCTTCTACAGATGCCGGTACTGGAAGTTTTAATACTGATACAGGTGAACACCAATCTGATCATTCTTATCATCCAGATTCGTACTCTGATTCATCTACTGATGATGATTTAACCGATTATATTGAAGCTTCTGGTGATGAAAAGGTTGCTACAGCTGATCTCGTGACATCCGGTTCCGAATCAGAACCCGAAGTACGTCCCCAGACTACTCCAACTACTGTCTCTATTCCAATTTCTACCTCTGACGTTGCTTCTTCATCCACTCTTCTTCCTGCTGCTGAATCCACCGCTGGCAATTCCCCTTTGGACACACAAGACCTCCAGGACTCTTCTCCCAATCTACTAACAGTAGAACTTGTTCCTAGGCAATTCGACTCATTAAATGATAATGAGTTTGTTGATTTTGGTAAAGGCGCCCCTACCAATTCATCCATCGATGCAACACTTTCACCAGCAACTAGTCACCCAGAAGAACCAACAACATTTCTTACTAAGAAATTCCAGAGCTTTCCACCCCGGAAACTCAAACGAAAACGTCGTCGTGACGATATTGTTGTTGACCCGACACCTCTTAAACGTGCTTACCTTGCTCCACGTCTGGTCAACCAATTCTCCATAACCATCAATCATCTCAATATTATTCCCATTCCCAAATCATACCGTGCTGCCGTCACAAGTCCTCATACTGTTAAATGGATCTCTGCTATTCAATCAGAGTTACAATCTCATAAATCACTTGGTACCTGGTCATCAACACCAATTATTGTTTCTGAATCCACTTACAAAAATGACTATAAACAATCCACGGTTACTACTCAATGGGTTTTTACAATTAAGAGTGATGGTACTTTCAAGGCTAGACTAGTAGCCCGAGGAGATCAACAATCTCACAACACTTTTGATCTGACATATTCACCGACTTTACGTCCTGACATTGCTAGATTAATTCTATCTACATGTGCATCCCGACATTGGTACTTTCAACAAATTGATATTAAGACGGCTTATCTCAATTCGCCTTTTGGATACCACGATGTACATTCAAACCCCTCAAGGATATTCACATTCTAAATGTCCATCTGGCAAGAGGGTGCTCTACCGGTTACAAAAAGCCTTATATGGTCTTAAGCAATCCGGTCGATTGTGGCATGAAACTATTAGTGCTTTTCTCGGAAAAATCAACTTCACTAAAGATTTCACGTTTCCATCCACTTTCATACAAAAAAATAAGAAAGGTAATATAAATTGCATTATTGGTATTTTTGTTGATGATTTTATTATAATTACCAAATCAAGTTCAACTATGACAAAATTACTGACAAAACTCAAATCAGAATATGAAGTTAAATTAATAGAACCTGATGATAAAGGCTACCAACATTTTTTAGGCATGGATATGAAGGTTTACAAAACTCAACTTGGAAAAGTGAATAAAATAGAATTGAGTCAATTTTCATATATTGAGAAATTGATAACTGAACTAAATATTCATTTGACTAAAAGTAAACCTTCCACACCACTGACACCTGGTTTTTATTTTGATCCAACTTTAAACAAACTATTGATATCCAAAAAATGAATTAGAAAAAGCTACTACAAACTATCGACGTCTCATTGGATCGTTATTGTATATCTCGTTAATGACTAGACCCGATATCACGTACGCTATAAACTATCTTGCTCGTTTTGCTACATATCCTCATCCTATTCTGTTCAAACAAATTGATCGTGTTGCTAACTATCTAAATGATACTAAATATCTTAAATTGTCTTATGGTAATACTAAAAAATGCTACAGATATTGTTGAATGTTATTGTGATAGTGACTATGCTCAAGAACCAACTACGCGGAAGTCTATGACTGGTTTTCTATTCAAAATACATGGAGATGTTATATCTTGGCATTCAAAATATACACCATTGGTATGCCAATCTTCTACCCAAGCTGAGTTACAAGGTGCTGTCAATGCTGTAAATGAACTTACATGGATTATAGAATTATTAAAATATTTTGGTGAAAATAAAATCCTGACAAGTAAACCGTTGCTGCTTATAGATAACCAATCTGCGATAGATACTATTATCAATAGAAATTTCTCATCCGCATCAAAACATTATATGATAAGGTATAAAATGTTGATTCAGCAATATCATGAATTTAAATTATTTAAAGTTAAACATGTCATTTCGGAATTACAATTAGCTGATGTATTAACAAAACCTGTGGATAGAAAGGTTATAAAATTCATTAAAGATACTTTATTTGAAAACATTGATGAAGCTTAAATCAAGAGGGTGTGTTGGAACCTGTGAAAATTATGTCATTAATTTATTACTTCACAGGTTACTGAGATAATATAATTTTAAGCCATATCATTGTTATTTTAATATGCACATACACTGAAAATAAAATCCGATAAATAATGTCCGATAAGTACACATAGTTATTATTAATTAATTGGTTAAAAGGATTAGAAACATTCAACTGGATATTAAGTTATAAGAAAATCAATGTGGATAATTTCATTTTAACCATGTATATAAGCTATGCTATTCCCACTTTTATTTCTTTCTTATTTACAACTTTTTACTTCTTTCCTTTTGGGGAGATCTTTTATATATAAAAATATATATCAATATATTATATTTGTTATCATCTATTATCTATTCTTTCTGAGTTAAATCCATCGGTTACTTTACACACCACCAATAGTAAGTATTTTTCTTATCTATTTACAGAACCACATCTGTAACCGATCATCCTGTGAGATTAACTTAATCCTCATACTTATTTATTTAGGTATTGAGGATTACAAATAGTCTGTCACGCTACTGGTTGAGATGTGGGGTTTCGATGCAAAATCCTTAATGTTCTAATAATTTATACTAAATTAGGTATTCAACTATCTTTTATTTTAATTGATAATTTTATAGAAACTATTTAAGTTATAAATTAAATAAATAGAAACTGTGTTCTATTTATAAAATTATTATTCATCAGTACAGACCTTTCATCAATATGATCGGTTGTTTTACCTTTATTAATAATCTCTTATCTTGATAAGCTATATTGATAAGCTATCTGATAAACTATCTTGATAAGCTATCTAATACATTATCTTGATAAGCTATCATCTCGCTTATCATTACCTATTAATTTAATCTAGACTTACTTATCCATTAATTCTAGACTTCAACTATTCAACATTTGCTATTATCATACTTTTCAAAATTTAACATAATTTTCACAAAAACATAGATTGTGTTGGAACCTGGAGAAATTTTCATTATTAGTTAATTAATCCGATGTTTATGCTGGTATTAATTAAAGCCTTTCCACTATGCATAACTCCTTTAGATGGAGCCAATGAAATCAAAGAAGTTAGAGCCAATAATAATTTATATATAGCTACATCCATTTAATTGGTCATTATGAGTTTGTCTAGAATAAAAATGTACAATCACAATTAATTACAATTGAATTCGAAATAGCTATATAAACAACCTTTTCCTACTTTTTAGTTTCTACTTGTTTTACTACCTTTCCCTTTTCCCTTAATAAGAGATCTTTTATATAAAAATTGAATACAATTTTAATTATACTTTGTTCTAATATATATTACTTCTGAGTTAAACCAGTTACAAACCAACAATAGTAAGTATTAACTTAGCTATCTACGGGACCACATCCGTAACCGTTCCTCCTGTGAGGGTTATGCTAATCATCGTGTATGCTTGTTGGAAGTAGATGATTACATATAACCTCTCACCCTACTAGCGGAGATGTGGGATTTCAATATAAAATCCTTTATGTCCTAATAGATTGCATATCATAACTAAAATGGTTATGACATTAATTTTGTTGCCGGTCAATAAATTGATATTATATTCTAAATTTAGTAATGTCAACAAACTTTGTTCCATGCAGAATTAATTCCAAGAACATAAAATCTGATAAATCACGTATGTGTTGAATAGTAGAGTATGATTGTGATTGGATAGATATTAAACATTCTCCTAAATATGAAAATGGAGATTTCGTATAAGTTCATGGAATATTCCACTTATTTTTATATTTTGTATATTAAGTTAGTTTCTTTTAAGGGAGGATTCAAATTATTATAAATAATGCAACCTAGTAATAGTCATTACACCCAGTCACACCACCAAGTATCAACTTAGCTAATTAACAAACAGTAAGTATCTTTTTCTCATCTTACTGTTCACGACCTCTAATCAGGCTAGAGGGGAATCACGTGGCAAATCTACCTGTACTGGTTAACTTATAACTGTGCTTAAGGTAGGATATATCCAGGAATGCTAACCATACACTGATAGCAAGAGCCGCTGTCAATGTTATTAGAACATAAAAATTTTCACATTAAAACCCCACATCTCAACCAGTAGCGTGATAAACTATTTGTAATCCTCATACCTATTAATTTAGATATTGCTGGAACCTGTTAAATCATGTCATAATTTATTAATTCACAGGTTACTGAAATAATATAATTTTAAGCCATATCATTTTTATTTTATATGCACATACGTTTAAAATAAAATCCGAGAAGTATACATATTTTTTATCAATTAATGGGTTAAAAGAATTATAACAATAGTATATATTTTTATATAAAAGATCTCTTCCAAAGGAAAGAAGTAAAATGTTGTTAAATAAGAAAAAAATAAAAACAGAAAGATTAAATTAATGACATAATTCTTACAGTTTCCAACAAATGACACCCCACAACATTTCTTGATCTATGCTGGGGCTTAATGAAGATTTTATTTTTATAGGTTCCCAACTCATATTATTTTGTGCCACTACTGTTATTATGTTATTCATCTCCCTTTTAAAATGAAACTGATAAGTGTACAATATATATCAATTACAATATAGATAGTTAAGTAAAAACGATGAGTATAAACCTAGTTTAATATATTAAGCTATATTGAGTATGTACAGTTAAATCTTAAAGATAAAGTTCAAAATAATTTAGAAAAAAACAAAAATAATCTTGGTATTTTTTAAAAGTATTAAACTCTTGGCTTATATTAACTCTTAAATTGAAGTTGTTTTTTTCGATCTACCTTGCCTAATACCTTAGAAGAAATTCAAAAAAACCATGGATCCAAAAATACCATATATACTTAATTTGAAAACATTTACATATAAAATAATGCCGGTTGTGTTCTAAAGTTGAATTATCCGTTTTGAAAAGAACGTACATAGGATATTATCGGGAGTATTATTTATAGGATCAGTGTGTAATTTTACAGAGTTTTAATTATTTGTACTATTAGTAAGTCTTATTTGAGCTTACGATCCATTAAATTCAGAAGGCATTAAAATAAATTAAACTAGGTGAATCAGAGTTTATTCCTAAGACGTCAAGAGCCATCAAAGGATTTAACTTTGAATATGAGTGAAAGATATGATAGCAATAATTTTAAACATACAAATCCGTGCACCATGGAAATAGCGGAAATGCGTCACCCTTAAAATTTTTTGATTAAATTTTTGATTTGGCATAACCTGGAAAAATAAAGGAGTTCCCCATGAAAGTAAAATTAGAGATTTGTTTGCTTTGCTTTGCTTCCTTTGCTCTTTGTATATCTTTACTACAATAAACTACCCTTACTAGAATTATGTCTGACTTCAATACTAAGGCCATTAACACCATTAGACTGTTGGCTGTCGACACAGTCGCAAAGGCAAATTCTGGTCATCCAGGTGCTCCAATGGGTATGGCTCCTGCTGCTCATGTTTTATTCTCTCAGTTAAAGACCAATCCAAAAAACTTTAACTGGCTGAATAGAGATAGATTTGTTTTATCAAATGGTCATGCTGTTGCATTATTATATGTTATGCTGCATTTACTTGGTTATCCACTTTCTTTGGATGATCTGAAACACTTCAGACAATTGGGTTCTAAAACTCCTGGTCACCCAGAATGCGAAACCCCAGGTATTGATGTTACTACTGGTCCATTAGGTCAAGGTATTTCTAATGCTGTTGGTATGGCTATGGCTCAAGCTAATATTGCTGCTAAATACAATAGACCAAATTACACTTTGTCAGATAACTACACCTATGCTTTCTTTGGTGATGGTTGTATGATGGAAGGTGTTTCATCTGAATCTTGTTCATTAGCAGGTCATTTACAATTAGGCAATTTGATTGCTTTTTACGATGATAACAAAATCTCTATTGACGGTTCGACCAATGTCGCATTCACTGAAGATGTTGCTAAAAGATTAGAAGCTTATGGTTGGGAAGTTATTGAAGTTCCTGATGCTGATACCGACGTTGAAGCTATATCAAATGCCATTGAAAAAGCAAAATTAACTAAAAACAAGCCAACCTGTATTAAAATCACCACCACAATTGGTTACGGTTCTTTAAAGGCAGGTTCAGCTTCTGTTCATGGCTCTCCTTTAAAGGCCGATGATATTGCTCAATTGAAGGAAAAATTTGGTTTTGATCCTTCCAAGTCTTTTTTTGTTCCTGAAGATGTTTACGCTCATTATCACAAGGTTGCGGAAGCTGGTGAAAAGGCTAACAAAGAGTGGGATGTTCTGTTTGATGCTTACTGTAATGAATACCCAGAAGAAGGTTCCGAATTATCTAGAAGATTAAGAGGCGAATTACCAGAAAAATGGGAACAATTATTACCTGTTTATACTCCATCCGATGCCGCTATTGCAACCAGAAAATTATCTGAAATTGTCTTGGGTAAGTTGGAACAAGATTTACCAGAATTAATTGGTGGCTCTGCTGATTTGACTCCTTCCAACTTAACTAGATGGAGCGATGCTACTGATTTTCAACCTCCATCTACTGGTTTAGGTGACTATTCTGGTAGATATATTAGATACGGTGTTAGGGAACATGGTATGGGTGCTATTATGAACGGTATTTCCGCATATGGTGTCAACTACAAAGCTTACGGTGGTACTTTCTTAAACTTTGTTTCTTATGCTGCTGGTGCTGTTAGATTATCTGCTTTGTCAGGTCATCCGGTCATCTGGGTTGCTACCCACGATTCTATTGGTTTAGGTGAAGATGGTCCAACCCATCAACCAATTGAAACATTAGCTCATCTCAGAGCCCTTCCAAACATAATGGTTTGGAGACCTGCTGATGGTAATGAAACTTCGGCTGCTTACTATAAATCGTTATCTTCTACACACACTCCTTCTGTTATTGCTTTAACCAGACAAAATTTACCTCAATTACATGGCTCTTCCATTGAAAAGGCTTCAAAGGGTGGTTACACTATCTTAGAAACTGCCAACGCTAAATTAATTTTAGTTGCCACTGGTTCTGAAGTTTCATTATCCTTGGACGCTGCAAAGATTTTGAATGAAAAAGGTGTTGCAACATCTGTTGTCTCACTACCTGATTTCTTTACTTTTGATCACCAAACCGTTGAATATAAGAAGTCTGTCTTACCGGATGGTGTTGCCATTTTATCCGTTGAGGTCATGACTACTTATGGTTGGGGTAAATACTCTCACGCACACTTTGGTATCAACAGATTTGGTGCTTCAGGTAAGGCTGCTGATATCTTTAAATTCTTTGGTTTTACTCCAGAAAACGTTGCTAAGAAGGGTGAAGAAACTGTTAAGTTTTACGATGGCTCCAAGTTACTCTCTCCTCTAGAGGCTCCATTTTAAATAAGAAGCATAAAAAATGCAAATATCGTATTCTATATAATAATGTTTATATCTTATTATTTTTGTTTCAGTTTTATCTGTGTTTCTCGTATCCCTAATGAATATCTAACTGTTTTTAAATTATGTTGTTGAATAGAACGAGCGCACACGCACAAACATTCTTTTTCTGGACGACTTTAATTTCGTGTATTGTTATGTTCGACCGTTTGTCTTCCTCCCATTTTTTAAGGTAATGAGTTTCAATAAATCCAAGAGACAGACAGAGAAGAATCAACAGATTTTGAAAACCCTACTACACGAACCATGCAACAAAGTCTGTGCAGATTGTAAAACATCCAAAAATCCACGTTGGGCATCCTGGAATCTTGGTATTTTCATTTGTATTCGTTGTTCCGGTATCCATAGATCTATGGGTACACATATTTCAAGAGTTAAATCAGTTGACTTAGATTCCTGGACAGACGAACAGACCAAATCGATGGTCTTATGGGGAAATGCTAAAGCTAACGCATACTGGGAAGCCAAATTACCAGATGGTTATGTTCCAAATGAGTCAAAAATTGAAAACTTCGTTAGAACAAAATATGATTTAAAAAAATGGAGTGCTTCTCCGACAGTTCCTGATCCTAGAACCATTGATATTTCACTATTATCTTTGTCGTCTACAACAGCTACCACTGGATCAGCCCCTACACCAATTCAATCACAATCCCAACCCCAAGCACAAAGGGTTCCAATTCCACCTTCAACTCAAAATGGGTCTAGTTCTTCATCCTCTTTGTTGGATTTCACTTCTAAAACTAAATCTCAATCACAGCAGCAAACCATTAAGACCAACACTACTTCCAGCAATCCAACCATTTCATTGCTTGAAAATGCTGCTCCACAGAACAATTCCAGGCCAGATTTGAAAAAATCTATATTATCTTTATACTCAACTCCTACTCCAAGCACTGGTTCTTTACCAATGCTGAACTCTGGATCTTCATATTCATCGTTCTCCCAACAACAACAACAGCAACAACAAGCACAACAGCATTCTGGCCTAAGTAGTTTATATGCACAAGGTCAATCCCAAAGTACCCAGAGTTTTGGTCAGCAAACACAAACAAAAACACAAACACAACAATATGATAATGTTTGGTCAAAAAATCCTTCATCCTGTTCTTCAACTTCGGATAAAAAAGTATATGGTGATGATCCATTCAAAAATGTTTGGGATTGATTTAATTAATTATGTGCTTAGATTTATAATTATTTATAATACAGTTTGATATATACAAAATAGATTAATTAAAAATGTTTTAATATCCAGCTCTACTTCTCATTTCCGTGACTCTTCCTTCAACATCACTAACTTGCCTTTCTAACAAATCGGCAATTCTTGATTTCTTTTCCCCATCCAATCTTATATACTCTTCAATTAAATCACCGTCTATACAATTCTTAACAGGTACATAATAACTTCTAAATTTGACTCCTTCCCTGTCACTCACCGTAGTCAATTCTCTTCTGGTCAATTTTTCTAACTCTTTGAAAAAATTAAACTCTCTAAGTGTCTTTAATGGACATAAAATACCAATGGTGCCTTGAATTCCAGAATAGATAATGCATTCTTCGCCACCAATAGTTAAAGAACCTTTTTCAAGCCCTGTAATAACATCACCAACGTAAAAGCTCATCAAATGATCCAATCTATCCGGATCACCGTTCAATTTACCCTCTCTAATTCTCAATAATGATCCATCATTATCGCTATCACTCAATTCACTCAACTCATTAGGACATCTTAAAACAGAAATAGTACCAAACTTATCACCAACCATAACTGTGTCATAGTCTAACATTAAAACCCTAGTAACGTACCGCTGAATATAATCATCAATGATTTCAACAAACTTATTAACTTTTGGTTTATATACAACAAATCTGACACCATCTCTAATATCTCCCACGACGATTCTAAATCCCATGGTTTGTAAATCAACTATATCACTAACACCACTAGAAAATCTAAAACCTGCTTTACGCAAGAGTTGTTTCTTACCCAACTCATACAATGCCAGCTCTCTGCCACAGCCAACAAGTAATTTACCCTGGAATGCACAAATGCTTAACAGGAGCTTTTCCATTTTGGTTTTATAAATAAATTCTAGCGAACCGTCTTCTGATATCTTGTATAATCTTAACCACGATCCATCATTAACTCTAGGCACCAATTTTTGATTCATACCAGTAGAGACAATAATGTAATCATTAATAGTGCCATCTCTTTCTAAAGTACATTTGCATAGTCTAAAAGCAGCCTCACCATCAACTAATTCAATCGTTTGTCCAATACTCTTGTACTCCATTGAGAAAACTTGTAAACATGATCCCCATTGTCCGTCATCACTAACTGGATATCCAAATTGTTGAGCATACTCTATTTTTTTCACCCTTTCCCCTTCTGCTTCATCATCATCATTACCGTCAAAGGTGACTATTTCCTCTTGCTGATCATTCTGTTTGTCTTCGTGATACGGTGATTTAATGGCATTATCAGAACAAATGACATAGATCATACCATTTTCATTAACATTATCAACTACTTGACGCGGAGTATAACGAAGTGGACACGATTCAACCAAGGTATCGTTATCTAAGTTATCTAAAGTCATAATATCTAGTTTATCTAGATGAATAGCTAGTAATCCATTTATTGGAATGTCACTTGATTTGAATGAACATATTGAGGTATAGGCCGGCTTAGTTAGTGGTGTTATTTTTAAATATTGCGTAGGATAAGAAACATATGTTCTGCTTGAATGAACCACTACTAAAGGTGACGCTGAGGACGTTATTTCTAGTAAAGAAAGGTTAACAGAAGATGGTCCCGTATACTTATTTCTAGGATTGGTCAATTCACCTTGAGAATTTAAAGTTAGTCTTGCATAAATACCATTTTCAAAACCTATATGTAGATGCATTATCGATGTTGCAAATGATGCTCTAGAATCAGGGTCGGAATCCGGATCAAAATCAAGTTGAATACTAGCTGGTTGTATAATAGAAGTAGTCAACAATATTGAGTTTGGAACAGAGCTCAATTGTTCTATTGCAATGGTTTCTAATGGTGACGATGGATCTGTCGATAACACCGATAATGATTGATCTCTAAACGATGCAATCAAAAATGGTGAACGAAATTTTCCCTCTGGAATATTACCTAAACTTAAAGCGGTAATTGAAGAATCCAATTCTTTATGTGTAGTATACTCAATCAATCTTTCATCATCGGACATTTCAAAATAAACAATTTCTCTATTTGATAGTGCAAGAGCCACTTGTGTGTTGGTACATGATGATTGTATAATTTCAATACCCGGTTGTGGTGACCATTCGATAGATTTAACAGGATCATCACTTTCAGGAGAATAAACAATTTGTTTCATACCTGTTGCATGAATTTGAACAATCGAATGCAATCCAACTTGGACTGTATTTAATGTAGTCACCGTTCCTTCAAAACCTGAGTTTTCAGCTTCTTCAACATCCTCGCCAACCTTTAAAATCAAAGTACCGTCAATAAAGGAAAGAACAATAAGTTTATCAAATTCATCATCTTTATGAAGTTTAACTGTAAAAATTTTTAACACTTTTGATGGTAGGTCTTGTGAAACAATTTCAGTTAATGGAAGTTCATGATTCAAAATTTTGATAGATGATCTTGCACTTGATCCACATAATCCATACAATACCGGTAAATCCAAAGAGTTATTGGGATCATATATTTTCGTATCAATCAGTGGATTTAAATTTTCGATAATATTGACTAAATTTAAATTATCAAACGATTTAACTTCAAATTGAATGTTTTCGTGCTCCTCCTCAAGAGCAGCCAATTCGTCCGGATATTCAGTTGAATCCCATTCTTTATCATTCGGATCATCACCTAACTTTTCAAATTGATAAATATATTGATCACCAGATTCACAGTTGGCATATAAAAAACCCGATTTAAAAATTAATAACGACGTACAAACAGGCATAGAATCGAAATATCTAATTTTTATTCCGGTTACCATACCTGCACCTTGATCTTTACTGATTATATCTTGTTCAGTCTCTTGAGTCGAAGAATAATCTAAAGTAACTTTAAAAATATCACCGAATTGATTCTGAACCAATATAAAAAAAGATTTCTTCATTCTATGAACAATACCACAAACAATTTGAGACTGAAATGCTTGATCCTTCCTCATTGGAATTGGAATAGAATGCGTCATTTTAAATGGATATTTATATTGTATCATACCTTTTGAGCATAAGAGAATGCCACTTGGACCATCCAATCCACCAGGAACATATATGGAGTAGTTTGAAGAATATTGAATCTCTTCTGATTCTTTTTTAACTATATGATTTAAGCCTAGATCTAATTCGTAGAAATTTAAAAATTTCTTGTTACGAGTATTTTTATTATTATCAGTATCGTTATCATTATATTCCGTTTCAATCGCAGCAAACATTGGATTTTCAAAACCAACATCCATACCGCAAATACTATATGTCAAAGTTCTACTTTTGCTTGCTTCTAGAGGTGATGACACAACAAGTTTATTATTGTTTGAATTTCTAGATAACGTATAAACGAGTTTATTTTTTTCAATTGCACCGATCATCAAAGCTCTATTTTTATTGTCAATAGCAATATATTCACCAGGGGACAATCTTCTGATACCTGTTTTAAAGTAAGGCTCGTTTGAAACAGGTTCAAATCTTCCTTTTTCATTATTTAATTCCACAATCGAAAGATTACCGCTGTCAGATGTTAATACAAGCAAATCCTTATTTGAACCAACAATTTTAAAATTCGAAATATCCCGAATTTTGCTAAATGTATTTTGATGCAATATTTGCTTCAATGACCCATCGTTCTTATTAAACTTCCATAGTTCGATAGATGTATTTGTAGCCCTGACAATTTCTTGTCTCTTCTTTGACCCTGTGAAATTTCCAATGCAACATTTTATAGCAGAACATGAAGGTTTTAGTGTCAGATTCAATAAAGCAAAATCTGGATTAATATCCGATTCAGACATACTACTATATACAACTGTTTATTTTCTTAGAGAGACAGAAAGGGTAAAAATCTATCATATCAGACATCGTGAAAATTTATTTGTAGATATCCGCCAATATATAAACGTGTCACTAACACTGTTTATACCAAAAAAGCATAAACAAAAGGACGTGTTTAGGTGTTTGTCTTCACGTAAAATTTATTCCAAGAAATAGGTACTTTCGAATTACACAATGACACAGTCTCCATTGCTCGAGAAAGGGGCAAATCAATTGTCACAGGAACCTTTAAAGAAAAAAATACCCTCACTGGCACAGCGGAGGCGTTATTTAAACTCCATTGATGAATTTGAATCAATAGAAGAAATTGAATTAGCGATGAGGAAATCATTTCAAGAGGCACAGACTACAGTTTCAGTTCATAAAAGACATGCTGCTATTTTGAAAAGAATCCAGCAAAGAGCAAAGGATTTAGAGTTAACAGAAGAATTCAACGGGTTTTTTTGTAAGTTGATAGACAAGGTATTACCGATCAAGAAAAATATAACAGTTGCTGATAGAATCGTCAAATTCGTTTCAACATATTTTGTTTTCATTATTCCTAGTAATTTAGCAGATGGAGATGAAAATAAAGATGAGGATGAAATGGATATAGATGAAGAGGAAGATCAATTTTATTCCGAATTTATCGATCATATTATAAGACATTTGATTAAAGGTATGACATCAGTTAATAAGGTAGTTAGATATAGAGTTTGCCACCTTTTATCTCATTTGATTGGTGATTGTGGGGTTTTGGAAAGAGATTTATATGATCTATTAAACGAAGAATTATTAGCAAGAATTTATGATAAAGAGCCATCTGTTAGATTAAAAGCAATTCAAACATTAGCTTGCTTCCAAAATTCAGATGGTCAAGATATTTCAGATGCCGGTAAAAAAATTAGATTTATAATGCAAAATGATTTAAATGCGGAAGTTAGAAGAGCTTGTATCAAACAAATTGAAAAGAATAAATATACAGAACCTTATATTGTAGAGCGTGCAAGAGATGAAAATGATATTAACAGAAGGTTAGTATTCTCTAAAGCTTTACCGGGATTCAGTCACTTCACGAATATTGATTCAAGTAATAGAAATAAATTATTATCTTGGGGTTTAAGGGATCGTGATGAAACTGTTAGGAAGGCCGCTACAAAATGGTTAACTGAAGTTTGGATGAAAGATTTAGATGGTGAAATACTTGAATTTGTGGAAAGATTGAGGGTTTTAGAGAGTGATATTGCTGATACCGCTGTTAGAACGTTATTTGATGCAAGACCTGATATAGTAGCAAAATTTACATTATCTTCGGAAGCTTTAAATAATTTGACACCAGAATTTGCATTATTGGTAAGAGTTTATTTCGAGTATTGCCAGGATAATGATAAACAAACTCTAATTGATACGAATTTTCCCGAAGCAGCACCATTTGCGGGCATGATCCAAAAATATTTTAAAGATAGAAGAGAAAATTTAGTAACCATTGAATCACACACAGAAGAATTATCAGAAAATCCTGAACTAGCTCTCGAGTTAGGCATTATTGATCCTGATGAATATGAGTTTATTATTTTACAATTGCTAAAGATTGCAGTTGATTTTGATTATAGTGATGAATTCGGTCGAAGTAAAATGCATAGTATTTTGAGATCTACTTTAGCTAATGATACGTTAAATGAAACATTAGTTCAAGTTTTGATGGAATGTCTACGTAAATTGTCTATTAATGAACGTGATTTCTGTCAAATGATAGTTGAAATTATCAATGATTTGAAAGATTCTGCATATGATGAAGTTACTACTAAGAATGAGTTATCTGAAAAATCTAAAACCGAGGGATTAAATGATAAAGGAAACGATCTAGCTGCAAGGGTTGATAAATTGATCAATGAAGATGACGACAATGCAGATGCCGATGAAGCTGACAATGATGACGAGGATGATGACGATGATAAAGACAAACATGAAGATGATGAGGATGATAATGAAAATGAAGACGATGATGATGAAGACGATGCTGATGGTAGCATGTATCATTCAGCCATGGCAGATATTTCTAGACAATCCATTAAAGAAGCTAATAAATCAAGACAGCATGAACTTGATCAGGTGTCTCAGTTACCACCTGCGACTTTAGTGGAATGTTTAGTTATTGCAAAATGTATGTTACAATTAGTTTATTCTCCGTTGAAAGAAAATATTTCTTTACTTTCAATTTTAGATAATTTAATTATTCCATGCGTCAATCATAGAACCGAAGTTGATATTAGAGATTTAAGTTTGAAATGTTATGGTCTGTGTGGTCTATTAGACAAAGAATTAGCTGTTCAAACTATGGTTGTTGCAGGTATTTTTGTCACTAGAAGTGATATTGAATCTTTCATTGTCACGGGATTAAAAGTTATGTGTGATTTATTAGCTGTTCATGGTATTTCAATTTTACAAACTGATGCCGAAAGAAGTATCGATTCAATGGCAGTTGCCAAGGTTTTTTATAGAACTTTAAAAGATGATACTAAATTGGAAGCACAAGCAACAGTTGCCGAAGCATTATTTAAATTATTTCTTTGTGGTGTCATTACGGATGATGAATTATTTGAAACTACTTTATTGACATATTTTAACCCCAAGATCAGTAAGAATGAAGCTTTAAAACAATGTTTAACATTTTGTATTCCAACATATGCATATTCTCATGCATCACATCAGGAGACCATAGTTAGGGTGTCTGCCGATACTATCACGCGTCTATTCAATGATTGGTCATCAATTGAAGAAGCTAATGAAGAAACAGAAACACCAATTACACCACAGATGATTATTGAAAGCTTTAGTGAATGGACAGATCCATATTTAACAGCAATCTTAAATATTGAAGAGGTAAATGCAAGTTCATTACATGTCGATTTTGCATTCCAACTATTAAAAGTTTTAAGAGACTATAATCCAGACGATAAAACAGTGAAAAATTTATATAAACCCATTTTCAGAGTTTTACCAAAATTAACATTTACTTCAAAAATCGGATTAACAAAACTTTTAGATTTAAAAGAAGAATTAGAAAACCCAGAGTTATGTCAAGGCGATCTTGATACTGCATTGAAAAACGATTTGTTTTGTAGAAATAGTTTTCTGAAATTTAGTGAATATGTTGAACAATGTTATGAAGAGGCAAAAGAGGTTGAAGATAAAAGAGAACATAACGACAAAGATGAGGATAAGGATAACTATGAGACGAATCGAGAAGATAAAGAAATATCTACGAATAACAATGAAGGTGAGGGAAATGAAGCTGTTGAACGTGGAGGAAATATTGAAGATAATAATGAAAATAGTGTCACAAACGCATCTGAAGATAAAAATGGATCTATTATAAAACATGAAAAGGATGTTTCTGAAGATGAAGAGGACGAAGAGGAAGAAGAGGAAGAAGAGGAAGGTAAGTCTATAACTAATGGCGATATCATTGAGAAAAAAGGAGATAGCAATGAAGAAGCAGAAGAAAGTATGAGTGAATCATTAGCCATGGATAATATTAATTTAAATAAGGAGTCCGACGATTATCAAAGTGATGACTCGCTTGAAATTTCTGAACTCCATGAAATTACAACTAGCTCTATTGATTACGATAATATTAAAGTGAAACATGAGATTGTTAAAAAGAAGGGTGAGTCAAAGGTGACGAAGCCAGTACATAAAGCAAAGAAAGGCACCAATAGGTCCAATAAGAAGACAATTACGGTTAAAAGCGAGATGGCAAGTGAGTCAGAAGATGAGTTTATTGGAGATTCATCTGCCATCATCCTCCTTGGTGACCCTGATGAGGAGGACGCTGTGATAGAAGCCCCTAAAAAGCCGAAAAACAAGACTACGAACAAGAAGCCAAACAAGAAAAGAAACAGGAAGACTCGTTCCAGTAAAGATATAGAAGTGTTTGTTGTGAGCGATTAAACATTAGAATTTGTATAATATATAGATAATAATTCAATTCTATTAATTACTCAATTCAGGGCACAATAGTTTCTGAGAGCAAGAAAATTTTCAGCCCTGCAAAAAATTTTCCAGTTTTTTTCGATATTTAACGGATATCTTCCCACGTTTTTTTCCCTTTTTTACCCCTTCTTTCTTCTCTCCTCATCTAAGATTAATTTGATTTAATATTGATAAATTAAACAGCAATGGGTTTATCATTTCAGGCTTCAAATGCTATTGTTTATCTTACCTATGGTGCTATGCTAGTTTCGGGTGTTGCGATTGCGTTACATCAAATGCGGAAGTCCAACACTTTAAAAGATTTCTTATCTTCAAATGGTACCAGAACTGGTATCCCCTTAGCTTTAAATTTTATTGCTTCAGGTTAGTATTACTCAATAAAAACCCACAAGAAGGAAATAAAAAGGAAATATCCTTTTTTCAACAACAATATATTCAATGGCTTAAACAACTTAGAACCTATTACCTATTACCTATCACATTTTTTTTCACAATATTGGTAAACGGGTGCCCATATTCGATCTTTTGCGAGAACGTTTGTTGGCTGAGAATACACCGTTTAACTCGATCAAGCTAATACTTGCGGGAGGATTATCAAATATTGTTGGAAAAAGTTAAATTCATTTTCATTTTTTTTAGTGTAGGGTAAACATTTATGAATGTTGTACATCATGAATTGTCATCCTATTTAACAGAAGTGTTCTTTATGTTGGTTTTTAAATATGACACTTAAATGATTCTGTTGATGGATTAAAATGGATTGTAAACTGACAAATGAAGAATGAAAAATGAATGAGATCAGAGGGTGATTCCTGTAGCTTGGGCCTCATTTTTCATTTGTTTTATTTACAGTTTACTATCTATAGTAAAATTAATAATTTTATTATCGTTGGAAGACATTCCAATTATTCTTCTTTATTTTGGAATGGGCAAAACATAGAAGGTCGATCACAGAATGGTTTATTTCTATTTTTCAATTGACTTGAACACGACTGTTTTTTTTAATAAGGAAATAGACGACATACTAACATTATCAAAATTTTATAGCTATGGGTGTTGGTATTTTAACAACGTATACACAAGTTGCAAATATTTCAGGTATTCAAGGATTATTATCTTATACTCTTGCTGGTGCAGTGCCAATTTTTTTATTTTCATTTTTCGGTCCAATTATTAGAAGAAGATGCCCAGATGGGTTTGTTTTAACAGAGTGGTGTTATGATAGATTTGGTCCAATTACTGCATTATATTTATCAGGTTTTACAATTTTCACACTATTTTTATTTATGGTTTCTGAATTAACTGCTATTGGTAGTGCTATCAATTCATTAACAGGTTTAAACTCAACTCCATGTATTGTCATTGAATGTGTTGTCACCTCAATCTACACATTTTTAGGTGGTTTTAAAGTTTCATTTACAACAGATACAATTCAAGCATTTCTGGTCTTGGTTATTACTATTATTGGAATTATCGGATATTCAACAGAAATCAAAATTAATATGGAGTTAAAGCGTGAAACATATCACGAGTTAACTAGTTCTACCAGATTAGGATGGATGATTTTTTATATCATGAATATTGCGATTTTAACTAATGATTGTTTTATGTCTGGATTTTGGTTAAGAACATTTGCTGCTAAAACTGATAAAGATTTATTTATTGCTACAAGTATTGCAGCAGTTGTTGTTGCCATTCTATGTACATTAGTGGGATTACCAGGTATTATTGCTGTTTGGACGGGAGATTTAACAATCGGTGCCGATGATGGTTATAATGCATTTTTCATTTTAGTTGGAAAGATGCATAACTGGATTATTGGTGTTATTCTAGTTTTTTCTGTTGCATTATCAACTTGTACTTTTGATTCATTACAAAGTGCAACTGCATCATCCATTTCCAATGATC
This sequence comes from Kregervanrija delftensis, assembly GCA_019155655.1. NCBI lineage: Eukaryota > Fungi > Ascomycota > Pichiomycetes > Pichiales > Pichiaceae > Kregervanrija > Kregervanrija delftensis. The sequence continues at coordinate 399,766 of JAFMZF010000011.1, read as the reverse complement.
TTTTCAGAAATAAATTTCCAATTATTTATTCACGTATTTTAGTTTTACTTATTATGGTTCCATCATTAGTTGTTGCAATTGAAGCATCAGCAAATGTTTTGCAAGTTTATTTTATTGCAGATTTGGTTTCATCGTCTATAATTCCAATTATGTTTTTAGGTTTATGGCATAGATTTTATTTCTTAAGAGGATTAGATATAATGATCGGTGGTCTTGGTGCATTACTTGCAGTTTTTGTTTTTGGTTGTATTTATTATGGTAATGCAAAAGATGGTGGTAGGTTATTGTTAATCTGGAATGGAGTCTACGATCCAAATGATTGGGGTGCATTTGGTGCTTTCGTGATTGCACCATTTGGAGGTATGCTTATTGGAATAATTTGTTCTGGAGTTAGAATTGGAATTATTTGGTTGATTTGTAAGAAAACTGGCAAACCATTTACGGCTTTAGATAAACCACAAAATTTGGCATTTGGTGTTCAAATTGATGATGTCGACAAAACTGATTCAAGTTCTGAAGAAAATTTCATTCAAGAGACTTCGTATATTGAAGCAGAAGATGAAAATTCCACAATTAAAAAGGGTGAAGAAGAAGGGGCAGAGAAAGTTACTGTTAGGGAATTAATTAAAAATTTTGATCCAAAAGATTTACTACATCTATTAGTTTAATTTTTATAATTTCTATAGTTTTTTGCAATTTAAATAATCTTAATAAATACACAAACATAATTAACAACAATAAACAATTAAAAAAGTGAAAAAAAAAAAAAAATATTGATCGCTCAATAAATTTAACTTGTATTTTTTTATCAGTCAATTTTTACATAGATATCGTGAATTTTATAAAAATTATATTAATATAATAAAGTGTAATATTAATTAAAGGAATGGTTAACTTAGATACACATTTGAAACCAGGCCAAAAACATTATATTGCCATCGGATTAGAAGGTTCGGCGAATAAACTAGGTGTTGGTATAATTAAACATCCAATAGGTTTACTAAATAAAGATAATAAGGCGGAAATTTTATCAAATGTTAGAGATACATATAATGCCCCAATTGGTCAAGGATTTATGCCAAGGGATACAGCAAGACATCATAGAAATTGGGTTATTCGATTAATTAAACTTGCATTACATGAATCAAAAATTAAAGGTAAAGAGCTTGATTGTATTTGTTTTACACAAGGTCCGGGTATGGGTGCACCATTACAAAGTGTTGTAATTGCAGCTAGAAGTTTATCATTATTATGGGGAATACCATTAGTTGGTGTTAATCATTGTATTGGACATATTGAAATGGGAAGAGAGATTACAAATGCAGAAAATCCTGTTGTTTTGTATGTCAGTGGAGGTAACACACAAATTATTGCTTATAGCAGACAAAAATATCGTATATTTGGTGAAACATTAGATATTGCCATTGGAAATTGTTTGGACAGATTTGCAAGAACACTAAAAATTTCGAATGATCCATCACCTGGATACAATATTGAGCAACTGGCTAAACACGGTAATAAATTTGTTGAGCTACCGTATACTGTTAAAGGAATGGATTTAAGTATGAGTGGTATATTGGAGTATGTTGATAATTTAGCAAAAGATTTATTTTCTGGTAAAAAAAACAAGGCATTGCTTGATGAAGATGGTAATTTTATTAGAGTCGAAGATTTATGTTTCAGTTTACAAGAATGTTTATTTGCCATGCTTGTGGAGATTACCGAGAGAGCAATGGCCCATGTAAATTCAAATCAGGTTTTAATTGTTGGTGGTGTTGGCTGTAATGAAAGATTACAAGAAATGATGGCAATAATGGTTCGAGATCGTAATGGTAGCATTTATGCCACGGATGAAAGATTTTGTATCGATAATGGTATTATGATTGCACATGCTGGTCTACTACAATATCGTATGGGTGATATAACCAGTGTATCAGAGAGTGTTTGTACTCAGAAGTTCAGAACTGATGAAGTTTTTGTTAGATGGAGAGATTAATTTTAAAAACGCGTTTTGTTTACGTAGAGTTATTATTATTATATTATTATTACTAAATAAACTTATAGACTAATAGACTTACAGTAATGGACATGTCAGATACAGAAGGTATACGAATGATACTCGATATAAATGAAAATATACAGGGAATGGTGTTCAAACCATCAGGGATTTTCACAAATTCGTTGTTGAAAACTTTGGATACGACCCATTTAATTAGAGATATTACAAATGATGAGCTATTGCTTTTTAAGAATAAAACTGTTCAAAAGATAGATAACGAAGAGTTAGGATTACCACCATCTGCTAGTAAAAGTAATTTAGGTGATGTTGCTAATAAACAATCATTTTCCGAAGATGATCTTAATAAATTATTTAAATTTGAAGATTTTTCTGAATTTGGTACTGGCACTCGTGTGGGTGTTGATGTTGATAATCATAGCCATAATAATAACGACAACAATATTGGAAATGAGGATTATAAGGCACTAGAAAAAATCGTGCAAAGGTTGGATAAATTAGACGAACTAGAGCTATCATTGGTGGAAAAGGAAAGAGTAATACTGAGAAATAAAATTGATGTTGCAATTTCATTGATTACAGAAATTAAAGAATTACAGAAGGTGGTGGATACAGATAAGTTATTATTAGAAGACTTTAATAAAGCAATAGTAAGTGATGATAACAATGTTAATGCCAATATCAAGGATATGAGTAGTAGGATTGAACAGGAAGAGCAAGAAATTGCTGCTTTACAAGTAGAAATTGACAATTTTGAAATGTTGAAAAGCTGAAAAGCGACAATTTTTGCCCGTTCTTAATTCCTAAATATGTTTTTGCTTTAACAATAACAATAACAATAACAAAATATATTGTACTATATACTGTATATATTATTATAATAGGTTTATTTATAATTTAAATAAACAATTGTTCATTAAAATCATTGATAATAATAGAATCTATTAAATTATAATTATTTTTTTTTTAAAATTTAATCCTCAAAGATCAGGTTTGCTATTGATTTATTCCCCATATTTAAACTTCTATAAATGTCAAATAGTTCAAACAATTATAATTATAATTACAATATTAATTCCGATTTAGCTAAGATAGCTACTACAGCTTCAGTTTTAGTTAATTCTGCTGGTGGATTAAATAATACCCATAATATTTTAAGAAATAATACAACTTATCAAAAAGCAATGAATGAAACTGTCAATGATAGATCAAATAATCATTCAAATCTAATGAAGAAACATGGTGAAGATTTAAAAAAATCACTTAATTTGAAAAGAAAATCTAATAATTCATCTCTGAAAAAATTGAAAATGAAAGATTTTAGTGTTTTAACTGAAGATTTATTAAATGAAATACCTAACAATAGTAATGAGGTTGAAAATTTTAAAGATAGCACCAATGAAAATAAAAGTGTTATTAGAGGTATAAGTAAGGATAAAATAAATACTAATCAATTTGATGAAAATGAAAATGAAAATAAGAATAAAAGTTCACCATTTTCGTTATTTCAAGGTTTTACAGCTGTTTTGCCTGAAATTGATGAAACAATTATTAAGCTAACCGAAAATTCTGATAAATTATTAGAGTTTAGCTCGGTGGATTTTATTAACAACCCATCAAGTTTAATTGGTAGTATTACAAATGAGAAAATTAAATCATCTCAAAATAAAAAACAATTATTTAAGTTCAAAAAAGATATTAACTATAGATTGGATTTAATTGAAATTAGGAAAGGTTTAGCATCAAATGAAATTAAAGAAATTGATAATAAAATTGATAGATTATATATTTTAAGAAAAAATGTTTTTAATAGAATTGCTAATTTTGAAAATGATGAATCCTATTTAGAGAAACAGTTAGATGAAATTGAAAACAGATTAGAAATAGTTAAAGATGTTGACTTTGGTAATGGTAATGGTAATGATAACGATAATGATAGTGATAATGAAAACAATACTAATAATTTAAACATAGAAAAAAAATATAATGAACCAAATGAAAAAGAGCATGAGAAAGAACAAGACGAAGAAGAAGAAGAGGAAGAAGAATATGATGAAGATTATATTAAAATTGATAATAATGAAGGAAAACTTTCAGATAATGAAGATATTTCAACAACCATTTTATCAAAATCAATTCATAGAGCATTAAAACCATTAGGGAAAAGAGTGAATTCAAGAAAACATAAACCAACTTTACAAAAATATTATAAACCTGGTAATTTAATAGACGAATTTCAAGCACATGATGATTCTATAACTTGTTTATGTTTCGATGCTCCTTATGGTAATTTAATTACATCATCAATGGACAATACTGTTAAAGTTTGGGATTTGGGTAGATCGAAGTGTGTAGGATTATTGGAAGGACATTACTCAACCGTGAAATGCCTTGAAATGCAAGATAATATTGTAATTACAGGTTCAATGGATGCAACAATGAAAATGTGGGATTTAAATAAATTAAATGCTATTAACGATAACAGCTACAACAACAGCAATGACGGTAATTCTAAAGACAGTGAATTGGAATCACCATTATTACACACTTTTGAATCCCACGTTGAGGAAATTACTGCATTAAGTTTTACAAATCAAACATTGGTTTCAGGATCTTCCGATAAAACAATTAGACAATGGGATATAAATACTGGCCATTTAATGCAAACAATTGATGTTTTATGGGCCTCAAGTATGATGATGAATTCAATTAATAGTCTATCCACAGTTTTACCTCCAACACAAATGAATCATAATATTAATTATCCATTTATTGGTGCATTACAATGTTATGATGCAGCATTAGCATCAGGTACATCTGACGGGATTGTAAGATTATGGGATTTGCGTAGTGGAGAAGTTATTAGACAATTAATTGGCCACACAGGCCCAGTGACATGTCTACAATTTGATGATATTAATTTAACAACAGGCTCAGCAGATAGATCAATTAGAATTTGGGATTTACGTACTGGTGGCATTACAGACTCATTTGCATATGAATCTCCAATTACTTCATTACAATTTGATCAATCAAAAATTGTTTGTTCAAATAACGAAACAAGTGTTAAACTTTATGATAGAATTGATGAAAAACATTTAACAGTTGGTGGTGGTGATGATAGAAAAATTGTTAATTGGTGTAGATACAAAGAAGGTTATTTAGTGGAAGGTAGAGATGAAGGTATGGTTGGTATCTGGGCCATATAATATTATATACATAGTTTTTAACAGTAAATCTTGTTATTAAAATTAAAATGAAAATTAAAATTATAAAACTTAAGAAAAGTTGAAAAAAAAATTAAAGTAAAAAAAATCGATGGCGTTGGCGTTGGATTTTTTTCTTTTTTCTTCAACGAAAAATTTCAATTTATTAAATATATATAAATATATAGATAAATAAATTATTGATATATACACAATTCAAGATGTCAATGAGAGGACAAACACCAACTATTGTTGTTCTAAAAGAAGGCACTGATTCATCACAAGGACGTGGCCAAATTATTTCAAATATCAATGCATGTTGTGCAATTCAAGATACATTAAAGCCAACACTTGGGCCATTTGGATCTGATATTTTAATTGTTAATAACGGTAAAACGACGATCTCAAATGATGGTGCAACCATTTTAAAATTATTAGATGTTGTTCATCCAGCTGCAAAAGTTTTGGTTGATGTTAGTAGATCACAAGATGCAGAAGTTGGAGACGGTACAACAAGTGTCACATTATTAGCTGGAGAATTTTTAAAAGAATGTAAAGGGTTTATTGAAGAAGGCATGAGTTCAAATGTCATTAATAAAGGTTTACGTAAATCTTGTCAATTGTCATGCGATAAAATTAAAGAATTACAAATTGAACTAGTTAAAAAAAATGAAGAAGATTTTAAAGAAATGCTAAAGAAATGTGCTAAAACTGCAATGAGTAGTAAAATTATTCAACAAAATGATAAATTTTTTACAAATATGGTTGTCAATGCAGTTTTATCATTAGATCAAGATGACTTGGATGAAAAAATGATTGGAATTAAAAAAGTGTCAGGTGGTGGTATGGAAGAATCAATGTTTATTAATGGTGTTGCATTTAAGAAAACTTTTTCATATGCTGGATTTGAACAACAACCAAAAAAATTTAAAAATCCAAAGATCATTTGTTTAAATGTTGAATTAGAGTTAAAAGCTGAAAAGGACAATGCAGAAGTTAGAATTAATGAAGTTAGTGAATATCAATCAATTGTCGATGCAGAATGGAAAATTATTATTGATAAACTAGATAATATTATTAAATCTGGTGCAGATATTGTTTTATCGAAATTACCAATTGGAGATTTAGCAACACAATACTTTGCAGATAACGGAATTTTTTGTGCTGGTAGAGTTTCAAGTGAAGATTTGGATAGAACAATTAGTGCAGTCGGAGGTTCAATTCAATCAACGGTTTCAGACATTAAATCTGAACATTTGGGTGCTTGTAATAAATTTGAAGAAATTCAAATTGGTTCAGAACGTTATAATATTTTTGAAGGTTGTCCAAAAGCTAAAACGTGTACTTTAATTTTAAGAGGTGGAGCAGACCAGGTTATTGCAGAAGTTGAAAGATCATTACATGATGCAATAATGATTGTTAAAAGATCGATTCAAAATAATTTTATTGTTGCAGGTGGTGGTGCAATTGAAATGGAATTGAGTAAATATTTAAGAGATTATTCAAGATCAATTGCAGGTAAACAACAATTAATTATTGCATCATTTGCAAAAGCATTAGAGGTTATTCCAAGACAATTATGTGAAAATGCTGGTTTAGATGGTACAGAATTATTAAACAAATTAAGATCATTACATTCAAAGGGTGAAATTTGGTATGGTTTAGATTTTGAAAATGAAGGTATTGCAAATAACATGGAAAAATTTATTTGGGAGCCGGCTTTAATTAAAATAAACGCATTACAAAGTGCAACAGAGGCTGCAATTTTAGTCTTAAGTGTTGATGAAACAATCACAAACAAAGAAAATGATCAAACAATGGGTAATCAACCAATGCCAACACCTGGTGGTAGAGGTAGAGGTATGCCTGGTATGTAAAAACTGATATAATACAATATTTTATTTTATTACATTATTATAATTTCCTTCCCATTAAAGTAAACATTTTATAAATAATAAATAATTCCTCCTATATATTAATTATTCAATTATTTAATTATTTTGATCCCATATTCAAAAAATCCATTAAATCCATTTCATCATCATTTTTATCCCCAATCTCTTCTTCATCTTCGTCACCTTCGCTATCCATTGGATCTAAATCACCGAATTCTTTATTTTTATCAGTATTAACAAATTTGTTTATATTCCAACTATTTTTAAATCCTGAATTATAATTATGATTCATGTCATCATTTAAAATTGAGTTTTCTAAATGTTCACTTGAACTTGTTGAAACATTTACCGTATTACTATTAACTGATCTCTTATGAGACGATTTTGCTGGCGATCCGACATCAGAAATTAAACTAAAAGTTCTCCAACTCAATTTAGACCCACGTCTAGTATGAGCTACTGAATTATTATTAATTGTAACACTTTTTGGTTTATTTGGCATTTTGATTTGTTTTGAAGAGTTTAAGAAGTCTTTTAAGCTTAAATTTGATGCTGAAGGTGATGATAAATCTGATGGTGGTAATTCAATTGATTTTTTTTCAACATCTTTTGAATTATTGCCAGTTTTATTATGGCTACCTAGTTCATAACCCGGCAACCAAGACACATAATATCTCCATTTATAATAATTATATTCACCTAAAGGATCAACAATTTTGGATCGTAAAGTCCAAGGACGCTCTCTGTACAAAAAGACCAACGTATCAATTGAACAACAAAAAGCTTGAAAAAATGAAGCTGGAGCACTTGACCAAAGTTTTTCAGTTGCTTTACCATCTCTTAAAACCACGCATTGATTTATAAATGGAAATAACCATAAAAACATATAAGCAAGTGGATAGACAAAAATAACTTTCATTTGCTTCATTATTTGAATTCTACGGATTTTAAATTTATTCATTTCTTCATCATGTAATAATTTTTGAATATTGAATCCAATTTCCTTCTGTAATAATTCATTATTTTGTGTAATCTGCGGATTATTAGTCAAAATTGTCTGCGAATCATCAGAAAACAGTGACTCAGATTTTAATTTTTCAATGTTTTCATAATCTGTATTTGAATCTAGAAATTGTCCGTGCAATTTTGCAGCAATTTGAATATCAGGGAAAATTAACATCAGCAGTATTTCACCAAATTTAAACCAAATCGAATCGCCGAACGTATTTGACAGAAAACCTTTATTTTCATTATCAAAATCATTTTCATTTTCATTTGCATTGGCACGTTCACTTAATTTCAAATCTTTGGAAACAGTTTTATATTGAATCATAACGAAAACGTAAATTGAAATATATAATATTAGAATTATGACCACGATACAATATCTTGTGATCCAAGAGAAATACCATGGGCCCGATAATGGCGTTAAATATGCCCAATAGATGTCATTTGAATAAGCTTTTGGTAACGCAAATGCTGCTGAAGAAATAAGTCCAGGTATTAGAATAGACGAGATGTATATTATATAACGATATTTGTATAAGCCACCTTCTCTAATTTTATTATTATTATTATTAATTAATTTGTTATTACTATCTTCAGATGCAATTCTATTTTTTTCTCCATTTCCATCCCCTTTTCGATTATGACATTTAATTCTTAGTTTTTTGTAAATATTTCGTTTTATTCTTGATAAAGTTTTTTTCTGTTTTTTTAATTTTGAAGAAAATATTAATAAAGTAATGTGAATTGCAAATGATAAAATCAGAAAATCTGAACCTTCAATACTAAAGGAAGTTAGCCAGCCAATTCCATTAACAAAATTTGAATCGTGACTTGGTTGGGCACCTAAAACGAGTGATCTTGTACTATAAATCAATATCAGTAAGGCTTTAATAAAATCAAACGATAGTAATAGAAAAATCAAATTTTGTCTGAACAGTCTTCTTGAAGGATGAATCAAGAAGTATGAATAAAAACCTATTAAACCAAGTGATAATGATGTACATGAAGAACTAATTGCACAAATTCTTATTATATTTGTCTTCTCAGGACCTAGAGACTCCAGATAATCTAGATATCCACTTTGTAATCTTTTCACCAAATTCATTATGTAGCTGTTTAATTAGTCAATAATTAAACAAATAACATGAATATTGACAACTTGGAATGTATCAAGAAAACGATTAAAGGAGAGATAATGGTATTAAATTATAAAACAAAGATAAAAATGGTGTCGTAAATTTTGTAAAATTACCAATTACGTAATTTGCGTAAAAAATTGCTTTTTACTATTGCTCGCAAAATCCGGTACGAGATTCTTAACCAGGTTCTTAAGAACTTTATTAACAAATTGATAGTAAAGTTGTTCATGTTCTAAGAGAATATTCACCTCTTTGGTACTGTGAATGGGTATACTTGTTGCTTAATTTAATGATGGATTGGTTGGCTGATTTAAATGCAAACAGAAATTGTTCTGTTGTATGGAAATAGAATATACAGGGGTTCTTATCAAATTCCAAATAACCAACAACGCCAACATATAAAGTACTATTAAAATTATCATCCAAAGCTTTTAAAGCATAGTTGTTACTTGATTGTAAAACGAATCTGGTAACTAAATCACATACCAGTATGTTATGATCATTTTGTGGATCGTCATAGTAATGTATTAAATTATGGCAGATAGTTCTAGCTAAATCCATTTGAATTATGTCTTCACCATTACCCGAACACATTACTGATACTGTTATAGTATTTAACTTGAGAGTGAAACAACCAGATCCAATTACCCCTGCACACCCAACTCTGCCCTTTTCTTTAAGTAGATTACCACCAGAAGATGAGGAGACAACTATTTTTTCATTTTTGATTATTAGAATCCCAATTGTATCTTCAATTTTATTATACTTATCATTATCATATTTATCATCACTATCGCTATCATTAATTTCATTATTGATGTATTTTTCATAGATTAATTTCATTTTTGGAGTTACCAATTTGTCATTATTAGTTAAATTACCAATTTTTATAATTGGCCTTGTAATACCTAAGTGATTATTCTGATCATCATCTAATTGACTAGTTAAATTACGCACAGCGTCGTCAATTGGATGTAAACTAGAGTTACAAATAACTGAAGAGTAATAATTTTTGTTGTCATCCAAATTTATATATGCAATTGTTGAGTCACAGTAGACTTCACAATCCTTTGTGATTGAAGATCCATAACCTGTATTTGTTAATGGAGATTCTTCTAAAACCTTTGAAATATTTGAAAGTTTTTCAAAAACTTCATCATTTTGATTGTCTTGTGGATTTTCATCTTGGTTCTCTTGGGATTTGAATATTTTTTTAATAAGTTTTTCTATTAAACCTATATTGTTCTGATGATATTTACCGGCACCAGTATGTAACAGAACTAAATTGACCATACTCAATTGAACATACAAAGAAATAAAGAGTAATTATATTAAAATGAAGATAACACAGATAATTTTTTAACAAATTACCCGGATATTGTTACGTAATCACGATATTTATTTAACAATACTTAATGATAATGAATGATATTTAAAACACTTATTTAATGAGCTTCTTCTCAGCATTCTTCCATTCTTTCAACAACAAATCAGCAACTGATTTATCTTTAACTTCAGTTCTAACAATCTTTTCAATTTCTCCCCATTTACTATCACTTAATCCATTAAATTTAATTTGATTTTGATTTTTATTTTCATTTTCATTGCTTTTATTGCTATCAACATCTATAAATTTACTTATCATTACATTAAGATTTAATTGATAACTACCATCAGTTAAAAGATCATTGATATTTTCACCATCATGAATTGTTTTAGTTTTTAATAATAATTTAATTTGTGATTCATCTTGAATTTCAGCATTATTTAAATTTTCCTTTAGAATTGATTTAATTTTATAAATGATTGTATTTGATTGGATATTTAATTTAATATTAAATTTTGGATTTCTTAAAGATTTAAATTGAACCTCGATAGTTTTGTTATTCTCATTTATATCATCATTATTATTTTTACCGTTTGTTGGAATAAATGGATTTGCATGTTTTTCAATTGAAAAATTGACTAACTGTTTAATATTATTTAATTTAACACATTCAAATAAATTATCAGAATTTGGCCCAACTAATTCTATTAAATCTTGAAATTTATTGGCAAATTCAATCTCGGAATTCATTTTACTAATAGTTAATGACGGAAATAATTAATGTATAAATAGAGAATATACAAAATGGAAATTAAATTTCTCACTCGTTTTATATTTACAAATTACTAAACTTCCCTTTTCAATTAGCAAAAACAAGATCAAGATCAATCTCAATGACCAATTTCTATAATTATCATGATTATCATCTAAATACTCAAAACGGGAACATTATAATAACGCATCATCCAAATCCATATCCCTTTTCAGAATCAGTTATCCCTTCAATACCAAATTTTTCAAATAAATCACAATTTCGTATTGTTCGTATACCAAGATTAACAGAATTTGATTATCCACAATTTAGTAATATATTAACTGGGAATTCTAATGAGACTGGGGATAGGTTTAATGGTTTAATAGAATTTAATAATCATTACTTCAGTAATTCATACACAAGCCCATTAACCAACTATATAGATCAAAAACAATTTGAAGAAATTGTTAATAGCATAAACAAATATTTAGTTACAGAATTTAATTATAATTCAAGTAAAATAATATTTATAATCATCAACTCACTATGTTTTGGATTATTAAATTATTTTCTAGTGTTAATAAATTCCAACTCTAGTTCTATATTAAATTCAAATTCAATTAATATGGATAATTATATTCTAAATATTAACAAAAAATTTAGTATTGAAAATATTAACATTAGATTAGTAAATCCAAAATTGTCAGGTTTTCTAAGTTTAGATTGGATAATACCTGATCCTATATAAATTATATAAAATCAATTTATATAATTTTTATAAATCAATTTTACTTGAACCTTTTCTATACATTTTCCTCATTCTATTATTTAATTTACCATTCCAGTTCAAACTTTTTAAGCCAATTTTCTTTTTTTCAAGTATTTCACTATTGAGAATTAATTCTTTCCTGTCTTGTTCTTTAAGACCAATTTCACACCTTTTCTTGATTAATAATTGATATCTTAATCTTGAATTTATAACATATTTTTTACATTTATTAATTTCAGTTTGTGATAACTTATTAAAATTGGAAAATTTAAAACACTCTTCAATCAATTTATTAATATCTAAGAATTTTTTTGGAGAGTTTTGGATGATTTGAAATAATTCACTCAACATTAGTTCTTCATTATCATTATTATCATTATTGCTATTGTTACCATTATTATTCAAATTTTTAAATTTTTCAACAATTTTTTTTAAATCAACTTCAATTACTTTAAAAATTGTTAAACAAATTTGGAAGATTGCCTTTGAACCTTCAAAAAAAATAATATCCCAAATTCTCAATGTGGATTCAATTGGTAAAACTCCAATAAATAAACTCATGAACCAATTTGTGGTACAAAATGAAAGTGATGGTAAATTATATAAAAATTCATTTGTGTCTTCATCATTCAAATTATTATTAAAATTATTAAAGTTTTTGATATTGTTGTTACTATTATCATCACTTAAATTGATTATTTTCCAAACTTCTGGTAGATATTGTCTCAAACATAACATTAAAACACCTTGATGAACATTAACACCTTCTAAATTTAATTCATGAATGCCAGGTAAAAAAGTTTCTGTTATTATTACCAACATCCAAAAAGTTTTCTCTTCGTTTAAGAAGATTAATAATAATCCAGCAATAAAATTTAACGATTGACAATAACCAATTGTTGGTTTGAAAATTGAAAAACATTTTAAAACTCTTCTTAAAGTTTCTAGCATTGGACTTTCGTTATTATTTGCATCATTTTTGAAATGAATATTTTCTGGGAAGGTTCTATGCAAATCTTTCTCAATTGCTTCTGTGTTTTCATTGATTAAATTTAAACTTTTTTCAACCAGCAAATCATAAACACCTTTATTATCTCTTAATTTTTCAAAACCTTTTGCAAAATAAAACCAAGCATTACCTCTCCATTCAGCCGGTATACCTTTCCTAACAAATTTTTTTAAATCATCAGATTTTGTAGGAAACCTAGTTGGCGATTCATTTTTATTTATAAATAACCCATTTTTTTCCATAAAGTTTTCCCATTTTTCTTTCCTTCTAATTAGATAAATCGAGTATTTTCTCCACCAATTATTATAATCATCATTACTAATGAAATAGTTTGATTTCTTGAATCCATATCTATCCCTCTCAGAATTCAAAATACTTTTTTTAGTAATTTTATTATGATTGGAATACGTATTGGAATTTGTTCTTGATTTCAACTTCAATTTTGACTTTGACTTAGATTTTGTACTTTTATATTGGTTTAATGATGTCAAACTGGCATTGTGGCGTAATTTTCTTAATCCATTTTCTTGATTATTAGATCTATTATTATTACTATCATTATTATCATTACCATCATTATTATCATTGTTATCATGTGTATCGTCATCAGCTTCAATATATATTGATTCATCAATTTTATTTCTAATTTCTTTTAAACAATTTCTTGATTTTTCTAATGAATCATAGTTTTCAGTTTTAGTAATTGGTATTTTCTTTTTCTTACATGGTGTTTCAGCTGTGGAAGATATCACTGTAAATGGCTCATCAATCTTTTCAACTGATGCATCTTCTAGTATTGATATACCATTCTTACTAGCTAAGTTTAAAGATTTAGATTCAATGTCAGAATTTTCTGTATAATAATCCAAAACGCCATAAGTGGTAGTGACTGAATCCTGTTTTGAATGTTTTGAAAAATTTGGGCTTTTAGAAATTAAATTCTCGTGATCTTCATGCAACGGATTTTTAATCAGTTCCTTATTATTCAATAAATTTGGCATAGATTGTGAATAACCCGAATGCAAATGATCTGTCATTTTATTTGTTATCTATGCTATATCCCTCTTTAATGTCAAAAAAAAAACAATGTGTTCCTTTCATTCAAAAAAAGAATATGTTTTTATTTTATTAATAAAAATTCGCTGAGCTTTTTTCCAGATTAATTTTATCTCTATTTTATTATGAAATTTATCCTACTTTTATTGTGAAATAATGTCAGTTATCCAATTAAAGAATGTTATTTGGAAGTATCCAGATGTTTCTGATGTAAGCTATGATATTTGTTCATTTACGCAATTGAATAATGGAGTATTGATATCAGATTCGGATATTTTTAATATTACGACAAATAATTTTAATTTTAAGTTTGATTGTGGAGTAGATAAGCCACTTTATTATGCGATCAACCAATTTATAGATTTGAATAATCTACCACTATTTGATTTGGATTGGCAATTATTTTTGAATGGTACAGTTGAATCAAGATTTCAAAATTCGGTTTTCCCAGTGATTTATTCCATCACCACAAGTTTTGTAATTTCAGTGTTTTTAACAGCTTGTCTATTTACAAATCACTATATGACGGCATTTAAACCAACAATCTTATTAAAATTTTCTTCAATTTTTGCAACATCTATCTTATTTGCTATCAATATCAAAGTAATGGTTCAACTGCATAACTATTCTAACGATAAAGGCTTATCACCATTTCATCTAGTTATTCGATCATTAATAAATTCAGATTCTCTGAATGCCGTTTATCTAATTGCGTTTTTATTGTTGCTATTAACTCAAGTTGATATAGTTAATAGAATGTTTTTAAGACCAAAAGAGAAAAGAGTCATTTTCATTTCAGGTATTGTAATAACAGTGATAACACAAATTTTATGGGCGTTGTCGAATTTTATGGAAAATTCAAGTCATTTATCATTAGCATATTTTGTTAATTCTGAAAATTCCAGTGATAATAGTACAGCAATAGCAACATCTTATTATTATAATGACGATAGTATTGCCATTTTACCTGCGTTTGTTTATTTATTCAGAATTTCATTGTCAGTGATGTATTCATCGCTGATTTATGTTTATGGATTTTCGAAAAGAAACTTTATATTTAAATCGAAAATTTTACCGTTGACGATCTTGACAATTATTTCAGTTAATACATCGATAACTTTTTTCGTCGTTGATATCTCAAGTACATTTGTTAATGAACTATCTGAGGTTTTCAATTTAGTTTGTTATTTATTATCGTGTATAATCACATGGGAATGGTTGAATAGAATTATCCAGAGTGAAAAAAACCAGCAAAAGGAGGGAGTTTTAGGTAGACAGTGTTATAGTAATTTAGTTAAAAAGAATGGAACAAACAAAGGTGACGATGGAGATGTTGATATTCTCATTGATAATAATCAAATTAAGAATAATTTTAATTTCAAACTTAAAAATCTCAAAAAGCTCTCTAAGTTAAAGAAATTAAGGAATATAAGAAATATAAGGAATATAAGGAATATTAGGAAACTTAATAAAGAACATGTCACGGGTACCAGCAATAATTTGAATTTAAATAACGAAGTTTTTGTTTATAAACCAAAACAAGTTATAATTGATGATGCATCAGAATCAGAATCAGAATCGGATTTGGAACTGGAATCATTATCAGACTCAAACGTAGGCATGGAGTCTGATTCATCAGAATCAAATTATACTAGAATTGGAAATAAATTGCCAGTTATCGAACATGAATTAAGAATTATCAAAGACGACTTACCTATTGAGCCGGAGAGTGTGAATGAGATGATTTTAGAAGATGATGTTGTTCACTTTGAACTTGATATCGAGAGTAATAACGAATGAATGAATGAACATGTAAATTTAATAAACGTAAGTAAAGCTTTTCTATATAAAACAGTGAAAAAATATATCTCACGTGACCGAGAAATATTAAAATTGTAAAAATTGCCTGTTTTTCTTGTATTTTCTTTCCTCAAAATTTTTATTGCTTTCTTATCATTTTTTCTACTTATCTCTAATTCTATTAAAGCATTAAAGATAGATAGCCTACATAATGTCGTTCAAGCTCAACTGGAATTGCATTGAAAAAGATTCGTTTTCAACATATGCTAAAGAACTTTTAGATGAAGCCTTAAATGGTAGTAAAAGGCCAAATATTCTTAGTGATGATATTAAAATAATTGATTTGAATTTTGGAACTGTGGCACCTATTTTCCAGATACTTGAAATTGGTGATTTAGCAATTGATAAATTTAGAGGTATTTTTAATTTCAAATATTATGGTGATGCTTCAATTACAGTCACAACAAAAGTCAGTGCAAGTTTATTAAAAAATTATAATAATAATATTGATGATGAACTTTCAAAATTCAATAATGATAATGATAATGATAATGAATTCATTAAACCAAATTTTATTGTTTCAGACTGTGACTTTAATATACCATTAAATTTAACGTTGAGTAATTTTAAAATGAGTTCGATTATTATAATTGTTTTCAGTAAAACAAAGGGTTTAACCTTGGTTTTCAAAAATGATCCGTTGGAAAATATTGATGTTAATTCAACGTTTGATAAGATTAAACCAATTGCCAATTTTTTACAGAAGAAAATTGAAATCCAAATCAGTGATTTATTTAAGGAATTTTTACCAAATATACTTTATAAGTTTAGTTTAAAATATACGCTACAGTCCTTTGATCAATTTCATAAAAACTTATTAATTGAAGAACAAGAAGAAGATGATTTGAAAAAGAAAAAAATATTACTTAAAGATATTGATCCTGATATGCCGTTACATATTTCACCGGGATCATTAATGAGACTAACAAGATTATCAAGTTCAAGGCAAACGTTATCACTGGGTAATAAAATCGATAATTTATCATGCGATAAATTAAACAAAGATATAATTACCAAATCTTTTGTCAATATAATGTTAAAAAATTCAAATAACTTCAATTTTAATAAAATCGAGTTAAACAAAGTTGATTTTTTAAATAACAATACTAAAGATATAAATAATAAAATTCAATTTATTAAAAATTTTCAATCAAGGTCTTTTATGAAAAATTTCAATAACATTAAACCGAAAAGAAGAATCATCAAAATGAATGTTGGAATTAATAAGGAACAGAAAGAAAATAATAATGATAGTAGTAATAAGAAGAAAAATAGTATTGATATTACCACTACTATCAAAAATGATAATGAGAAGGGAGAAGGGAATATTAAAGAAATTAAAATTAAATCATCAAGACGTGTTTCAACAATTAAACATCGCAAACCATCAATTGATTTAACTAAAATTGATAGAGATGAAGAAAAGCAGATAAACAAAAGAATTTTGAAATTAAATAAATTAATTAAAAAATCTATTGATGGAAATGAAAGTGGAAGTGAAAAAGCATCTATTAATTCAACAGTTGCTTTACCACCTCCACCACCACCACCATATTCTGTATAAAACACCTTTATAACCTATATATATATATCTTTACTATACGCAATAATATTATGAACTATACATCCGCTTTTGATCTTCCCACTCATCAACAGTGAAAACTTTCTGTGTAAAAGCATGAATTGAATCAATTTCGTTCTTCAAAGCATTGTTCACTAGTCTGTGTCTTGATAACTTATTCTTATTTTTAAAAATATCACTAACAATGATAACGGCGAACGCTTGCCCACAACCACCAGACATATCTTGAACCTCAACTTCTGTGGCATTCAATCTATCCTTAATTATATTACTGAATTCTTCTGCTGACAATCCCGACATTGACTTCTGTATTTATATATTTGTGTTTGGGTATGTGTTTATTTTATGAAGAAAGAACAGAGTTAATTTTGGTGTTGAAGAAAATGAAAACAGCGATTCTTTTTTCTCCACTTTGTTTTATATTTTAATTTCAGTGTTTAAGTTATAAATAAGATGAAAGGTTTAACGAACTCACAGTTGAAGAGTATTACAAGTAAACTAAACACAATTTATCCTTTGAAATATGCTGATAACTCATGGGATAATACGGGATTATTAATTGATTCATCAATTGATGAGGATACCGAGTCCAGTAATACAAACAAGAATAAAATTCTGCTTACAATTGACTTAACTCAATCTGTTGCACAAGAAGCAATTGAAAAAGGCACTAATTTAATTGTTTCATATCATCCATTTTTATTTCGTAAAATCAATAAAATTAATAGAACTGATCCACAGCAAAATTCCATGATTAAATTAATTAAAAATAATGTTTCAGTTTATTCACCACATACAGCAGTTGATGCGACAAAAGGTGGTGTTAACGATTGGTTAGCTGATTCCATTTCTCAAGGGTCAAAATTAATCAGAAGAGAGGTTATTGAACCAAATAAAGATGGAATTGCTGATGTCGGTATGGGTAGATTAATTGAATTTGAAGAAAAAATCAGTTTAATTGATTGTATCAATCGGGTTAAATCATTTTTAAATTTAAAATTTATTCAATTCGGTTGTAATGAAGGATTGAATAAAAAGATTAAATCGATTGCAATTTGTGCTGGGTCTGGTGGTTCAGTATTTAAGAATGTTGAAGCAGATTTATATTTTACAGGTGAACTTTCACATCATGAAGGTCTTTTCTTTAAAGAAAACGGGTCTGCTATTATAATTTGTAATCATTCCAACACAGAGAGAGGTTATTTGACTGAAATGAAGAAACTCATTGAAGAGAGTCCTGGTGACGTTGGATTTGAGGTGATTATTAGTGAAACAGACGAAGATGTTTATAGAGTTGTTTAAAACTTAAGTATAGTGAACCTAAATATAATTTTTTTATCAAGTGAAAAATTAAAAATTCGGAGCTCAGAAGCTTCCATCCCCCAACGATGTTGCTTTTGTTTAACTGTCTTGTATTAATATAATGACATCAAAAGCTACAAATGAGGAACACAAACATAATAGACTGAAGTTATTACAGAAAATACGCAACCACGTTGAACAGACTCCATCACCAACTCCTACACCAACACCACCACCACCAAGTGTTTACAAGAGGTCACAGTCTCATTATGAGATACCATTGCCAACGCCATTTTCATACTCTACAACAACATATAAAACTCCAACCTATACAAAACAGCCATATAAACCTAATCATAAATCACAATCATTTTTAAAATTCACTAAAAAAGCAAGACAGTTTACTGGAGATTTGGTTTTTGGTTCAGTTGGTGTTTACGATGAAGATAATATGAGTTATAAAGATAAAAAAAATATGGAATATGAAGCTAAGATTTTAGCTTGCAGAAAACAAGTTGTAGAACATACAATGGAGTTCTATTTAGAATATTTAAGGTTTTTTTTGGATTATATGGATAATTCAGAATTTAATGATACTCTAAGCTATTCTATTACAAGAAATGATTTATGGTTGGATTGGTATAAAGCATTTCTTACATCACTAGATGAATGTATTAAAAAATTTGAAGATGACGAAGATGAAGATAAGGATATTCTATCCTTATCTTCTGCCTCATCAACATCATCATACTCACACTTATTGAAACCATTACCTACAATGGAATCAATTGATAAAGAAATTTTCCAAGACCGTAGAATTATTCTTTGTTTGTTGTGGAATATTCAAATATTTAATAAAATTATTAATCAACCATCATTAATCAGAAATTTATTAACAAATTGTGAAAAAAATTCTGAGATTTGTGTTATAACAGCAAATAAAATGAAATCATTCCAGATCTCAGCAAATGAAAATCTGAAAATCATTTTTAAAGATCACCTTTCACCTTCAAATTTGGAATTTATTGATGGTTGGCAAGTTCATCATGATTTCCCAGAATTTTCAACAAACTTTATAACAATTTCTGATAGATTTCAAATGTTAATTGATTTTAAACATTCTGGTTATTTAAATAAAAAACTAAGTAAGCAGAATCCAAAATTTAATAGTTTCAAACTCTTATCAGATGATTTTCTAAACTTTAAATTTGATAAGAATGAAAAACAATTCATAGATTCATATTCGTCATTTACAACTCCAACGATCTGTGACATTCCATTGAATTCAGACACTCAATCATTAATCTATTCACCTGATTTTACTAAACTAATCAAAAGTAAACCTGATCTATTAAATTGTGTTAAAGAATTTAAAAGAATATTGAAAACGGGCGGTAAAATTTGTATAAATTTATGGGATTATAAAATGAAAAATAATGGTGAAGTTGATAAAGAAATTGAAATCAGTTTATTAGAGTATGTTAAAATTTTAATTAATTTGAAATTATCAGAATTTTTACCATTTTCAAATATAACTGAAGAAATTATGCCAATTTTGAAAAATGAAGGATTTCAGAAAATTAAATTTAGTAAAATTGGCTATCCATTATTAAACGATGATGGTAATGGGGGTGGTAACGACAAATTGTATTCATTTTATAGTATGTTTGGTAATTTTCTAGAATTTGTGAGGTTTTCAGGTAATTTAAATTTACATGATTGGATATCAGATTCTAAACATATCAATGTTGAACAGATCGAAATTGTCAAATTGTTTATTGATTATAAACTAAACGGAATTAAAGGCGAAACTGTTAAACAATTAATACAAGAAAGTAATATAGTTAAAAATAATGGAATTGACAAGGAATTGGGTTTTAAAGTTATCGGATTAGGTACGGATACGGGTTTTGGAATTGGTATGGGTATATATAATGAAGATAGTGTGGGATTGGACTATATAACTATTTTAACAGCTGAGAAAGCGTAGTATAATAATGTATTTTATATATTTAAATTTAATTTTTCAATATCTATTAGAATATCATCAATTTTAAAGCGCTTTGTTTTACCTTCCTCCTTTTTGTCGTAGTTTAAATCATTATATAACAAACTTTCACTTGGATTTGTAAAGAATTTTTTATAATTGAATTTTTCACCATCATCATCATACTTTTCAAAATAATCATTAACTTTATTAATGAAAAAGTCATCTAAGTTAATTTTATTTAAATCATTTAATGTTAAAAATGATTTTCCATTTGTTAATTTTTCGAAATTTTTTAAATGGAAGTTATTCGTAATATCTAAAAAGTCTATTTCATTACTAGTGTTCATTAAATTTTTATTTTCTTTATGTTTATCTTCATTTTTCTTTTCATTTTCATTGTCTTTTTCGGTTTCGTTGTCGTTTTCGTTTATGTTTTCATTTTCGTTTTCGTTCTCGTTTTCAATATTAAATTCATCTGATTGTAAAATTAGGTTAAATTCATCAAAATTAATACCTCTTAAAATTGATTTATCCTTCTTCAAATTATAAATAATTTCAAAAAATTCGTTTGCTTTATTATCATCTAAGCTTGGATAAATAATTTTTAATAAATTTCTAAATTCATTTTTATTTAGATAGTTTTTATTACCAGTGTCAAATTTCTTGAATAGTCTTAATTCAAAATTTTTCATAGAGTTATTAAAATTAATTGAATTGTTAAAAATTGATTTGATTTGTTCAATTTTATTAAAATTTAAATCAATAAATTTCAAGTTTTCAATTATAATCGAATGGAAAAAATTAATTTTAATTTTAAACTCTTCAATTTTATAGTAATTGTAATTAAAATCATGGTAATTACCATTATTAATTTGAAAATTGAGTTTGGAGTTTAGTGAATTAATTTCATATTTGATTTTAATTAAATTTTGATTCATTAGTTTCAAGCTTTCCAAATCAATTAGAATCTCATTAAACGATTCAAAATTAATTAGATAATCAATTTTCAACAAGTCATTTTCAATTAAATTTAAACCAATTGATATGTTTTTTGAAATTTTCTTGAAATTCAAGTTTAAATTATCTAAAAAACTAACCAAAAAATTAAATGAGTTTGAGTGTAAGTTTAGTTCAAAGTTATTTAATGTTTTGAAATTGTTTGAGATTTTGATGAAAAACTCATTGAACTTCAAAAAATTGTTCAGGTTAAATTTATTTAGATAATTGTTAAATTTAATTTTGAAATTCAATAGCAGATTGAATTCTTTGAATAGCTTGATTTTCTCATCTTTCTTATAATTAATTAAATCTAAATATATTTCAGTTGCAGTGTCCACGTTATTGATATTGATAACTGAAATTTTTTCAAATTTTATTATTAGTTGATTCATGAAATTAATTAACTTTGAAAATCTATTTAAAAATTCAAATTTCATTTCTGTTAATTCGTTTATTATAAAGAAAAATGTTTCAATTTTAATTTTTAATGAAAGATTATTCTTCTTGCTATTCAATACTTCATACCAATTGTTTAGATAAACTATAATAAGGTCTTTGTTCCCTCTTAATTCTGCCAACCGAATATTTATAATACCATGATTTTCAGCAATATTAAATACTGAATTTGTGTCATTAACCAGCCAATTGGGTTGAAATTTGTTTATTAGTTTTCTAAAAAATTCTGCATTAAGATACTCTACATCAAATGCTTTAATTTTAGAATTTGAATTCTTATTAAACCAATTTAATAAGAAATCTTTCTTATCACTAATTTCAGCACAGTCATCTCCTCCATCATCAATTAAAAAAAATTCCCAAAAAAAATTCCAGATTAATTCAATGACTTTCGGCTTATTGAATACTGTAAAATCTCTAATTGTAAACGATTTGAAGTTACTTTTATATTTAAATGAATTGCGTTCATCATTAAAGTAGTCAATTAATATTTTAATGTTCGTGGTGTCATCTTTGTCAACTATAACGATTTCGTTGCTCTTGTTTGACAATTTCGTGATTAATTTTAAAAAAACAACACCACTCTGCAGTTCAACAATGGAATTAATCCCGTCATCATCTTCCAACTTGCAATTAATCCAATGCAGCAGCACTATCTCCTCAGTCGATTCACCAGTAATCATTTACAGAAAGAAAAATAAGTGTTTTAGGTAAATGAGTAGACGCGATATCATAATAAAATTAATTTATTGAAAAGAATTAAAGTAAAGTTAATAAAGTAAAGATGTTAAAGATGGTGAAAATCATTAAGATGGTTAGATATATTATATAAAGAACGGATGATTCATTGCCTCCTTTGCAGTCAATCTTAATTGATGATCATATTTTAACAAGCTGTCAATTAAATCAATTATATGTTCACTTTCACTTAAAAATTTATTTTCAGGTGTAATAAAGGACTCCCATGACTTCTTTGGATAATTACCTAGGATATTATCATATTCACTAGATAGTTTAATATTGTATTTTTTACAGTAACTGATTAAATCTGCTGTACCTAGTACTTTTGCAATTTTAATCAATTGGTCTTGGTTTGAATCTCCTTTGAAAAATGGTTCCTTTTTAAAAATAATTGCTGCAATCATGGCACCAACTGACCACAAATCTAAAGAATAATCGTATTGTTGTAAGTTTATTAATAGTTCTGGCCCTTTATGATATCTTGAAGCAACTCTAACGTTAAAATCCATCCCTCTATGGTAAAATTCAGCCAACCCCCAATCGATTAATTTTAATTTCCTATTAATTGGGTCAATCATTATATTTTGTGGTTTAACGTCTCTGTGAATTATACCCATTGAATGTGAAAAATTTAGGGCAATAAGTAATTCATTGAAGTAGTATTTGATGTCAGTTATGGTGAATTTGGGATATAAAATTCTGAAATCAATATTGTTTATTTTTTCAAAAATTAAAGCTGGTATTTTACTATTTAAATCTTGAATTAAGTCAAATAATTTTATAATATTTGGTCCACCTGTCAAGTTCTTTAGAATCTTAATTTCTCTAAAGATCTTTTTTAATTTAACTGGTTTTAATACCTTAATAACACATGTTTTATTATTTAAAATGTTGACACCAGTGAACACTTCACTGTATTTACCTCTACCAATCTTGGAAATAATTTCGTAGTTATTAATTTCCCCCCAGCTAATCTTATAGTTTTCATAATCCCAGTATTCCTTTGGTCGAATTTCGTTTGCATCAGCGTAAATCCTGGAAACCGAATAAATCTTATGTCCACTGGAGTTAACTGACATTGTATAATGTTTATTTATATCGTTGTTGATAAAATAGATTGTTTCCAAATTGTCAAGAAACGTCGAATTTACAATTTTTGTCGCCTTCAAAAAAAAAAAATTGTATTTTTTGGTTTTTGATTTTTGTTGTTGGTTTTGGCCCTATCGATTAAAATGACAATTGTTAAAATAACAATCCCTAATTCAGTATCAATTACAACAGATGAATTAGCCTTTAAAACTATTAACAATATTAAACTAAACTATAATAAATTAGTGCTGAAAAAATTTTTAAATTATATAAATTTACCAATATTCTTTAAAATTAATTATTGTATTGGGAAAACCAGTTTAATTATAAATGACAGTAAAACATTATCATTTATGAAAACATTATTCAAGTATAATAATAACATTTCTTTGTTAATTGAAACTGATAAATTAAATGACTATCTGATTCTTAGTTTTGATGTTGAAAATAAAAAAATATCACTAAATATAATTAAATTTGGTGATAATCCTGCTAATAACTCAAAGCTTATTAAATTTAACAAATATTTAATTAAGAAAAACTCAGTCAATTTCAACATAAAATTTAATTTATTAATTGAAAAGTTAATTAATATTGAAATTAGAATGAAGAATTTAAATAGTTTCCTTAGTAATATTGAAATTAACAAATTGTTTAATATAATTTTAAATGCAGTTAAGTTTAAATTCAGAAATCAATTAATTAAAAATGAATTACCAAATATAAATAAAATTAACGAAATTATTGATAAATTGTTTAAA
Organism: Kregervanrija delftensis; assembly: GCA_019155655.1. NCBI lineage: Eukaryota > Fungi > Ascomycota > Pichiomycetes > Pichiales > Pichiaceae > Kregervanrija > Kregervanrija delftensis. The sequence continues at coordinate 374,806 of JAFMZF010000011.1, read as the reverse complement.
GATATTTTATAACGAACGGGGGATGTGGTGAATTGAATTATACGTGGGTATTATTTATTATATATATTTTTTTATCTTTATGTATTAATTAAATCTTTTAAAATTAGTTTTAATTGAATTTTTGCATCATTATCGTCACAATTATCGATAACGTTTTCCCTACCTTCGAACTTATTAAATTCTTTATTAATTATTTCATTCATTGAAATCCCTGTAATAAAAGGATCTCTATCCTTCAATACTTTATTAAATGACTGATACGGAGATTCGTATTGATAACTGAAGTTTTCAATTGGTAATTCAATTAATTTTGTCTTTATAATTGCCTTACCAATAGAATTTAAAATTACTTTAATCTTAATTCTATTATTAAGTCTAATATGCTGTTTATTATTAAGCTTGTTATTGAGCTTATCATTTAAAATATTACTGAAATTGTTTTCTTGCTGAATTTTAACGAATTCGTTATTAAAATTATAATTATAGTTACAATTAAACTTATATTTATAGTCAATTTCTTCAATTGGTGATGATGAAGAATAAAAACTTTTTTTCTTACAACTTGAATAAATTGAATCTACTGTTGAAATAGTTGACTGCGGTGATGAGTTTATTTCTCTCTTCTTATCGTTATATTTAGCCTTCTTCTTATTTAATTTCATCATGGGTGTTAAACAAATACCTTGTTTAATCACATCAACAGAATTCTGTAATCCATTTAATGTATTTTTATTATCAATTGAAAAATTTAGTGTTGATTCGCCAACATTGAACTCAATTTTTTCATTCTTGGGTGGTCTTCCCCTTCTCTTCTTTATCTTATTCACTTTACTAACCTTATCAAACGGTTCTAGTAGTACATTCATCGTTATTGCGTTAAAGAAAATGTTGGTAAAGAAACTCAAGTTAAAAAATTATTTCAACATTTTAATTTGTTTCAGGTGCAAAGATGTCAAAATCAAGCATCCTTTATCATCTTCTCTTTTTATCAACTTCTCCATTGAATTGGCAAAATGAATTCAGATAATCCCAATGACTCAATTATCAAATTAGCAAATGATTGGATCAAAATTGATAATAATCCAATTACCAAAAATCAAATTATAGATCTACTAAAGAAAAAAAGTTTTGAAAAACTAAATGATTTGTTATCAGTTAGGATTAAATTTGGTACTGCTGGTTTGCGTTCAAAAATGGAAGCTGGATTCAGCAGAATCAACGACATTACAATCTTACAGACATCAATTGGTTTGGCGGAATTTATTTTAGATTTTAACAGCAAAAATAACATTACTAAGAATTCGATTGTTATTGGTCATGATCACAGATTTAATTCCAAAAAATTTGCTGAATTAACTGCAAACTGCTTTTTAATTAAAGGTTTCCATGTTTATTTTATTGGTGGAGTAAACGATGAGAAAGATTATGAAAAAAATGTTGTGGCAACTCCGTTTGTTCCATTTACAATAGATCATTTTAAATTAAATGCGGGTATAATGATAACCGCTTCTCATAATCCAAAAAATGATAATGGTTATAAAGTTTATTGGAACAATGGTTGTCAAATTATACCACCAATTGATAATTTAATTGAATCATCAATTTTAAAAAATTTAAATTCGTTATCAAAGGATTACTTTAATACAACTGAAATTTTTAAAAAGCATAATGACAGATTAATTTACTGTAGAGAATTGATAATTTCAAAATATTTAAATAATTTAATCGAGAATTTAAGTCCAGTTGAGCTAAATAGTGAAAAAATACTTTATAACTCGATGAATGGTGTTGGTATTATATTTATTAAAGAAATATTTTCAAAATTGAATAATAATAATACCGATTCTTATCTGAATTTTGCAAATGAACAATGTAAAATTGATCCAAATTTTACTACAATTGCTTTTCCAAATCCAGAAGAAAAGGGTTCATTGGATTATTCACTTCAACTTGCAAATGAGTTAAATATTAATTTAATTGTTTTAAATGACCCCGATGCGGATAGATTCTCTGTTGCAATCAAAACTAATAACATTTGGAAACAACTCTCTGGTAATGAATTAGGTATCCTATTCACCGATTTTGTTATCTCAAATGAAATACTGAAAAATGGTAATAAGGGTTTAGATAAAGTTTTTATAATAAACTCAACAGTTTCAACAACTATGATTAAATCCATGTCATCAAAATTAGGCTTTAATTTCGTTGAAACTTTAACAGGATTCAAATGGATTGGTAACAAGTCGATAGAGCTAGAATCCAAAGGTTTTAAAGTCCCATTTGCATTTGAAGAAGCGATTGGTTTTATGTTCAATAACAACGTTCATGATAAAGATGGTTTGTTTGCCTTAGTTAATTTTTTGAAAATGTTTAATTATTGGACTAACAATAATTTTAATGTTTTAACAAAATTAGAAAATTTATATGAAACATTTGGTTATTTTAAACAATTAAATGGTTATTATAAGACTTCAAATAACTTTTCAATTATTACAACAATTTTTGATGATAAAATTAGAAAAACTATTAAAAATTTTGATAAAATAGAAGAAAATAACATTGGTAGATTTAAAGTAGCTTATTGGAGAGATTTAACTACTGGCTATGACTCTTCTACTGTTGACAAAAAGCCAGTTTTATTTGTAGATGAAAACTCGGAAATGATCACGGTGGAATTAAAGTATGATGAAAAAGATACGAGAAATCACATAGAAGAAAATAATGACGATTTAATTAGATTTACAGTTAGAAATTCAGGTACCGAACCGAAATTAAAAGTTTACATTGAAGCTAAATCTAATTCAGAAGAGAAGTCAACTAAATTGACTTATGAAGTTTGGAATTTGTTGAAAATGTTGTGGTTTGAACCTGAGATCAACAAACTGATTGAATCGGTTTAGCGATTGTTTTTTTTTAGAAGAAAAATGTTTTTGTTTTTATTTTTATGTCCATAACAATTTTTAGCTGGTCTCTTTTTTTTTGTTCAACCTTTTTTATTTAACTCCATATATCTATAAAAATGCTTCGAAATAACACATGGAATCCTAAAAAAAATGATGTTTTACTGTATGTTGACGTTAACTGATAATTTTCGTGTAATATTATTTTGTTATTAATCTCTTTACTAACATTCTTAAGTCGTTATGAAAAAAAACCAAGAGAAAAAGGTGTCGAAGATAATCAATTGGTCATTAAAATGGTTCTTGGAATTATAATGTTTGTTGCACTAATTTTTATTGGGCTTAATACATTAAATAATGAAGAAAATAGTGCATCAATGTATGATATTAAAAACGAATCAACTGATGAATTAATCCTAAAAACAGACGTCAATAGTGAAAATAGTATCATTGATAATGCTCTGGCACCACCACCAAATCAAGATGATTCATTACCATCAACAGTTGAATATTACGATTTATCGGATTATACCGGTTCACCTCTTGGGAAGGAAAATAAAGAAATTGTTTTGCTTTTAATTCCATTAAGAAATGCGGAAAAGGTTTTACCATTAATGTTTAGGAATTTAATGAATATGACTTATGATCATAATTTAATTGATATTGCATTCTTGGTCAGTGATTGTTCAGAAAATGACAAAACTTTGGAAACGTTATATGAATTTTCAACTGCCTTACAAGAAAATAGGTTACTGGATCTGTTAGAAACTTTTGAAAAAAAAACAAAAGGTAAAGGAGTTTTCGGTTCAAGTGATTTATATTTGAAATACATGCCAGAAGGCTACATTGAACAAGTTAAAAAGGCTTATTCACCACCTTATCATGACGAATATCTGAAACCTTTCCGCTCAATTCAAATTTTCCAAAAAGATTTTGGACAAGTAATTGGCCAAGGGTTTAGTGATAGACACGATGTTAAAATTCAAGGTATTAGAAGAAAGCTAATGGGTAGAGCTAGAAATTGGTTATTATCAAATGCACTCAAACCATATCATTCGTGGGTTTACTGGAGAGATGTTGACATTGAGATGTCACCTGGTAATATATTAGAATTTATGATGAAATTTTCAAATAATTTTGATATAATTGTGCCCAATGTCTGGAGACCTTTGCCAACATTTTTAGGTGAAGAGCAACCATATGATTTGAATTCGTGGATTGAATCTCCGGAAGGATTAAAATTAGCTGAAAGTTTAAATGAAGACGATGTTATTGTTGAGGGTTATGCTGAATATTCAACTTGGAGAGCCCACTTAGCATACATTAGAAATCAAGGTGCGGATATGAATGAAGTGATAGACTTAGATGGTGTTGGTGGTGTTTCAATACTGGCAAATGCAAAGATTTTTAGATCTGGTACCAATTTCCCTGCATTTACATTTTTAAATCATGCTGAAACTGAAGCCTTTGGTAAATTGGCTAAAAAAATGGGATTTAGAGTTGGAGGTTTACCTCATTATACAATTTGGCATATTTATGAACCAAGTGAAGATGATTTAATTGAAATTTCTAGATTGGAGAGAAGAAAAAGAAGATTTGGTAAAAATATAAAAAGTTAATGAGTTTTAATTAATATAGTTTTTATAAAAGTTTTCATGCCAAATATTAATAGAGTCAAAAATTATTTACCTATATAAAACTATCTAGAATTATCATCATAAAACTGATAAACATACTAGAAATAATGAGATTAGATGACTATCTGAGTTTATAATTCTACCACCTTTATTACTTTGTTTTGATGTTGAGATCGTTGAAACGTTTGCCGTCGTTGAAACGTTTGTCGTCGAAGACGTTGAAGCGTTCGCCGTTGATATTGGAGTTGTCGAAGAAGTAGCCGTGGTTGTTGCATCAACAGTAACTAATTTAATATTATTATTTCTTTCTGCTAATCCAATTGTTTTATTTTCATAATCAAATTCAATATAATTATTTTTCATAAATAAAATACCTAAAATCCAAGAACCATCATTTGTGGAATCTAAACCTTGAAAATTACTAACACAATAGCCATAATACCCACTAGTTTCTGAATAACTATTACCAATATACATTTCAGGTGTTAAAGTCCAATTCTTACCAGAAATTTCAATTTCAATATCAATTGTTGAATTACAATAAATTGCAAAATTTGTACCATCGGTTATTGAATTTTGGAAAAATGAATGTAATGTTAATGCATCATTAGCATTTAAAATGATTGATGTTGTACCACTATCTAGTAAACCAATTCGTGAAATAGTGGAGTTCATATTATCAATTTCAATAGAATCAAAAGTGATTAGAAAATTATTGATGAAAACTTTATCAATTGCAAATTCCCATTGATTAACTGATTGGTTTAAAACTGGTAAATTGTATAATTCACCATTAAATAAACTTGAATTTTCGTCTGAATCAATCAACATTAATCCATTATTTTCAAAATCACTTTCATATTCCCCCATACAAATTGTGAATTTTCTGCTATCAATTTGGTCATTTTCATATAAAAATGAGACTATATTAATTAAATCTGTTTCAACTGAATTATTTAATGGTAGGCCTAAAACACCAACGAATTCAAATGTTTCAAAAATGTCTGGCACTGTATTTGCAACACCGAATTTAAACTCCTTTAACTCATAATCTGCAATTGAAATATTATCTATAACTATTGGTCCAATTGCAGATCCTGAATCATATGATAAATCGAAATTTTCGTTTGTTTCAATCTGTATTGGCACATTAAATAAATTGTCTTTATTTTCAGTGCATGATATATCTGTACAATTTGATGAATATAGCCAAAGATAAGGTGATCCTGTATCAACTAAAACTGGATAATTGATTGAATTAATAGTTGTATTAATATAAAATGCCTGTTCATCATCGTCTGATTTTAAAAATGTCATACCGGCTGTCATTGAAAGTGTTTCTATAGATGACGATGATGATGATGATGCTATTGTTGTTGAAGATGAACCATTGGGTGATTGTAATATCCTTTGCCTTTCAAGTGCTATGAAATTTTCGGGTATTTTTTCTAATAATGAAACATGATATGCTTCATTATTATTAATAAAAGTGGGTATATTACTATTAAATGCAAATGTGTTGAACGAAAACAAAAGTACCGTTGTTTTAAAACTAGTGAGTTTCATTTCTTTAAGCACTAGATAATACAAGAGTTAGTACATGCGTATACGATATAATAATCATAATAATCATAATAATCATAATAATAATCATAATCATAATAAAATTTACCAAACTGTCTAACAAGACGTACACGACCATTAGCTTGTTGACAATTGCCTATTTGGGAAAGCCGAGCGCGTTGCCAGTATTTGTTGTCAAAACAACAGCCAACATTTGGGATTGACACGACATTTATATTGATAGATTAAATGGTTTATTGTGTAAAAGTTCACTTCTTAGTGATAATATGAAGGATTAGTGAGTTTATTGAAGATTATAATGGTGGAATTGAAGTGGAATTGAGGTGTTTTATTGTTACATTTTGTTCAAATTTTTATTTACTCATATTTCAGTGCGAATAGAAGTTGTGAAAATATTGACAGTTTCCCAATTTACAAAAACCAGCAGATAAAATACTAAATTGTTTGGCAGGATCACTTCTATTTAATATATATTACCCAATATTATTATAGATCTGATTAATCTCATCATTTGATGGTTAAACAGTTTATTTCACATAAAAAGTGATGCGACACAATCTCGCGTAACAAAATTTGACATTTTCTCGTATAATTTTTGCTTTAGCTATTAAGATAGTCACGTGACTATGTAAACTATATATAATATAATACTTAGTTGTTATAACTTTGACTCTTTAACTAAACTACCAATAATTCTCCCAGCAATACTTTCAGGTGATGGTATTGACCAATTAAAGTTTTCTCTGTTTTTGCTATCCATCCATTTTTCAACATCACCTCTAGCAAACCATCTACAATCATCCAATTCATCATCTAAATTAACATTGATTTTTTGATTACCCTTAACAAGACCAATACAACCAACCATTAAATTTGCAGGGAATGGCCAAGGTTGACTTTCAATAATTTTAATATTGTTTGAGTCAATTAATATTCCAGTTTCTTCATAAACTTCACGAACACAACAGTCTTCAATCGTTTCACCTGGTTCCATAAATCCAGAAAAACAAGAATACTTTTTATTGGTTTTACTATTGTCATGTCTTCTCTTATTATGACCTAACAAAATTTGATTCTGTTCGTTTTTTAAGGCAATTATAACAACCGGATCAACTCTAGGGAATGAAACGTTGTTATTTGAACCAATTTCACAAATTTGATCTTTATATGGAGAATCATTAATACATTCAAGTCTTGTACCTGCATCTCTGGCAATTATGTTACCTCCACATGATGTACAAAACTTATGTTTTGAAATCCAATCCATATACATATTTGCATATGAAAATAATGTAGCTTCATAGTTTGGTAATAAAATGATTTCATCCACTTTTTGAATATATTTAAATTCATCTGAAATATTTTTTTGTAAACTGATGGAATTCGTGATATCAATTGCAAAAATTGGCGTTCCTTTAACATTTTCAATTGTATCATTGAATTGCAAACTATTGCTGTTGATAATATTATTGGTATTAATATTAGTATTGTGATTGTTACTATTTGTATCAATTCCAAGCCAAATAATTTTAATGGAATTTGAATTGAATTCAGTAGAAATTATTTCATTCTTAATTTTCTTATTAAAACTATCCCATTTTTTCAATTCATTATCAAAAATTTCATTATCATTTTGTGAAATTAATTTTAAATTTGTCTTTGTAGAATTACCTAAAACTTCAAATCTTTTATTAATCGAATTTTTACGAAATATTAAAAATTTCGATGTTTGTGATTCAACGATCCTCGAAATAAATTGTTTATTTCTACGTAAATATGAATATCTATTGATATGTAATGAAGAACCGAAAAAGATATCCGTCATTGATTGTTATGTGTAATAATGAAGAAACTGATTGATTGGTATTACTATGAAGCGAAACGAGGAAATTTATTCAAAAGATTAACAGAGTATACGATGACTAATAACCAAGATCTTATAGGATCACGATAAATTTTGGTCTTTTGATTTAGGTAGTTACAATTATTATCATATAAAAGGATAATTCTAGTATTCTAAGTTTGATCAACCTTTAAAATCTTTAAACAGTACTTGAGTATTTCAAAAATTATAAATCGAGTTTAATTAGCAATTAAAATTAATTCATTTAACCTGATTTATGAAGAACGAACGATGTTGGTATTTAAATTAAAATAAATTAAAACTAATAAAGAAAGAAAGAAAGAAAGAAAGAAAGAGGAAAATAAAAATGTGTAAAAACAAATATAAACTCAAAAACCTTTTCATTATTAAATCAATTTTTTTTCCAATTTTTATGCAAATTTAAATGCCGTTTATTAATTAAAAGATGTAACTTATATATTTAATGATGTATGTGAAAAGCAAAAAAAAATTAAAAATATATATAAAACAAGATATATTTGAAAAAATCGAAATTTATCAGTATCATTTTATGACGTTGTATATATTATGATAGTATTTAATTTATTCTTAATGAAACAAAAAGAAAAAACTAAAGTAGTTGATTAAATATCTTTTTCTGTAATTTTTTTTATCGATTTAAATGAAACTATTAGAGTGAATCACAATAGTTTATTTACAGCCAAGCTGGGTTTGTGTTTGCATTTGTATTCGGTTGTTGTTGGGGTAGTTGCTGCGGTTGTTGAGATTGTGGTTGTGGTTGTGGAGAATCGATTATTGGTTGTTGTTGTTGATATTGGTTATAAAATTGTTGTTGTTGTTGTGGAGAAGTTTGTTGTAATTGGGGTTGTGGAGACTTTTTTTGAATTCTAAAAGATTGCTTAGCGGTTTCGATTGCTTCAACATCAGGAACTTGAATTGCTTGGTTTTGTGGTTGTTGTAATAAAGGTTTAATATTTGGAATGACATTTGGATTGACATTAGGATTGAGATTTGGATTGAGATTTGGATTAACATTAACATTAACAATCGGGTTGGGATTTGGAATCTGATTAATGTTTGAATTCTGAATTGGAGTTGGAGTTGCTTGTTGAACGTTATCACCTTGATAATAACGTTGTTGCTGGTTTGGGTCGTTTTGAATTTGTTGTTGTTGCTGTTGTGATTGGATTTGTTGTTGTTGTTGTTGTTGTAGCTGTTGCTGATCTTTTTCGTTATTAACCTCTTCACCATTTTGGACTGCCTTTTGTTGTTGTTGTTGTTGATGAAGCTTGAACTTGAAAACTGTCCAATCAAAAATATAATCATAAACATAACGCTCCCTAATGAATAAATCTCTAAATAATCTTCTCAAATAGATATAGTCAGGTTTATCATCAAATCTTAAAGACTTAATATAGTTTAAGTAATGAATAAATTCCGTTGGTAAACCTCTTGCTAAGACCTCTGCAGGTGTTGCCATTTTCTTTTCTAATATACGATCATACTTTTGTCTTTTTGTTGCCGCTTTTAAACCTTGCCAAGGTAAAGAACCTCTACAAAAATAAATCAAAACATATCCTAAAGATTCAAGATCATCTCTTCTTGATTGCTCAATACCAAGATGAGTGTTGATTGACGCATATCTAGCTGTACCGGTTAAATTTTTATTTTCTCTATAAGGTATATGTAAATGAGTTCTTGGATCTCTGTATTTTTTGGCCAAACCAAAATCTATAACATTAACCTGAGAACCTTTTTTACCAATACCCATTAAAAAATTATCCGGTTTAATATCTCTATGAATAAAACTTCTGGCATGAATAAATTCTATACGACATAGCAGTTGATCTGCTAACAATAAAACAGTTTTATAAGAAAATTTTCTATTACAATAATTGAATAAATCTTCTAGTGATGGTCCCAGCAAATCAATTACCATTGCGTTATAATCACATTCCGTACCAAACCACCTAACAAATGGTATACCAACTCCACCGCATAATGCCTTGTAAACTTTTGCTTCATATTCTAATTGGGGATGTTTGGCTCTAATATTTTCTAATTTTATTGCAACCTCTTCACCTGAGATAATATTTGTTCCAAGATAAATATCTCCAAATGAACCGGAACCAATCTTTCTTCCTATACGATATTTTCTTCCGACTCTTAAATCCATGTTTAATTAATAATCAGATCAATAATTATCACAACTTAAATAATTAAAATAGTTATAAGTATACTAATTAAAAAACTGTATTATATTTTATTGTTTATAAACTTTACTTTTTTTTAATTTTCTTTAATTTTTGCTACTTTTTGCTCCCTTTTCAATTTTCCCCGTTTTTTTCTTGATGGCAAATTTTTAGTTTTTGTGGTTTTTGGGTTTCTGGGAAATTGATCTCCGGGTCTGTAAACGAGGAAAACGAATTTCAACAAAAAAACCGCGTCGATCGGCGCGTCTACTCAAGTCACATGACCAGACTAAAAACCAGCCACGTAAACCAGCCACAGATATACCAGCCACTATTTATCAGCCACACATTGAAGGTCGGATAACCGAGGCCGGAAACGGCTTGACAAAACATAAAAAAACAAAAACAAAAAATGACATTGCTATAAATAGAGCTTTATAAACAAATAAGTTACCTATTCAGATAAAATACGACTTTTACAATTTTATATTTGCAGTGTAGTTAACACTGGCCAGCTAGCTAGCGGTTTAGGTCTAAGTATTGACTACTAAGCATTAAGCATTAGGCGTTCGCCAGTCATCAGTCGCCAGTCGCCCGTCGCCATTCGCCATTCACCATAGCCATTGGCGTTCAGCCATTAACCTTCAGCCATTAAGCTTTCACCCTTTGAATTATCTCGTCTGTGGTGGCTTGGTCAGTAATTTGCAAATCCGGCTGTTTCTGTCAAGGCTTTAACAATAAAGACAATTTATATTGTTCTTCTTTTGACCAAAGTGCGGTGGGAGTGTATTGTAGAATCTCATATTTGTTTTAAAATTCTCAGTTTTCATAAAGGGCACTTGACCAATTACTATAAAAATAAGACCATTTCCTCCGACTGTGTGGCAAATTTTTTTTACCTTTAATGCACTTTTGTTTCCCTTTTTTTTTTTTGTTTTCTTCTGTTTTCTCTTGTTTTATTTCTTTTCTCTTAGTTTAATATTAATAGTAATAATTCTATATAAACATCATAATGTCTGAAATTCAAGTATGTACCATCGAATATTTTACGTATTAATCTTACTTTTATACTAACTATTATCTATTACCCTCTTTTCAACAGGAAAACGTTAACAAAGCTGAAGAACAAGTTAAGGATACTTCTGCTGAAACATCCACTAAAGTTGAAAAAACTGAAGAACAAGCAAAACAAAAGGCAGAAGCCGCTGAATCTTCCGCTCAAGAAACTTTAAAGAAGGTTGAAAGTGAAGTTAAAGCTGGTGTTGATGAAATTAAGAAGGAAGCTAAAACCGTTTCTGATAAAGTTAATAAGGAAGCTGAAAAATCAAGCGGTTTAAAGAAAGTTGGTAACTTCTTTAAGAAGATTTTCAATTAGTTAATCACATAATTGCTGTATTTTAACTACTTTCATTGTTATTTTATTTTCTTTTATTTTTATTAGTTTTTAAACGAACTTAATTTATTCCTTTTTTGCTTTTTTTTCTTAGTTTATCTCTTTAATTTTTTAATTTTTAATAATTTTGTGTTAATTATAATAATATAATATTTTCAATTTCAATTTCAATTTCAATCTGAACATCAATTTAAGATAAATTTTTTTTTTCTTTTATTTACGTCTTGAAAAGATAACGCCCTGCCCTCACATCCTTACACCAGATAGCTGCCACGCTTGCTCTCGTGTCATTAAAGCATTTTTTTTCCCCCATCACAAATTTCAAAATTGATTGAATTTTTCGACATGAATTGAATTTTATTTACTTCAACTCACATTGGTTCTATTAAATAACTAATAATAAAAATGTTGGCTGCTTCATTAAGATCATCATGTCGTTCATTTTCAACGAAATCTAGTTTTTTGGCAGCTGCGGTTACTAGAAAATCGTTTAATAAGAAAAATGTTTATGATAAGTCAAAAAATAGAAAAGGTTCTGGTAATGACAAAAATTTTGCTGACTCAATTTTGAAAAATAATTATTCTAGAAAGGCAGCTGATAAAGATTTGATTGATCATTTACCAAGTTTACAAAATAATGAAAACAATTTCAGTAAAATTGTTAAGTATTCGGATGAAAGTTTGAAAAAACTTTTCGTTGCTGGATCATTTAAACCAAATCAATTCAATGAATTATTTTCCAATCCAACAACTTTAATTAGACCTATCGAAGATTCTAAAATTTTAAAGTTCTACAACTCTTCCTTATCGAATCCTTCAAAGAATAATAGATTAATTTTAACTGGTGGTAAAGGTGTTGGTAAATCAACAATTTTATCGCATTTCCAAGCTTTATCAGTTTCAAATCCATCCATTTTATTACCTATTTCAAATGCTGATTTATTAGTTGATGGTTCAAATGATTTCAAATTAAATTCTGAAACAAATCTTTACGACCAACCTATGTTTACTAAGAAATTCTTAAAAAAATTCAAAAATTTAAATTTAGATCAAATTTCAGAAATTACATTATCTGAAAACTTTATACCATTAAATAATAATTTCAAAAAAATGGATACTTTAGCTCTAAATAAAGAAGAAAATAAAACATTGCTAGATTTAGTTAATTTAGCCAACTCACCAAACGTTAATTCGACTCATATTTTTACATCACTTTTAAAGGAATTATCAATTCAAAAACTTTTACCAGTTTATTTAACAATTGACAATTTCTCTGCATTTGTCCAATATGGAATGACAAAATATAGAAACTCAGAAAATAATCGTATCTATTTCCAAAATTTTACCGTGGCAAACACTTTATTAAAGTATGTTTGTGGTGATTCATCGTTTCACACTGGTGCTGTTGTAATTGCAACTCATGGTAACCATAAATTAATTTCCAATGAAACAATCCCAGTGGCTTTAAATTTAATCAAACCAAATAATTATCTAAAATTTAATAATTTTGATAAAAATTTGGCTAATGTGTTATTAAAAAACGGTGGCTTAGAAAATTTACAAATTAACAGATTCTCACTCGATGAATGTAAATCATTGATCAATCATCTATGGAAATTTAAATTAATTAACAATGAATATGATTCAATTAGAGAAATTGAATTATTTGGTGAAGAAGAATTTTTAAATAAAATTGCAGCTAGAAAATTCTTATTAAGTGGTAATGGTAACCCAAAACTTTTATTAGATTCTTGTGTTTTATCTTATGCTTGAATATAGGTTAGAATTATTTATTTATTTATTTACTTTTTATTTTTTCATTCATTCTATATATTTTTTTTAAACACTTGTAAATAATAAAAAAAATATTAATTATACAATATACAAACAACTAAAAAATTACATTTTTTTTCTTCTATTTATGTTGTCTTTTGGAATCATTAACCTCACCATATTTTGGACTCTTAGTTTCAGTATACGTTGGAATTTCTTCAAATCCATCAGACTCATAGTATTCTTCATCTCCTTGTTCATCTTGATTTTCTTCCTTTTTCTTTGATTCATAATCTTCATGTTTCCTCTTTTCAGGGATAACAATGTGTTCTCCTGGCCCCCTTGGCTCCTTTGCTTGCTGTGTTGGTAGTGAAGAGGCCGAAGAAACTGAATGATGTTTTGCCTTTTCCTTTTCTCTTTCAACCCACCTCGATTTAATTTCACCTTCCATGGAAATTAGCTCTTCCCTTGTAACAGAGTCTTCGATAGATTTTAAAATTTTTAAAACAACATTAATATGATTACCATTGGATTTATCATCCCTAAATCTTAATAATTTCCAAAATCCTTCTTTACTTTGAACACACTCACCAATTCGACCATTAATTGATTCTCCAGATTTTTTTAGTGATTCCCATTGCTCATCATCAACTACTAAATCATTCCAGACTTCATAGTTTTCGAACGAATTCACATATTCACCTCCATTCCTTTTAATATTCTCTTCAATTGTTTCGTTTTTATAAGTATCTTCACCACCTTTCCAAACATAAAGTTTAAACAATGGTTTCGCATCATAGTTTGTGTATTCCCTATTTGGATCATGTTTAGGTAATTCTTCGTCAATAAATTTCGGGAAAGTCAATCCAATTTTAAAATCAATAGTATTCTCTTCAGCAGGTTTCCATTTTAATAATGTCGTATCTGTACCTGTAATATATGGTGAATCACAACATGTTAAAATTAATCCATCAGAAATATAGGTTAAATTCTTCATCTCTTTAAAAATCTTACTAATTTTAAATGGTTGAGTCATATTTTTGAAATCTAATTTAAATAACCAATCTTTACATGCATCTGGAAATTTTCTTCTTAGTTCATTATATGGCTTGTAGAATTCATGCTGGGCATGGTATAATCTTTTCCATAAATTTTTATGCATTACGCTCATCATATCCATTGATAAACAATCAAATATTAAATATCTAACTTCTTTCAATTTTGTAACAGGATTGATGCTGAAAACCAATTCACCATCAACAATGGCACCATTATGTGACGAATCAAAATTTTTGGTATTTCTTGGGAAATGGAAACCTGGAACGTGAAAATATTCATTCTCTCTTGAAATTAAAAATGTACCTTCCTCACCAGAATCAGGATTAATCAGAACAAGTAATAAACAACGTAACCCATCTGATTTCTCACAGACAAGATAATCCCTATTTAGTAAGTTATTATGCAAATGATCTCTTGTGAAACTAACAGGTTGTGAACCGGGAAAAGAATTAAATCTTGTACGTAAAATCGATGAAACCTGTTGCTTTAGATAGATTTCAACTTCAGGTAGAACCCTCGTTCCTGGTATTGTTGGAACAGTACGTGAATCTGACATTGTTGTTGATTATCGTGTTCAATAATGATAATAAGATTTGAAAGATAATATTGGTCAAATCAAAAATGATATTCGTTCGCTACATAGTGAATGGATTACGTAAACACCGTAGGCTTTGGGTAAATTATGCCAATTGAAAGTTGTTATTCTACTTGAGTTCGACTTTTTACTAATTAAACAAGTAACACCTTTATTGAAGTTAATAAAGAAGTCACAGTAATTCAGACAAAACGGCGAACTGGCAAATACTCGTACAAGAGCCAATCAAGTTTAAGAAATAATTGGTCCTGCTTCCCATTCCATGTTGACCATTAAACATCAACTGATTAATTGATTACCGTAACAAAAAGTAATGTGAATTATATCTATATAATCTTTAAATCGTCTACATTATAACCAGATTTTTAATAACTTCTAATTAATCGTAAAAATTATGTTTATTAAAAAAAAAGCAGAATTTTTTCTGGGTTTTTTGGAGAACATGAAAATTGTAGAAATGGCTTTTCTAAAAAAAAACAGACTTTTTTACAAAATAGTTTAAATTCTTTTACTTTACTTTTACTCTATTGAAAAATAGTTGATCATTATTATCAAAGTCAATATGACTTCATCAGAGCATTCGGAGTCACCGATTTTACTAACTCCTCCGTCAACTCAAGTATCTTCATCTCAAGATGGTTCAACTTTGAGACCAAGACGAAGAACAACTAAAACTATTAATTATAAAGAAAAAACAGAATTGGATATTCCTACAGTTAATAAACCAACAACAACATCTTCATCAAATAATTCCAAAAGAGGTAATTATAAACGTCATAATAAATCCAGTTCTCCTTTAAATTCAACTTCTTCAGAAAACACTCTCTCGTCTCATAATGGTGGCACAAATCACAGCCAGAACTCCGCTATAACAGCAAATAGTTTTAAAGATAATCCTAACTATTTCCCAGTTGATCAAGTTGTTCCATTAAATTACCAGCCTCCAATTACTTCAAAAAATGAATTTAATAATATAATTGATTTGCGTGGAGCTAAAATGGATCACGATGAAATTACATTAACCTTAAAAAATGGTTTGAAAATTAAAAAAGGTGACTGTATTTATATGATTTGTGAGCCACCAACTGAACCATTTTACGTTGCCAGAATCGTTGGTTTCACTAAAAAAGATAAAAACTCAAATACAAGAAATGCTAAAAATTATATGTTTAGTGTTTGCTGGTTTTATAGACCAAGAGATTTAAATAGGAGAATCACTGATACAAGATTAATATATGCTTCATTACATAGAGATGATTGCCCATTAACTAGCTTTAGAAGTATCGTCACTGTCAAACATAAATCTGAAATTAGCGATTTGGATGAATATAGAAATCAACCAAACTGTTTTTATTTTGATAAATTATATGACAGATATATGATGAAAATGTATGATATGATTCCAACTAAAAATTTAAATCATTTACCAAAATATTACTATCAAGCTTTAAGTAAAAGGTTTGAATTTGTATTCGTGGAAGCCGGTAGAGCAGATGAATTATTGAGTTCACCCAAAAATTGTGAAAAATGTTTACAATGGTGTGCAAATTCCGATTCAATCCAATGTTTAAAATGTGAAAAATCTTATCATTTATTATGTTTAGATCCTCCAATTTTGACAAAGCCCAAAAGAGGATTTGCTTGGTATTGTGCTGCTTGTAACAAAGAATTAGAGGATGAATTATCAGCTAAAAGAGGTAAAATGTTAGAAAGTTCTTTGCCTTCACAAATTTTAAAGGCAAATGATAGTAATAATGGTAATGATTTATCATCTTCACAAAACTTAGATCAATTGAACTCTGATGAATCCATTAAAGAAGACGATGAGGAAGAGGAAGATGTTGAGAATTTAAAGTATGAACAAATGGCCAAAAAATTTTTAGAGGATGATAAAAGTCTTTCATTGAAAAAAAGAAGAGAAAAGGAAGAATGGCCATATAGATATCTTGGTGTTCATGCTAAATTAGAAGATGCATTGGACTTACAAGATCGTCCATATGCCCGTGCTTCTTCAAGATTAGGTGCAAAACATCAATGTACTTCATTGACTGGCTGGTTTGGTCGTAAAGTTCAATATTTTGATCCAGTTTTACCTGAAAAAAATAACAAACGTGGTCGCAAAAGTAATAATAGAGGTAAAAAATCTTCACCACCATTATCAAATGCTTCAACCAATGATGATTTCCATTATGATGAAGATAAGAAATTTCCAATACCTGAAGAATATAAAAATACTAAACCGAGAGATTTCCCCAAATGGTTACAGCCAAAACCTAAGGGTTATGTTGAAAGAGGTACTGATGAAACTTGTAAATTATTATGGAAACAACCTGAAGGTTTAGAAAATTTAGTTGATAAATATATTAGAGATTGTGCTCCAATTGCTAAAAGATTAAAACTTTTACCTAATACTCCAAATTTTATGGATGCAATTTTAAAGGCTTTACTGAACTTTAATTATGATCCAGTTTCAGCAATTAATGAAGCTCAAAAATTGACCCGTGAATCTTTAAAAGAACCAACATTCTCACCCGATGAAATTGAAAGATTTGAAGATTCTGTTAGAATTAATGGTAGTGAATTACATCCTGTTTTCAAAGATGTCGGAACCCAAACTTCTGCAATGGTTGTTAGATTTTATTATCTTTGGAAAAAAACTAAGAATGGTCATTTAATTTGGGACAATTATCCTGGTAGACCAAAAAATAGATTGAAAAATACAAGAAATGTTGGTCTGGACTTAGATAATCCTGATGACGATGGTTCATATTCAAGTAACAAAATTACAAGAGCTCAAGTTCATTTTGAATGCATTTATTGCAAAACAAATCATTCCAATGAATGGTTTCGAGCACCTGGTATTACTTTACCTGACTCAAAGGATGAAACATGTTTTGGTTTATGTTATAGATGTGCTAGGTTATGGAGAAGATATGGAGTAAAATGGGAAGATCCAATTGAATTGTTAAAATCTCAAGAAAAAAAATATAGCTATACTCATAAACGTAGAGTAGAATCTGAAATGGTTCAAGATGCTGAAGATGTTATTAAAGCTAGAGAAAACTATAAATTTAAACCGAGAAAATTAGATAATCCTCTTAAAGAATTTAAGGCAATTGATTTGGATGAGGATTATACTATTATTAATGATCATTCTAGAAAAAGAGAAAGAACTAAGAAGACAGAAAAAATTGAAAAACCAGAAAAAATTGAAGAAAATTCATCTCCAAAAAGGAAACAAAGGGTGAAAAAAGAAAGAAAGATTAAAAAGTTGGACAAAATTAAAGATCCTCAAGAAACTGAAACTGAAGCTGAATTTGAATATAATGATAATACAAAAATTAAAGTAGAAAACGTCGATTCAGAAAATTCACATAATAATAATGGGAATCAAAATTCTTTAAAAGTTACCTTGCCAATAAATGAAAGTAGAGATATTAAAAGGCTCAATTCCGAGATTGATAATAATGATATTAAAACTCCTCATGTTAAAAAAATTAAAATCAGTAAGCCTAAAAAGATATTTGCTGATAAAGTGACTGCTGATGTTGAACTTCAATTACAAGCACAATTAAGAGTTCTACGTTCACAATTGGATGCTAATTCAACAAATAATGAAATTGATCCTAAAATTCAAGAGGAACTGAGTGAAAAATTACATGCATTAGAAAAAGAACTGGAAGAACAATTAGAATTAGCCCAAAGACAATCATCACATATAAGTTTAAATTCTGATGATTTATCACCAGAAATACGTGCAATGTTACAAGCTCAACTGGATGCACAAGTTAAAGCTCAAAATAAAGTTCAAAATAATGCTGCCAAATTAAAACAAAGAAAACAGTCCGCTTCAATAAAGAAAGCTGTCGTTTTCCAAACAAAACCAATGCTCCAACCAAATGTTAAAACTCAATCGACTATAAATAATAAAGTTAAACAAAATTCAGCCAAACCAGAAATTCCGGATTATACAGGTATGAAAATGATTTCACGCTATGAAAGTAAATTCAATATTTATAATCCGTTTACATCGACTGAACAAACGAACCCACCATTACCGCAAACACGATCAGCATATAAAGAATTATCAACACTTTGGAGGGCATATCAATTCAGTAAAAAATCTAAGCAAAAATCAAGTAAGAAATTTCAACCTTTATTTGCAGCAAATTCACGCGGGTGCTGTATTTGTAGACAATTAGATTCAACTAATACTGTTTTAATTTGTACAAATTGTGGTTTAAATGTTCATGCCTCGTGTTATGGAATTGAATTACCATGCGATATAACACAAGCAAATGAATTAAATTGGCATTGTGACACATGCTCCAATGATTTGCATCCCATAGTATCAACACATTATGTCTGTTCATTATGTAATGCTCGTGAAACAAATATGGATAAGGCAATGAAAGGCGATCCAGAAAGTATTCCTGATGCAATGAAGCGTACAGTGGAAGGTAGATGGTGCCATGTTTCATGTGCCATTATGGATGATAATGTTAAATTTGGTAGTGATGGCTTACAACCAATACATGGGATCCCTGCTGTTGGAATTAAAAATTTTAAAGAAGTTTGCTCGGTTTGTACTGGTGGTGGTGGTGCAATTAATCGATGTAGAATTTGCGAGAGGAAAAGTCATGTTAGTTGCGGATTTGATTCAAATTGGTTTATCGGATTTGAAATTTGTCATGCTGGTGAAATTGAAGGTGGTGATGTTGTTGAAGTTAAAGATGTTGGTATAGGTAAATTGAGACCTGTTGTGATTTGTAATGGCCATAGTGATGAGCCCCATGTTGTTGATCAATTAAAATTATGTGGATTAAGAGCACTTGGTAAAAGAATTATTGGAGATAAAGTTGAAGAATTACCAGTTATTGAATTGTATAGTAAAGATGAAAGGAAAAAATCGGTGAAATTAAAAGGTGGTCAATTGAAAAGCTACGTTTTTGATGAAATGGTTAGATTGAATAAAAAAAACCATGAAATGTTTAGTGATTCTGATAATATCACCGAACCAACCAAATCATGTTGTCATTGTAAGAATGACAGATCATTAATGTGGTATGCTAATGAGAACTGTGATGGCTTTTCATGCCATCAATGCTATATCAGATCAAAGAATAATACCGCAATTGAAGACGTTATACCTGATTTATCGAACGTTAATGTTGGTCTTATTGATTGTTCTAGTTTCGGAATTAATAGTTTAAATGATTATGCCAGAGAACCAAAATTTAACCGTCTCAATCTTAACGAATTTTCATAGGATAAATATTTCCATTTCCCTTGTATAATATACTATTTTGTTTTATCTTTTGTTTGATTTTTTTTTCACATTAACTTTTATTTACTGTTTACTTTTTCTGTTTTTATAAATATTACAATATTATTGTTTATCCTTGATATATAAACAAAAACCTATTAACAATTAAAATAGTATACAAAATTAAGTCTATAGATAACCTCTTTTCAAAATATTTTCTATTTCTTCCACTTCTTCCAAACTTTTCGAAGCAATCAATTTTTCAGTCAATTTTTCTCTTTCAATTGAAGTTAATTTATTTACTGAAATATCTATTTCATCAACTAACAGGTCTTCTTTAGCAATTGCACCTTGTTTTTCACCATTATTCAATATATCTTTTGCTAAATCGGTTAAATTATCAACAGTACCAAACAACTCAATTGATTTTTTACGTTCTATATCTTTAATTTTTTCAAAATCTAAAACTTTCAAAGCTGGAAATCTCCAAATACACCAATGACGATAATTAGCTAACCTTGATACAGGATTTCCTACTAAATATAAGTTTTGCAGATCCTTGACCGTTAATAATGAGTCTAAATCTAATAGATTCGTTAATAAATTGTCGCATAATGAGACAGTCTGCAAATGTGGTACTAATTTGGCAAAATTCTCATCGATTATTCTAATATTATTTCTTGCAACAAGAATTGTTTTAAGTCTTAATAAATGTGGTAATTGTGGAAAAATTATAAGAGCATTATTGGATAAATCTATACATTCAAAAATATCTGATGATTCGAGTATTTCTAATGAGTCTATATTTGTGAGATGCAAAGAGCGTAACGAGATCACACGTTCGGTGGTGGGAGATATATGAGATGGAGACTGTATTATCTGTTGCGGAGATAGTTTCATTGTATTTAGTGAAATGTTTATTTATTTATTAACTTAAATCAAGATCTTTAATAAAAAAAGTTGAAGCTGTGAAAAAAATTGGTTCAGTGCGATTTTTATCGTTACAGACTTTTTTTACTTTGTATAATTGGTTTGTACCGAAAGTTGATGAGTTTTTTATTTATTTACAGAAAACTGGAACGATTTATAAAAAGAAAAAAGGATAAGTAAAATAAAATATCGAGAGACACACAAATTCAAACATCAAATGCTCATTCATCTAATGATAATTTAGATTTGTGACTTGGTAAAATTTTACCATCTTTTGGATCATATTTGTTTCTAGTTGCTAGTTTTAATTTTTCTTCTTCCTCGAGAGTTAAAGGTTCAACAGTCTCATTTGGTGAAACAAATTCGAAATCACCAAAACCGAAGGATCTATCCGAAATTTTATCTAAAACGTATAATTGCATACGAACATACCTAACAACCGCTTCTAATTTAACAATATCAACATTTTTATCACCATTAAATAGATTTCTCCAAATTGCAGCAGCTAAAACATCATCAGATTTTGATGCTAATGCTTCATCCATTGAAAAGACAATACCCATCATTTGAGAATGAAAATCTTTCATATATGTATCTCTAATTCTACCGCTTAAAACATTCATTTCTTCACTTAATCTTAATTCAATATCTTTAAATAACTTATCAACTAATTTTTGTTGATAATTTTTACCAACTTTAAACGGCATTGCTCTCATTCTAACAAATAATAACCAAACATGTAATGTTGTAATTTGAAACCACATTGCAAATGTACGCGGTAATGATAACGTATCATACCAAAAAATTGCTGTTTCACTTAATTGCTCATCTTTATACTGTAATCCTTGCTCTTTACACATATATAAGTATTTTGAACCACCAATCGTACCTGCTCTAACGTTATCCATATCAATACCAAAAATTGAAATAAAAGTTTCACCAAACGCTCTTTGCCATTGTGGGACT
Organism: Kregervanrija delftensis; assembly: GCA_019155655.1. Classification (NCBI taxonomy): domain Eukaryota; kingdom Fungi; phylum Ascomycota; class Pichiomycetes; order Pichiales; family Pichiaceae; genus Kregervanrija; species Kregervanrija delftensis. The sequence goes on along the minus strand of JAFMZF010000011.1, from coordinate 352,647 downwards.
TGAAAACCTTCTACTTCATAAGCTGGTTTTTCTAATTTATGTTTTGGATTAATATCTCTATTTGGTGTGTCTGGATTTGGTATATTTGGTAAATGTGAAGCTTTAGCCAAATCTTCCGCAGATGGTGATGCAATTATTGGATTTGTTGTAGTAGTATTCTTAGCTGCTTGATTGTATGCAATACAAATAGCACTAAAATTTCTTCTTGATACATATCTTCCTGTTCTAGCTAACATGATAATGGATTTGTATCTTTGTTTGCTTTTTAAGAAGAATAATTAATATTAAAGAAAAACCTTGACGAATGAAAAAACTCACAATTTTTCTTACGCACTTTATTTTTTTCCACTGATACTTTTTTTTTTCAAATTTACGATTTTCAAACACAGTAAACTTAATTTAATTTAAATTATAAAACATAACATATAAAACAATATACAAATCACTTCCTACCTTTAACTTTCTTTCTTCCTTTAATAGTACTCTTTTTACGTGATCCGCCACGTGGAGCTTGCATCTTAGGTCCTTCGTAATGAGTGAATCCGAGTTTTTCAATTGCAGAAGAATTAACCCATTGTAAAACATTATCAGTTTCTTTATGATTAATTAAATATTCAAGTTGTTCTTGAGCATTGGAGACATTTTCCTTTTTCTGTGCAATTTCACTTAATTTCCGCTTTAATAACATTCTCTTTGAAACTCTATCTGAGGTTTTTGAAGCTTGCTTGATTCTCTTTGAACTTCGTCTTTTAGGTTCTTCATCTTCTAATTTATGTTTCTTATCAGACGCTGCAAAGGCTGCTGCACGTCTAGTTCTTGTTCTAGGTCTCTCATCTTCTATTTCTTCTGATTCTGGTTCTGGTTCTTGTTCGGGTTCTTGTTCTGGCTCAATATGGTGTTCTTCATCATTATCTTTGTAGTCGTTTTCTTCATTTCCAGAATGAGATTCCACTTCTCCATCCTCTTCATCTTCGCCGTTTTCAATATCTTTTTCAATACTCTTAACTTCATTTAAATCTTCTTCAGTAACACCTCCTTCAGTAATAATCTTTTCTAATTCTTCTTGTTCTTCCGATTTTCTACTAACACTCAAAAATTTCTTTCTTGAATTTAAACTACTATAGATTTGATCTTTTAATTCAATCAATTCCTTCTTTAATTGTTTTTCTCTAGTTCCCTTTTCATTTAACCAATTAATTAATTTTTCAACGTCTTCAACTTGATCAATGTATTTCCAATCATTTGAAGTTTTTAAAACATCATCACCTTCTTCAATTAATTTACGTTTCATTCCATCACCACCCAACCAAGTTAATCTATCAGAATCATTGGGTCCTTGAATCCATAATCTACCCATTAAATATGTTTCAGAAAGATATTTTTCATTATCATCGTCGTCATCGCCAACTTTATCATCATTGTCACCATTATCTTCTCCATCAACATCATCATCGTCATCATCGCCACTACCGCCACCACCTAAATTAGGTAAACCATTTTTTTCAAACCACCAATATCTATTCCAGACTCTATCTTTACCAATAAATCTAACTCTTTGACAGTTTAATTCAACTAGTCCACGTTCTAGTTCTAATTTATGATTTTTCATATCTTCAATTTCTTTAACTTTATCAGTACGTATTTTAACTAACTTCATGAAGTCGGGATAACTTGCACAAACTGCTTTTTCTAATTCACTTGGTTCCGGCGGTAAAGTATTCTGAACCGGTCTGCCGCCACGTTTACGTTGTTCAATTAATAATTCTCTTGCTTCAACACTTTCAACATTTGCTAATTCCAAATTTTCAATACGTTGTTTGATCTCTTTGGTATCAATTTTTCTTAAAGAATCTAAAACATCTTTATTTGCAGAATGAGCATTTTCTATTTTAATTTTTAATTCTTTAACTAATTCTAATCTTTCACGACGCAAAGAAGCAGATTGTTCAACAACATTATCTAAGTATGATCTAATTATAGTACCATTTAATAATAATGACATTAAAAATGTTAGCGATTTAATTCTTTGATTTGGAGTGAATTTTTTTAAAAAATTTGATGTTAAAGTTTGGGGAGTTGGTGATTCATCCAACGGAGCCAAAGTTTCATATAAATTGGTGATCATTGGTTTAAAACTTGGTATATATTCGGATATTGAACAAATTCCAAATAAAATAATTAGCCATTGGCCATCTTTGAACTGTTTAGTCTTTAATCTTTCTTTCCAAGGAATTTTTTTATAATCCAGAATTGAATAAGCATTGTGATTGATATCATCATCATCATCTTCTTCTTCTTCTTCTTCTTCTTTTTCGTCTTCTTCTTCTTCATTTTCATCAACATCCATTTCATTTTGTATCTCGTTTTCTTTTTTATTTTCTTTTTCCTTTTTATCACTAATATTACCATTTTCGTTTGATGTTTCTTTGTTTTCTGTTGTTAGACTGGTATTGTCATTTGATAATTCAGATTTTTCATTTTTATTCTCTTCATCCTTAATTTCTTCTTCATTGTCATTTTCAATCTCTAAAGGTAAACTAACTAATAATTCACCTTCGTTATTCATAAATGCAGACATTAAACAACAATAAATTTCTAATAATAATCCACATTGTTTTTCATTATCTTCCCATATTAAAGCAGTTAAAAAATCATCAAATGTAAATGTGTCAATTAATAAAGCTTTATGAAACATATTAATAAAAATCCAAACTTCTAAAACATCGGAAGGATTTTCAAAATCATTTAATTTCTTCCAATTTGGTTTAACTAAGTCTGCTTTCATTGGTAATAATAAATCATCAATAATTGGTTGAGGTTTAGATTTAACTTCCGATTTAATTTCAATCGAAGATTCTTTATCATTATCAATTTCATTTTCATTATTGGTTTTCTGGTTTTTATTATCTTTATCACGTTCATCTTTAAGATCCTTCTTTTTCCTACCTTTGAAGGTTGGGGTTGCTGATCTCGAATTATTAGCTGAATTTGTAAATTCAGATGATGAAGATAAGGGTAATAATAACTTTGAATTTGGAGCTGGGGCAATATTAACATATAAATTACCATTATTCATGTTTTCATTTGAGTTATTATTTTTACTATTGTTATGAACATTATCATTAATAATCGGAAATTTTTGATTACTTTGTGATTCCAGTTTTTCCAATTGATCAATCCTTCTATTACTAATTTTAATACTTTTAAAAAAACGCTGACATTTTTCATAATGCCAAACTTTCATTTTTTTTGGATGCACGTAAGAGAATGGATCATCAATGTCATATCTTTCTCTACTTGAATAATTTCTTAATGTAACAATAAAATTAGTTAAATTTGGATCAAACTCTTTTAAAATTGTAACACCAGCAAATTTAAATAGTTTAACAACTTTATCCCTTGCTCTATCAGGTTCAGCACCTTCAAAGAAGACGTACGTCTTTTTTAACGTTTCATACCATTTTTCCATCCATTCTTTTAACTTATTATCATCAGTTGGTGGAGTTTCTTTTAAGTCATTGAAAACATTTTTGATGTTACCATTACTGTATAATTTTTTACGTTCTTTAAACAACTCTTCGTCTAGCTCAAAATCATCACCATTTTCGAATCTTTTCAATTCTTTCGGCCATTCTAAGGAAATTCTATATTTTTTGGCAATGTCATCTTTAACAACCCATGGAGCACCTAATCTATTTGATCTTGTCAAACTCATTTTAAGGAACGTTTTAACATACCATTTGGTAAAAGAATTTCTCTCTCTACCGATTTTATTCTGATCCTCAATGAAAACTTCTTCACCATTATTTAGTAAGACTCTATAGGAGACGTAACCAGGTTTGATTGATCCATCAGGTCTTGACATTGCATTAAAAGTTGCCTTTTCTTTAACAACACCCTTCTCCCTGTAGCCGCCTGGATATTTAACTATGACTATATCACCTGGGAAGAAATCGTCTTTAAATTTCGAATAAACTTGATCTACTAACATATCAATCCTGGGTAATGTCGAAAATGATACATGCCTTAATATTGGCTCTTTAACTGGATCAGGGAAGTTTTCTTCCATCATTTCTAACTCACTTTGCTCAACTTTTAAAGCTTCAAAGTAAGTAAAGTTTGAATTACCAGAGGTTTCACAAACAAATTTTTTGATATTATAAAATGAAATTCTTGATAAATAATCTTCATAACTTAGAAACCATTCACCAGTTTCTTTTATAAACCATACTGGAGTTGAAGGTGTAAAGTTCGATGGCAATTTCGGTGGTTCTAAAAATTCAATTGGTTTACGTTTAAATAAGACCTGTTTAAATTAATTGTTAGTAAAAAAGTTATTGACGTGTATTAAAACAAAAAAAAGATTGTACATACCATAATTATTATATAACAAGCAATGAAGTAAATAGATAAATATAAAAGCAAAAAAGCAAACAAATAATTTTAAATTGAATAAGAATAAGAATAGATAGTACAAAACAAAGAAATAAAATTAATGATCAGAAAAACAAGTAATTGAAACTGAATTTTGTAAGGAAAAATATAAAAATCAGAAAAAACGAAAAACAAAACAAAATTGTTTGAAACCGCAAAAACACCAAATTTTCTGTTCATTAACATTTGACTATTATATTTTATTTTATATACAGAACTATTTAAATTATTTAATTATAAATTGTAAATTATAAATTATGAAGCATAACCGACATTAATGGCCGTTAAACAAAAATCATTTATATAACCAACCAAACCAACCTTCTTTATTCTTTTCTCTAACTTCTTTTGGTTCATAGGCCTTAATATCAGCTTTGATTTTTTCAACTGCACCATCAGCTTCATAATTTCTACCTAAAACATCGATAAATTCACCTTCTGGATCCATCAAATAAAAGAAAATCGAATGATCCACTAAATAATCTTGACCAGGTTTTAAATCTCTTGGAGTACTAAAGTAAACTCTGTAATTTTTACAGCAACGCTTAATTTCATCATAATCACCTGTTAAACCAACTATACCTTTATGAAATTCACTTAAATATTCTTTTAAGATTTGTGGTGAATCTCTAGCTGGATCACAAGTTATGAAAATTGGTTGTAAGTTAATATTATCCTTTTCCAATTCATCCAAAATAAGACCTAATTTATCTAATTCATCGGGGCAAATATCTGGACAATTTGTAAACCCGAAATAAATTATGCTAAATTTACCCTTTAACTTTTCTTGTGTGAAAACATTACCATCATCATCAATTAAATTAAATGGTCCACCAATTAACGGTTTACCGACACCTCTATTTAATTCTGCTTCATTACGTAAACGTAGTTTCTCCTTTTCATTTTTGAACAATAATGTTAAACCAGCGGCAACAGTAACGAAAAGAACGAATGATTTCCATGTAAGGTATTCAATGGGTCTTTCAATGACTGTTTGTTTAGAATAATCTTCATTACCTAGTGGTAAACGTGAAAGTGGTTTACGTGAATAAGTTTTCTTGATTTCATCTTTATTATTTATATTATTAGTTTGACGTAATATTGCTGAAGTTGAAAAAAATTTATTATTAATTAGAGTAGGCCCCAAAAATCTGTTGTTTCTTATCAAGGTTCTAGCTAACATGATTATGTGGTATTATCTTGTATGTTATCTTGTTTTAAATATTACACCAATTTATTAGTAAGAACTGTAATTAATTTATGGTGTGAAAAACGAGAAATTTTCAGAAATAAAATTGGATTTTTCAAACACCGAGACTTGTTTAATTATTAATAGATAAGTAATTTTTATTAAATATATCAGTGATATTAGATATAAATCATTTAAACTATAAAGTAGACTAATTCTTACCAGCACCTGATCTAAAGTAAATGACATCACCATCTTCAACAGTATAATCTTTACCCTTTTGCATTAATTTACCAGCTGCCTTAACTTGAGGTTCACCGCCTAATTCAACCAAATCAGCATAGTTCATAACATTTGCTAAAATAAAGGTTTTCATTAAATCAGTATGAATAACTCCTGCGGCTTGTGGAGCCTTTGTACCTTCTCTAATTGTCCATTCTCTGACTTCAGTCTTTTCACCAGCAGTGAAATATGAAATTAATTGTAATTTTTGTCTCATTGTAACAATAATTTTTGGTAAAACAGATTTAGCACCAATTCTTTCTTCTTCGGCTTCTCTTTCTTCATCAGTTTCCATATGAGATAATCTTTCTTCAAAACAAATTGATAATGGAATAATTATATCACCAGGTGAGTATTCGTCAACCCACTCTTTAATTTTAATTAACCACTTATTTTTCTTTCTTAAGAAATCTTTTTCTGATAAATTAATTAAATAAATTGTTGGTTTAGCAGTTAGTAAAAACATTGAGTTAATAACTTCAACTTCTTTTGATGTCCAATTTTGATTTGCAACTCTTTGACCATCCTTCAATAAATCAATAATTTTTTGAACTAAAATTGCTTCTTCCTTCTTTTGTTTAACTTCTAATGATTGTCCACCCCTTTTAGTAATCTTTTCGACACTTTCTAAATGCTTCTCAGCAAATTCAATATCTTTTAGTCTTAATTCTTCACTGATAATTTCTAAATCTCTGACCGGGTTAACATCACCTTCAATATGGATAATTTCTGCATCATCAAAACATCTAACAACTTGATAGATGGCATCAACTGCTCTAATATTAGCCAAAAACGCATTACCTAAACCTTCACCCTTACTTGCACCTTTGGTTAAACCTGCAATATCATAAATTGTGATATATGCTGGCATTTTCTTTGGTCTTGCATATAATTTGTGTAATTTATCCAATCTTGGAGATGGAACAATAACTCTTGCTTCTTCAGGTTCAATTGTGGCAAATGGATAATTTGCTGGATTACCTAATGGACATCTTGTGATTGCTTGAAAAAATGTTGATTTACCAACATTGGCTAATCCAACAATACCAGATTTTAAATTATTACCTGGTCTTCCTAATAAGATTTTTTTCTCTTCTGTGGCTTTCTTTGGTGGCATTGTAGTTATGGTCTATATGAAGTATGAGTAATGTATAAGAAAAAAAAACAAGAAAGACAAAGTGAATGAAAAGGGAAAACTGATGACGTTGAATTAGCGTCGAAAATTGAAAAATTTGAGAAAAATTTTAGTGGTTGTTTTAAGGCGACGAAAAAATTCATTAATTTTTATATAGAAATAAAGAATGAAAGAATGAAATGCAAACAACAAATATAAATAGAAATAGAAAGTAGAAAACAGTAAAATATAAAATAGAAAACAAAAAAATAGAAACTAGACACTAAATACTAGACGCCAATATAAGCTTAAACTTAAACTTGAACTTAAACTTTTTCATGATCATTATCAACACTATCTAAAGTAACATTTTCTTCGTCAATAACTCCATAAGAAGTTCTAACGGACTTAAAGTAATCTTCGAAATCTTCAACCTCTTGCCATTCTTCAAAGAATTTTCTTTCAAAAATTTTACAATCTGGCATTCCATGAATTGGGAATAATAATGTTAAAATCAACAAAACAGCACTTGAAGAAGCATAACCAGTAAAAAATGAGAAATAATAAACTTTTGTAGCACCTTCTGGAACAACATGAGTTTTAGTTGCACCCACAAACCCGACAATATTTGGTAAAATACCACAAATGTAAGCAGTATAAGCTCTCCAATTGACACCTGATCTATAATAGTATGGACTTGATTTATCTGCAATATATAGATCTTTTAAAACCAACCAACCTTTTTTCAAAATGTAATAATCACAAAAGACAACACCAGCAATTGACGATAAGAAAACTGAGTAAGCAGATAAATATGTTGTAAACATGGAGGATGAGGTCATTAAATTCCATGGACAAATTGCAAAACCTAATGCAGCACAGATGAATCCACCACGTCTAATATTCATGTATTTTGGAATTAAAGCGGTCATATCTGTACCAGCAGATAAAGAGTTTGCTGAGATATTGGTACCTAATTGAGCAAGTGCAAAACCTAGGGAAAGTAAGAAAACACCACCTCTAGCACCGGCTGATTCATGATCTAAAAATCTGTTTAAAACATCCAAAGGATTCCAGTAGGTAACACCATACAAAACAGTTGAGGCACTGGAAACCAAAATACCAATTAAACATGTAATAGAGAAGCAAATTGGTAAAGCAATGAATTGTGACCAAATTGCAGCCTTTGGCTTATTTGCAAATCTTGAAAAATCTGGTGCATTAACAATCAACGTTGCAAAATTGGCCAAAGAATTCATAACAGAGTTAACAAAGGCCCAACCAAATGCTGAACCTGAAATTGTTGAACCTTGACGAACAACTGGTCCACCACCATCTGCCTTGACCAATGTCCAAATCAAAAATGTGATACCGGCAATTGGACACACAACTGCTTTAACTGTGAATAAATGTCTGACAGTATGTGGTGGCAGATAGATAAATGGTAATTGGAATAACCAAAATAAGAAAAATGATAATAACCCAAATGAAGTAGTAGCATCACCACCAATTGTGTTGTGGATTCTAGTGTCTAAATCATTACCGAAAATTGCCTTTAACATTAATTCAACACAATTTCCACCAATGGTACTCTGAACACCGAACCAAATACATGCCATGACGACTCTGTTAATAACTGGCCATAGTGACCCCCAAACACCAAAACTCGAACGACAAGAAACAGGGAACGAAATATGGTACGCATTACCAACTCTAGCGGATGCGGTAACAAAACAACCACACAAGAAATATCCAATCCAGACGGTAATCCAAGTGACCCACCATGATAAACCAGCTTGAACACCGGTGGCGGCAATTTGCCAAGTGTTAACATTGAAGGAATCTGCAATCCAAAAGTAAACATAATGGTACCAATGCCAAGCACGTCTCGCCTCTTCAACAGGTCTTAAATCATAATTATAAAGGAAAAGCTGTGAAAGTGTTAAACCCTGTGTACCCTTAATTTCAAGTACTCTAAACCATCTAGCAAGGAAAAAACTCGACTTGCCAGATTTTGGCTCATCATTATCGTCGTCTCGTGAATTATCGTTGGAATTTAATTCGAAGTTTTCTGTATTTGTTAATGAAATTTTACCATTATCAGCATTATTACCATTGTCGTGTGATTGAGAACCAGAAGCCATTGCTGAGTTTCCTGTCCCAACGTAGTAATCGTCTTTTTTATCAGTTTGAGATGAAATCATGTTGATGAGAAAATGAAATGTTATAAAATATGATCCTGAATCTTAAACACAGGATAACTGGTCGTTTTTATTGTAGACCTGTTTCAGCTTTATCTATTTTTTTATCTGTTTTATTATCTGTCTAATGAACTTCTATCACAGCGCACAAACTTTTTAGTAAAATTTTTACCAAAATGCCGTGCACGGCCTGGTTTTGGGTAATAAGTATACGAATTTCACGTTCCTAAAGCAGCTTATCTACCCGAAAAGAACGAAAGTAACTAGACGTACTTAAGACAAGGTACTTGCTTCGCTTTAAACGATTGTTTCTATATATATTCCCACATTCGCCGTCTTCGGTCCGTTAAATTATGTTAATTGAGATAAGATGGTGGATGAATTACTATATTGGTACGCATGTACCTAACTAGCGGATCAAGTCAATCCAATATCTGGTGCTGTGAATACTTTTCTACGCATATCTAAAATTCCAGCTCTCGTATAATCGCTTAATTGACTATTGTTGTTATCATCGTCATAATGAGCAGCTCTTAAATAAACGATTTCAGAAGATCTAAAATATTCTTTATCTAACAGATCATTTAAATTTATTAGATTGTTATCTCCTTTGTACATTTCAATATCATTAATTAATAATGAATATGTGTCATTGTAATTACTTGTATGATTGTTATCATAGTTTGGCATTTCAATAAAAATTTCATTTGTCAAGTTATTCCATTGTAATCCAATCGGCGAAAAGTTATGGTTGTTAGTGTCCGGTTCATTTCGTAGAACTAGCGTTTTCATTTCAAAAATGCTAGCGAATCCCCATCTGCCGACACCGTTAATAATTAATCCTAGTAGTAAGCCTTGAAAAATATAACTACCGACCCATTTTGTCTTCGTACCAAATATAAAAAATAACCCGATCAGCCAATGATGAATTCTGAAATATAGTTTATCTAAAAACATCTTAACAAAAACTGTAATCACGATTAATACTAGAAAATAGTTCGATATCACCTTAAACAACGAACCTGATTTCCAAAGTTTCGATATTTGTAATGTAATACAACCTAAAGTTAGTGAAATTAAAAAAATGAAGCTCGTCAGACCATATTTTTGACTTCTAATGTCACTTAAAATAAGTCTATCAATCGGTAACCTGTCGAACGTAAGATTATTTGCACCTGTGAACCATAAATTTATACACCAAATGATTCTTCCAATACCTGAATCCAATAAGGTATATTTACAAACTGTTAACCAGATTAATACTACTAAAGAAGCCAACGGTAAAAATCTTTGGCTGATAAGTGAAAACAAGCTATAAGCAGAATTTTCACCTAAAGTTAAGTTTTCTTCAGGTTTAACAACTATTGGTGTATCAATTGATAATGTTATAAACAAATACATTATTAAAACAGTTAGAAAGAATGCAAAATTTGGTGAAATGAATATGATTGGTAAACAAATTAGTATTCCAGTTATTAAATTCAAAATTCTATGATCATAACCATTTACCAATTTATCATTACCACTGGCATCTAACTTACTCAACGTGAATGATGCAGGGAAAAATGAATTAAAATCACTTTCATTATTAAATGGATAATGATTTTTGAAATTTAAAACCAAACTGCCACCTGAGTACCTACTTATTAAACCTTGTTTTAGAGCTGAAGCACATGGAAAAGAATCACCACGATAAAAAATCGTTCCATTAACTGAGCTTTCAATTATAAATGGTTTATATTTAATTAATTTATCCCCATAAGGAATAGCTGAATACGTTAAGCCTGACAAATCACAAAATGCTGGACATTTAATTATAATTGACTCTTCAGCATTAAACTTCTTCAAACATTTCGAGCCATTTAAACCACATTTATTATTATGACCACTCCAAACTTCCTCTGCTAACCCACATGAAATTGATAAAATCGGTTTACCATTAAAACTTGGTAAATTAAAGAGATTATTAATTAGAAGACTATTTATAATTACTAGAATTATAATTACATAAATAGAATAAATTATTTTTTTATACAAATCTGAGATCTTATTAAAACGTTTTGGTAATTCATCGATTTTATTTAAACAGTGGTATTTATATTGAGGTGGTGAATCAATTGGATTTTTTGGTCCGTAATAAAATTTGAGTAAAACTTGTTCAACTTTACCTAAGATACTTGATTTATAATATGAATTTTCTGGTGATGGTTGTGGATGTGGTGCCGGTGAAAAAGAAGATGATGGTGTTCCAATTTCAGTTGAATTATCATCATCATCTTCTGAAATATTTTGTAATTCAATATCCCCCGTTAATTTATTATACGACATTAGATGCCAAAAGTCTGTATCAATTGACACTATGATACTGGTGTGATAAGTCAAACGAGTGGATTAAGTTGACGACAACCGATTTTATCGGCTCGGAGCTAATTCGGATCAGACAAACGGCGGTGTACGGGTTCGTGTACGGGTCGGTGTACGGATGTCATCCCTCACCAATATTGTTTTCCATGTCCAAAGAAACAATAATGAACGATATTTTACTGGTGTAAGGAATTGATATCAATATTGAGGTACATATACACCTAATAAGCTTACTGTAATTCGCCGAGCTGAATTCCTTTGGTATTAACTTCTATATTTACCTACCGGGATGCATTGATGTGTGTCAAGATATAATCTATCAAAATTAAGTAACCAATGTATCCTAACTTTCAGTTACTTAAAGTACAAGTTTCGATATTTTTTAAATTTGAATTTTTATATTAGTGGACTCGTGGGAGGACAACGGGAAGTTGTTTAAATTAATTTCATTAAATTGATTTTCAATTTGTCATAGTATTGGGTAGTATAAGCAACTATTATATCACTCCCTATTATATTGTAGTATATTATACTATACTATATTACGTTATAATATATTTCATTCTATTGTTTTTTAAAAAGAGCCCTTGAAAAGATAAATATTCTTATAATTATAAATCAATCGACTGTCAATGGCTTAAATTCGGGTCATCGTCAGAGCACGTGAATGCGGAAAATTACTCACCTGATGTGTTAAGGCTATACAATATACCGTATTATATCATACAATACGATGTATTATTTTATATCATGATATATATTATAATTCATAATAGTACACATCAATATCTGACACCACGTTTTCTGATATTTAATTCGTTAAATACAGATGACCAACTAAAAACAAGTAACCAAGTTGTTTACGTCAGTTAATTCAACTTATTTTTTTTCCGGTTATTTAATGGCTGTGAAATTCACATTAATGAGTCAAACTTAATTTTGGCCTGAAAAATTTGAAAAATTTGTTCGGTTGTTAAGATTTATATTGTTCGATTAAATTTACTCTTCACGATTATTTATTCTCTCTTTTTATTTAATTAAAAGTAAATAAATTTATTAATCTAACTTACTATGTCAGAAACTAGAACCAACTCCCAAATACCTTCACCAGAAGAATACGATGATTTAAGAATTTTAGGTTATGAACCACTAATTTCACCAGAATTACTTTCAACAGAAATCCCAATAACCAAAAAATCCGCTAAGACTGTTATTCAAGGTAGAATCGACGCAACAAATATCGTTAAGCAAAAAGATGATAGACTTTTAGTTATCGTTGGTCCTTGTTCATTACATGACCAAAAAGTTGCAATGGAATATGTTTCACTGCTACAACCTTATGTTGAGTCATTAAGAAATGAATTGGTCATTATAATGAGAGCTTATTTAGAAAAACCAAGAACCACTGTTGGTTGGAAAGGTTTAATTAACGATCCAGATTTAGATGGTACTTTCAATATTAATAAAGGTTTAAAACTAGCTAGAAAATTATTTGTTGATTTAACAGATGCAGGTGTTCCAATCGGTTCAGAAATGTTAGATACAACTTCTCCACAATATTTAAATGACTGCTTGTCTTTCGGTGCTATTGGTGCTAGAACAACAGAATCTCAATTACATAGAGAATTGGCTTCAGGATTATCATTCCCAATTGGTTTCAAAAATGGTACCGATGGTACTTTAGATGTTGCTATTGATGCAATCAAGGCTGCAGAAAATTCTCATCATTTCATGGGTGTTACTAAGTCTGGTTTAGCTGCAATTACCACTACAAAGGGTAATGATGCATGTTTCGTAATTTTAAGAGGTGGTAAAAGGGGTACAAACTATGATGAAAAATCAGTTAAGGAAGCAGAGGAAAAATTACCAGCTGATAAAGTTTTAATGGTTGATTGTTCTCACGGTAACTCAAATAAAGATTTTAAGAATCAACCAATAGTTTGTACAGAAGTCTGTAAGCAAGTTTCAAAGGGTGATAAGAAAGTCATTGGTGTCATGATTGAATCAAATATTAACGAAGGTAACCAAAAGATTCCAAAGAATTTAGATGAATTAAAATATGGTGTTTCTGTTACTGATGCTTGTGTTAATTGGGAAACAACTGTTAAGATGTTAAACGAATTAGCAAATGCCGTTAAAGCTAGAAGAGCGATCAATAAATCTACTAATTAATTGGTTTGATTTATTTTGCTCTGTTTATTCTGTCTATTCTGTTTATTCTGTTTATTCTGTTATTATATTCCAGTTAAAAAAATTATTTATATAGTGAGTCATTATAATCAAGATCGCGATCGTAAATGGAAAATTAAGATATTTTACTAAAAATTTATCTTGGACATTATGATATTCGATTTTTAAGATTAGCCTCTAGCTGTTAATTATGTCTGATAGTAAGGTCGTTTATGTCATCGATGTTGAATCGGGGAACTTGCGTTCCTTAACAAATGCAATTGAATCGCTTGGTTTTAAAGTTGAATTTATAACCGATGGTTCTGATCCAAATCTAATTAATGCAAATAAATTAATTTTACCAGGTGTTGGTAACTTTGGTCATTTTGTTTTACAGTTACATAAACGTGGCTTTATAGAACCTTTACTAAAATACGTTGAATCAGGTAAACCCTTAATGGGTATTTGCGTTGGCTTACAAACCTTATTTAATGGTAGTGAAGAAAGTATCGGTATTGAAGGTTTAAAACTGATTGATAAAAATCTAACTAAGTTTGATGATTCAGATAAAAGTGTTCCTGAAATTGGTTGGAATGATATTAAATTAGATTTTAATGATGATAATAATACCAATAAGAATTTATTTGGTATAACACCTGGAAAGAAATATTATTTTGTTCATTCTTATGCTGCAATTATAAAAAATGATGACGAAATTAAGAATTTAAAATCAAAAGGTTGGGATCTAGCGTTATGTAATTACGGTAATGAAAATTTTATTGCTGCAGTTTCAAAAAAAAATATATTTGCAACACAATTTCACCCTGAAAAATCAGGTTTAGCTGGTTTAAAGGTTATAAAATCGTTTCTTAATAATGAAAAATACGGTAAAATTGATTTAAATGAATTAAAGGAAATTAGAAATGATTCAAATATCGAAAAAACTTTTACAGGTTTAACAAGAAGAATAGTTGCTTGTTTAGATGTTAGAACAAATGACAATGGAGATTTGGTTGTTACAAAAGGTGATCAATATGATGTTAGAGAAAAAACTGATGATGGTGGTAATGTTAGAAATTTAGGCAAACCAGTTGAAATGGCTGAAAAATATTATAAACAGGGTGCAGATGAAGTTACATTTTTAAATATCACATCATTCAGAAATTCTCCAATTAAGGATGCTCCAATGTTAGAAGTTTTAAAATTAGCTGCTAAAACTTGTTTTGTACCATTAACTGTTGGTGGTGGTATTAAAGATGTTGTTGATCCTGATGGTACAAAATTTACAGCGTTACAAGTTGCTTCATTATATTTTAAAGCAGGTGCTGATAAAATTTCAATTGGTTCTGACGCTGTTAGAGCTGCTGAAGATTTAATTAAAAACAATTTCATTCCAACAGGTAATTCACCAATTGAAACAATCTCAAACGCTTACGGTATTCAAGCCGTTGTTATATCTGTTGATCCTAAAAGATTTTATATTAATGATCCATCAAGTTGTAAATATAAAACAATTAAAACAAAAATTTTGGGACCAAATGGTGAAAATTATTGTTATTATAAGGTTACTTCGCAGGGTGGTCGTAAAACTCATGATTTAGGTGCTGTTGAATTATGTAAAGCTTGCGAGCTTTTAGGAGCAGGTGAAGTTTTATTAAATTGTATCGATAAAGATGGTTCAAACTCTGGTTATGATTTTGAATTAATTGATATGATTAAAGACGCTGTTAAAATACCGGTAATTGCATCTTCTGGGGCTGGTAAACCCCAACATTTTGTTGATGTATTCAAAAATACTAGAGCCGATGCTGCTTTAGGTGCTGGTATGTTTCATAGAGGTGAATATACTGTTTCTCAAGTTAAAGATTTTATGAAACAAAATGGATTATCTGTTAGAATTGATAATACTAAACTTTAGATTCTTTTAGAAAACTTAACTATTTTAACTATAAACTTTTATTTTAATAATACAAAAAATACTAATCTTAAAAAAAAGGGAAGAAAACTTTTCTTTTTCAATTTTAATTTTAATTTTCAATCTTTCATTTAATTTCTTGAATTTTAACTCCTAATTATAAACTTTCTTCAAATTTTTCAATTTCATCTAATCTTGCTTCGACTTTTTGGTCGTCTAATTTTTCACCTGCACTGACACTAAATTGGCCACCGCAACCAATAATTTCAATATCATGCTCTTTCGTTGCGGTATTATCAATCCTTGTTGGTTTGGCAACATCATCATCTAAATTACCTAAACCTAAAGCAAAAGTATCTGCAAAACCCCATGAATAAACGAATCCACTTTTAGTAACTGCCAGTGAATGATGAGAACCACATGTAACTGCCTTACATGGTGGTAATGTATTCAATTTTGTTGGAATTGGTAAAGATCTAATATTACCGTGATTATCTTTAATACATTGATCAATTGGTAATTTATCCTTTTCAATACCAATTTCTTTCATATCATATCTACCAAAAGTATAGACATCTCCATTGGATGATAAAGCAATTGAATGATGTTCACCTCCAGTAATATAAATAATATCTTTTTCCTTTAATGATTTAATCTCTGTTGGTTTGGAAACAACTGCACCATCATCAATTGCAACATCAATACCACATTGACCATATTGATTTAAGCCCCAACTTAAAATTTTCCCATCAACTGTAATTGCAAAACAATGAAATTCACCTGATCCAATAAATTTAACATTTTTTAAACCAAATGATCTAATATCTAATGATGTTAACATTGATCTTTCTAAAATTTTTCTACCCAATTGAAATTGTTGTCCATTACCCCATGCATAAACAACACCTTTATTATCTAAAGCTAAGACATGATCTTTACCACCTGCTAGTTGAACGATATTTTCTAACTCGTTTAACTTAACTGGAATTTTTTGAATTTTAACAGTTTTATCAAAACCTAAAATACCTTCATTATTTCTAAATGTACCCCAAGCATAAACATCACCATTCTCTAATAAGACTCCAGATAAATTATCGGTGGCAACTAATTGAACAATTTTAATATCTTTTGGTAATCCTTCAACTTTACCAGGTGTTGATTCAAACTCATTTAAATCACCATCTTCATCATCATCATCTTCAGCGTCTGCATCTCTTAAATTTTCACCACCTTGACTCACAGTATCTCTACCTAAAACACCAGAATCATTACCACCCCATGACCAAACTTGATTATTATGATCTAAAACTAATGTATGCATACCACCAACGGCGAAATCCACAACACCGACATCCTCTTTTTTCAAAAGTGGATTTAATCTTGGTCTTTTAACTTCTTTGGTTTTGGCAGCTGGTCCTAAGCCTAGTTCACACATTGATCCTGAACCCCACACAAAAACATCTAAAATTTTTGTCTTTTGTTTTGGAATTTCATTAATGGTTTTTAAACGTGATGCTCGTTTTGCACCAAATGAATGTGTATGTCTTGCACGTTTAGCTGGTGATGGAACAACATTTCCCTCGGAAGCTAAAGATGATGACTTTCTCTTATTTGATTCTCTACTCAATTTAACCATTCTATATTATCCCTATTATAACAGACAAACAAATGAACAACTCGGTTGATAATTTGTTTTCATATTAATCAAGAGATCAAATTTGAAAAACTAATGACCCGATTTTTTAAAATGGCAGTGGAAAATTTATTTTTTTAAAAATTTTTTTTTCACTTCATCATGTTTTGTTATATTTTTTAAGTTTTTTTCTAATCTTTTTGAATCAGATAGTTATATAAATCATGGGTAAGATTACAACTAAGGAGCTCAGAGATAAGGGTAAACATGTGCCGCTTTTTAAAGATATTGCCTCAGAAGGTGGACATTTGAAAACCAAAGAGAATAAGAAGAAACATAAGAAATCAATTGATAAGGACGATTACAATAATAATAATAATGGTGACAATGGAGACGAAGAAGATGATAAAAATGATGAATTCATATTGGATGCACAAGCATCTAGAAGAGTTTTGCAATTGGCAAGAGAACAACAAGAAGAAATTGAAAACGAAGAAAATAAAAATGTTGAGGCCACTAAACCTAGATTTCAATTGATTCATCATGAATCTGATGAAGATGATGAAGCTGAAGAAATGAGTGAAAATGAAGAAGAGTATTATGGAGAAGATGGAGAAAATTATGATGATGATGATGATGAAATTGATGATAAGGATGTGGCACTTTTTGAAGCATACTTTAAATCACAAGATTCAAATCCTTTTGGTTCAATTAATCTAGCTGATAAGATTATGGAGAAAATTAATGAAAAGGAAGCAGCTTCAAAATCTGGAAATGGGGATTTTGAAAGACAATCTGATAAAGTTTTTTTACCACCAAGAGTGATTGAAGCATATGAAAAAGTTGGTGATAGTTTAAGAGCCTGGACTCATGGTAAATTACCAAAATTATTTAAAGTTCTACCAACCATCAAAAATTGGGAAGATCTAATATATGTCACAAACCCGGAAACTTGGACTCCTAATGCTGTTTATGAAGCAACTAGATTATTTGTTTCCAATTTAAGTGCAAATAAGGCTGAAAGATTTGTTTTCACTGTTTTATATCCAAGATTTAGACAAGATATTGATGAGAGTGAAAGTAATAAGTTAAATTATCATATTTATAGGGCAATTAAAAAATCATTATATAAACCAGCAGCATTTTTCAAAGGTTTTTTATTTCCATTAGTTGAAGATCAATGTACATTAAAAGAAGCAATGATTACTGCATCAGTTTTAAGTAAATGTTCAATTCCTGTTCAACATGCATCTGTTGCACTATCTTGGTTATTGGAAAAAGAGTTTTCACCTGCATCAACAGTTTTCATTAGAGTTTTAGTGGAGAAAAAATATGCGCTACCATACCAAACAATTGATGATTTAGTTTTTTATTTTATGAGATTTAGAGTTATTACTGATCAATCAAACGATAATGATGTTATCTTAGATGATGATCAACAGTTGTTAGAACAAAGAAAATTAAGACAAGCAGCTCCAATGCCATTGGTTTGGCATAAAGCCTTCCTTTCATTTGCTCAACGTTATAAAAATGATATAACTGATGATCAGAGAGATTTTCTAATGGAAGTTATTAGACAAAGAGGTCATAAACAAATTGGTCCTGAAATCAGAAGAGAATTATTAGCAGGTAAAAATAAAGAAATTTTAACTGAAAAAACTGAAGATGATGATATAATGGCATATTTTTAAATTCAATTAGATAGAAAGATTTATTGAATGTCGTCGTCATAAGTAAGATATATATATATATTTATAAAATTAATCCCCCAAAAAAAAATATCATAATTTTGAATAGTCAACACGTAAAAACAGTGATGAATAAATAAATTCTTCCCCTTGTAAATCATAAATTGGAATATGTCTATAACCTTGCCTTAAATAATCCAATTTACAACAATTAACGCCTACTGTAACATCACTATGATCAGCTGTTTTACACTTAACAACAAATCTTACAAAAACCAAATTGTTGCTGTTAGTATAATAATCTAATTGAAAAGATTGATTCCAAATCGGATTGAATCCATTATTGTTAACAATAGATGTTTTAAAAATTACAGAAGGAACACTTGACCCGCTAATATTGATAAAATCATTTTTATTATTGTTACCACCATTCTCATTATTGTTATTATTATGATTTACCTTTAAAGAACCAATTTTATCTCTACTTTTATTATTTTCAATAGAAATTGCATCAATAACTTTAACATTAAAAATTTCAATATCAATAAATGGTGAAAATCCATGTTGACCGTCTTTTAATTCTTTAGGTTTAGGTAACTGTTGAGCCGAAATCATATTAATTTTCAATTTATTTAAAATATTAAATTTTAAATTTTCTTCAAAATTCAGCTTTGGTCCAATTTCTCTACTTAATCTTAAAGATCTTGGTTTTAAAATATAACCTGAATGAGATCCAATATTAAATAATGATTCATATATTTGTTGTCCAATATCATAAATTTGCCAGTTTGTTGCAACTAGTTGACAACCTAAATCCCAAAATAATAAGGGATTAAAATTATCCGATTTAAATCTAATTATAGACGGATAAATTCTAATTAAAAATTTTATATTATGTTTTAAAATTGCAGTCAGTTTGGATCTATCTTTTATCATTGAAATTACTGAACGATCACTAAATGAAAAACAATGATTGAAACTCTTAGATTCTGGTAATGAAAAATTTCTAAATTTTATTCCGCTAAGATAAATTGCCAAGTTACTTAGTTCCGGCTGAATTGTAACTGATTTTTTACTTTTTGAAATTATCTTTTTAATCGAATTTGTTGAATTAACATCATCACTAATTGAAGATGAAGCCGATAATGATGAATAGCTACCACTATTCATTTCACCATCTAACTTGGAAATGGAAATGGATTTAGATTTTTTAACTTTCACCAAAACCTTATGCTTTAATTGTAGCGGAGAAGGTAAAATATTTTCGTCTGAAATTATTGGATTTAAAATAAGTAGATCACTTAAAATTTCTTTCAATATTGAAGTGCATTTCAATTGATTTTCCTTATTACATTTAATTTCCAATGATAATATAACTGGATATGGTGAAGTAATAAAAGAATATTTTCTGATTGTTTGAATAACAGTTTCAAAATCAATTGAATTTGTTAATGTATGACCATGTGTAACAACTGGTAGATTATCATTACCATCCCAGACATCAATTTCAATACATCTACAACCTCGTTGTAGCGCTCTAATATAACCTTCGATTGACGAATTACCATGAAATTGTCTACCCAACAAATAAGTATTATGAGAAGAAGAAATATAATATTCATTTAAGGGTTTCGTATAATCTTCATCAATTTCAATAAATGGTGCAGTATAAGAACTTATTAAAAAATTACCAAAATCATGAATATCCATATAATTTTTAGAATTTGAAAATTTCTTGAATAAGGAAACAGCAAAATCTTTATTAAAATTTTCTCCTTCTTTTTGAATATTTATTAAAAAATCAGTAAATTCTGCTTCTGACATTTGATTATTTGGTAAATTTAAATTTTTAAAAATTAAAGAAAATTCATCTCGTTCTCTTAAAACACTAACAAATTTTTTAAATTCATCAAAATTTAAATAGTTTTTATTATCAATATCCTCTCGTCTAAAAAGTTTAAATAGATAGTCTTTTTCAGCGTGGATATGTAATTTATTTGCCAACTTTAAAACACCCTCAAAAGTTAGTTTATCCGAAGTCGAATTGGAATTTGGATTTGAATTAGTATTGATTGATGAAGATAATGATTTTTGATTACTATTCCAATGCAATTTAGTAAATAGTTCAGTATCTTGAGTTGAGTATAAACTTTTATTTAATTCTCTTTTAAAAAGAAGCATATTTTGCAACACTTTTAAAAAAACATCGTAATTTCTTTTATTTGTGGCAATTAGATGTAAAGCTTTAATATTATTTGATTTCGAATAATTGTAATAAATTATTGTAATCCATAGATCTTTATATTCTGAAGAAATTTTAAATTCTTCTCTGTAATTCTTAGCATCATCACCAGTTCTAATACTTTGAATTTTTTCTATTTCTAAAAATGAAGATGCCTTATTATTCCATTTCAATATTTTTTTAGCTAGATCAAATTTAAATAATCTTTTAATCTTTTTCTTATGTGTAATTCTCAACATTTCAATTCCTGGATCGACTAAATCCGACGGTATATCCTCATTTTCGTTAAAATCAATTATGGTATCTGTCGATAAAAATGATGAAGTTGTTTCGTTTTCTTGTGAATTTGATTTGGATAATTTACGTACATTTTTATTTATAAAACCAACTAATTTATTTGGTGATGAAGGTGAAATTGACACTGAAGTCGAAATCACAGAATCCGTTAATTCCATATTTCTTGCCTGTGGAATAGGAATACAATCAATGTTGCTATTGCTGTTGGTTGAAGAATAAGATGATGATAGAACACCTCCGCCATTATCATCTGATAATTGTGAAGATGTTGAGTTATTATTGTTACTTCTCAAAATAGATAATTGTTTTGGTAGTCTCGAAGTGATAGGTAAGGCATTGTTTAACCTCTGGGAGATAGAGTTTGATCTTGTTGATCTGGATATTTGTAAAGAGTCTTTATCCATTTTCTCCATAGTAATAGAATTGTGAGGCTTATATCCAGCTCTTAATCATTATCACTTGTTAAGTTACAAAAGACAGGTTACTAAATTTACTTAGTACTCAGCGAAAGGTTTTTCATAATGATAAATGTTTTTCTATTAATAATTTCTTTAATGTTTTTTAATGCTCTCTTCAGTCCTTTATCTTTTAATTTACTAATTTTTTGTATTAAAAACTATACAATGTATATTTAACTGCTATCTAACCTAACCTTTTTAGGAGACCAATCTGTCAAGTCCTTACTTCTTCCATAATAGAACTTCTCATATCCTTCTCTTTCATCGTTATCATCGTACCCATCTTTAAAAGAATTATCGAAACCGTTAAATGAAACTTTAGGTAAGATAAGGACGTCGTCAAATTGAGCAGGAGAACTAATACCACTAAATGTTTTATAAGAAAATCTTTGAGTACTATCAACTTCAGGACCTACAATACTTTTATTTATGATTGTAGTGTCTTTTCCTTCATTCTTAGTAGATGTAATATAAATTGCATCTTCAATGGAATTCAGATATTCGAAGATGGTATCTGTGAAAACCAAAGAGCCAGTAAATTGAATCATTGGGGTACCATTTGAATCGATATTTTTGAATTCTTTATCCCAATCAATAGATTTAATCAATTCTTGCTGTGTAAAAATTATGAAGGTAATTCTACTGATTAATCTTGCTAATAATGGATGATGTGCTTTGGCTCTAAAAATTGAAGTTGAAAATGACATTCTTCTATTATAATATTTATCCCAATTAATGTGATTATAATCTGAATCAACACCAGCATAAAAATTACTTTGTAAAACTGGTGAATTAAACCAATGTTTAATTGGCTTGATATCAATAGTATCAATATCTGCATAAACACCACCGTTTAAGTAAATTGTCAAATATTTTAAAAATTCGTATTTTAATCTATCATGTGGTAACAATCTTAAAGCTTCAACCACTTCAGAAACTGTTGGTCTCAAGTCATCGACCAACAAATCTTCAGCTTCTTGAATAGATAACAAATTATGTTCATATTCATTATTAGCATCTTTCCATCGTTGAATCAACTCTTTACAACCATCTGGAAATTCAGAGTCTTCTAAATTAGATGTTTTCCAAATTTGGTAGATGTTTTCTTCCACACCTTCATCTGGTTTATATGGGAAATAATATGATAATCTTTCCTCAATAGTGGTCAAACTATAAATATTCTTCTTTGGTGGTTTCGATTGCTTTGGTTCTGATTCTTTTTTCGGATCAACAACTGTATCTTTACTTGTCGGTGGTTTATTCACAGAAGAAACGTGCGTGGACGACGCATCGTTAGAATTTGCGTTGAGTAGCTGGAGCAACACAAAAATAGAGACACATGAGACTATAATATACTTGTAAGTATTCCAAGTGGTAGACCAGTTGATAGCCATTTTTATGGTGGGTAGTTTAGTTATATCTAGTATAAAATAATAACAAACAGTGGAAACATATACCGACAGAAAAAACAAGTCGTGGAAAATTCATCGCGTTTCTGCTCCTTCGATTTTTTACTTTCTTCCTCTCCCGATTTTCTGAACAAAACAGTTTTTATATTGTAAATAAGCCATTACCTTTGATTGTAAGATAATCAGACATGCAACTGTTCTTACATAAGAAGATTAAAGTGCTTTGCTTATTGGCATTGTTGTCAGCTGTGGTATTTTTTTCGTACCACCGCTCTTCAGCTACAAACTTATCTTCGTTCAAAGACTCTGTAAACACGTTTTTTAATCAGGAAAATAATTTACCAGAAATTGATTTGGATGATAAACTAAAAGTTGAAGAAGAAGAATTAAAGGTTGAAGCTAAACCTGAAATTGATGAAAAGATTAATTCTGCTGAAGAACTACGAAAATTATATCTTGATATTAAGCATGACGGTGTTATTAAATTTGGTTCAACTGGTAACACTAAAAATGAAAAATCTTCCACTGCAAATGAAAATACGGATGATCGTTCCATGCCATTAACAGAAAATGAAATTCCAAATGAAGATTCTTTAAATAAAATTAAAGCAGAAGATTTCGTTAAAGGTGATATAACTTTCCAAAATTTCTTTATGCAAATATTTGAACTGATTGATAAAAATCATCTTTCTTATCCTTTAGAAAGAAGAATGACATTAAAAGATGGTAAACCATTTATTGATAGCGTTCTCTTTTTTTCCCAAACCTACGATCGTTTGTCTGAATGGGATTTACAGCAATTTTTTGATTTCCCAACCAAATTTTTGGAAGATTTAAAAATCAAACATGAAAATGTTGTTAATGGTTTACCAGAATTGCAACCAAATTTTTATGAAGGTAATGGTTACGTTATTGTCGGTGGTGGTAAATATTCATGGTTTGCATTACTTGGTATTGAAACTTTAAGAAAATTAGGTTCAACATTACCGGTTGAAGTTATTTTACCAAATGAGGAAGATTATGAATTTGAATATTGTGATCAAATTTTACCATCTTTAAATGCACGTTGTATTGAAATGTCAAGAGTTTTCGGTAAACAAACTTTAAAAAAATTTGATGTTAGTGGTTACCAATATAAAGCTTTTGCACTATTAGCATCATCTTTTGAAAATGCATTTTTGCTGGACTCGGACTCTTATGCGGTTACAAATCCTGATCCTGTTTTTGAATCGAAACTTTATAAAGATTATGAAATGATCACTTGGCCAGATTTTTGGAGAAGAACAACTTCGCCACATTTTTATGAGATTAGAGGTACACCAATTGGTAGGAAACCAGTTAGACATTTAAATGATTTTTTCGTTGATCCAAAATTTGTTCAATATGATAAAACTGAAGATCCGTTGTTTTCGCTTACATATCATGATAGACGAGGTACTTTGCCTGACTGGACAACAGAGTCTGGTGAAATGTTGATTAATAAAAAGATTCATTTCAATACTTTGTTATTAGCTTTATATTATAATTTTGATGGTCCATATGGTTACTATCCATTATTATCTCAAGGTGGTGCTGGTGAGGGTGATAAAGAAACTTTTGTTGCTGCAGCAAATTTCTATAAATTAAAATATTATCAAGTTAATAAAATGCCAGAACGTGCATTTGGTTGGTATAATGAAGAGCGAAATTATGAACATTCATCGATTGTTCAATATAATCCATTGGTTGATTATGAAATTTTAATGAAAGTTAAATCCCAAATTGAAAATGACATGCAAGATCAAGGCGAAAATTTTGAATACAATTATGACAAATATTTCCCTGAAAATTTTCAACCAACGAATTCTGAACCAATGTTTTATCATGTTCATGACCCAAAAATGGATCCTTTCCAAATTGTTGAAAAGAAATTCACATTAAACTTAGATAATCAAAAAATTAGAAATATGGGTGAAGACTTCCCAAGATCTGGATTAGATTTGGAAAAATTTATATGGGGAGTTATTGATCATTATGTTTGTAAAGAAAAAGTTGGATTTAAATGTTTTGAGGGTAAAGATTGGAGTGCTTTATGTGGCCAATTTATAGAGGATGAATTGAAATTTTTAGAAGAAAGTGGTAAAAGAATTATCGATAATTATGACCCATCAAAGGCTGTTGATAATATGAGAGGTAAAGAGTGGAAAGATTGAATAGTCAATAATCTTTTTGTATATTTTATTTTACTTTTGTTTATATTTCCTTACCTTTATTTTATTTTCTTAAACTACTTTACTTTACTTACTTTACTTTACTTTACTTTACTTTATATATATATATTAATATTCCTTTTCATTTTGTACTCGATTTATTTTTTGTTTTCAATTTACGTTTAGTTTACTGCTCCACTAAATTGTACTGAAGTCAACAGATGAAGACGCGAAAAAATAAAGGACGACGCCAGAAGATGAGATATTCTACCTTTAACACTAAAATGAATAATTGTTGATAGATATGTCAGACACGAGAGAGAGGTATCATGAATTGCAGAAATATTCAAAATATTTAAAGGGTGGTTTGAAAAGTCACCAAGGTACTAAATCGGATAAAAATGGTAAGATATATAAGAAATTCAAAATTTATCAAAATCTGAAAAAATTAATGGAAAAATGGAAGATTAATAATCATGATGAAAATGTGATATTAAAAGTTAATAGTTACTACGAACTACTAAAGGGTAAAATTGAAAAAATGAAAAAAAATTTAGACATAGAGAAAAATGAATTAGAAACACAAACAATTGAAGATAAAATTGAAGAAAGAATAGAGGATGAAAGAGAAGATTTACAGCAAGAAAATGAAGCTGAAGCTGAAGTTGATGAAATTGGTCCAACACCTCAGTTAAATGGCCGGGTTTTAGGTTTATTTGATATACAGACTTCACCTATAAAGTCACCCATCAAATCATTAAAATTGAGTGACAATATTAGTTCACTAGATGGATGTAAATTAAATTTAGGTATTTTATTGGGGGATAACAGTGCTAAAATCGAAGATGCAATATTTAAGACACCTACAACAAAAAGAATAGTAGATTTGAAAATTAATGAAACTCCTGGATATTTACATTGTCTTACTCAAAGAATGAGTAGCGTTGATGAAGTGTTGGGTTTGAATGAGTGGAGTGATATAAGCGAAGGTGATGTTAGTGAGGACGATGATGATTATGAAGAAGGAGAAGAGAAGAATATGGGAATTCAAGTAAGAAAAAAAGAAAGCAATGAAGAACATAGTTATGGTTGGGATAATGACGTCGAAGAGGAAGGAATTGAGCCCAGTCCTTTGATCAAAAAATGCA
Organism: Kregervanrija delftensis; assembly: GCA_019155655.1. Lineage (NCBI taxonomy): Eukaryota > Fungi > Ascomycota > Pichiomycetes > Pichiales > Pichiaceae > Kregervanrija > Kregervanrija delftensis. Next base: position 325,915 of record JAFMZF010000011.1, on the reverse strand, counting down.
GTAGAAGTTTGTTTGATATGCATAACGAATTAGGTAGTCTGAAGAAAAATTTAAAGGATTTGATGCAAGAAGAAATGATTGATATAAAGCATGAAGAAAATGATGAACCTGTGGAAGAGATAGAGAAAAAGCAAACCAATGTAAATAGACTTGAAAATGAAGGTGACATCAAAAAAGAAGGAGAAAATAAACATGAAAATGATGATGATAATGATGATGAAGTTAAGGAAAATAAGCAAGAAAACCAATCAATGGGAAAAAGCAATGATGAAGAAATCGAACAACAATTCATGGGAGAAGAAAACGAATTTGATAAAGAAAATGTGAAGGAAGTTCATGATCCTCATGCATATTTGAGAAAAAAAGCTAAAACCATTAAAAGGTCCACTAAAAGATCAAGATTGAAAACTACTAAGATTGGACCAATTCATGACGAATATGAAGATGTTAATTTACATGATATAATCAATAAATCTAAGAAGGAAGATGATAATACTGATGACGATGATGATGATACTAAAAATATTGAATATGAGGAAGAAATTGGGGGCGATATAACTGAAGAAGAAGTTTATGTTCGAAAAGATTTCTCGGATCTTCTGAGTAAGCAAGGTAAAAGTAAAGGAAAGGGAAAGCATCCACTTTCAAATAATTTTGTTAGATTAAAGATTAATAATAAGAGAAAAAGACGTAGATGAAAATGTTTTACATGGCCGTTAATTGAAGTCTATAATCATAAGATATGTATCTTGTGTTAGCTAAGTTAAGGATCACATTTCCTATAAAAACATTTAGTACCATAATGATGATTTAAATCAGAATATTATCTGAATTTCTTATAAGCATTTTGACGTTAAAGATTTATCACACTTAATAAACACAAATTTTACGAAGGTTAATTTTTTTTTTTTTTTTTCAAATTTTGTATAAATATATTATTACTATTTCTATGCACTTAATAATTCTAGCATACCAATAATTTTTTCAGCATCTTGACATTTTTTAATTTCAATGTCTATTTTCTTCTGTAAATTATAAATTAGCTCTTCCAAAACTGGTTGTCTTGATATCAAAATATCATACATTTCTAAAATACAGCATAAATAATCAGCAATGATATTAACATTTCTAGGATCATCTATTGATTTTAAGCACCAAGTCAATAATGGTTCTAATGTTGTTTCATCTCTATTTGATAGTGCCACCCTAACCTTACCTCTTTTTTTCAATTCTTCCAAACAAGTAATTGTTAATTCTTTAGACATACCTGAGATTAGAACATTATTCAAAGCATCGGACCATTTAAAATTATTTAAATCTTTTTCAAATTGTTTTAATTTTTTATTTGGATTATTATTTTTTTCATCAAGAATATGATGTTCCGTTTCACCATGATATTCTGAACCTCTCATCATTTTCATAAATGCATGTGACTTTATTTCTTTAACACCTTGTTTGACTTTAGGTTCTGTTTTTCTTGTTCTAATGGTTAATAAGCCAGAATTTAAACCAACTACTAAATGTTTATGATTAGGCGAAACACCACAACTTAAAACACCTGAACCAAATTTCCAACCAAATTTAACATCCCAATTTGGAGAAGAAGAATCGAAAACTTTAACATGGCCATCAATTGAACCTGCCAATATACCTCTTTCACCTGCATCACTTAAACATGTAACAGTTTTAGTAAAATTACTTAAAGATTTTGATAATTTACCTGCAACTAAATCCCAACATTTTATATTATTATCACCACAAGAAATTAAATTTGTTGGATTCAATGATAATAAATCTTCAACAGGTGATTGTTGATTAAATTTAATAATTGGATCGTTACCAACTCTTGAGTCAAATATACGAATATTATTGTCATAACAACCTGTAACGATTAAATTTGGTGAACTTGGTATGAATAATCCTGATCTAATATAATCATCATGTTCGTTAAATGACAAAATTTGCTTGTTTGATTGTGAAATATCGTATAATCTTGCCACTCTATCATCGGAACAGGTTAACAATTGTGTCGTAATAGTTGGGTGAAATTTTGTAATATGAGTTGGATGACTTGTTGGATTAATTGACACTAATAAACTTCTTGGATGATGAGCATCGAATATTTGAACTAAACCTGAGGCATCACCTGCAACTAATAATTTACCATCATTTCTAAATTCACCACAATAAACTGTATCTTTAAATCTTGTAAAATTTTTAATGACTTTCCTTGTTTTAGAAGAAAATATTTGAATTCTAGTGGATGAGGTAACTGCAAAATCGTGTGGACCGTTTGGATCAAAATTAATATGTGTAATTGCATTATGTTCTTTAACTAGTTGAGAGTTGGTGAATCCTTTCCAATATCTTTGTTCTGGTGTTGTTTGAGCAGGAAGTGTCGGGTTCCTGATGGGTATGATTCTCTCTCTAACGGCAGACATTGTTGCTTAATAGGTAAACTCAGGTCAATTGATAGTAAAGATAAATAAAAAAAATTGAAAGAAATGTGAAAAAAATTGAAATAAAATTTTTTTAGCGTTTTGGTCTTTTGACGAGTCGATCGACGATATTTTCATCATTTTCTCTTTTCACTTTAACTTTATCTTCTTTATCTTCATTATCTTCTTTATCTTTTTTATCTTCTTTATCTTCTTGATCTTCTTTCTTAACTTTGATTTTCTCTTTCTTAATAGTCCTTGGTTGAAAGAAACTGCTTATGGATTTAGCTTCTTTCAAAGGTTGTACAAATTTATCCTCATCCAATCTACTATTTCCAACGCTTGGATCCACTTTAAACCATTCTAAGTCGTCTCCATCGTATATCTTCAATAATTTACTCCAATCATCTCCTTCTTTACCGTTGATCCATTTTTTAAACTCTTCAGATTTGTCATCTATAACAACTGGCATTCTCTGATGTAACCATTTCAATATTTTAGGTGCCTCCCATGTAATAATAGTATAAGAATAAACCTCCTTGTTTTTAAAATTACTTTTACTGTATAATCCGGCCAAAAATATCAATTGATTGTCTTTACGCTTAATATAATACGGTGTTTTTTTACCTTTGGGATCTGTTAACCACTCAAAATAACCTTGGATTGGTATGACACACCGTTGATGCTTGTAAACACACTGTTTCCATATTTTATTTGTACTTAAATTTTCGTATCTTGCATTAAAAGTTGATAAATGATTTTTCTTTAAACTTTCATCATTATTAATCCATGCTGGTATAACCCCCCATCTCATAAACTGAATTATGTTGCTGTCATTATCCAGTGAAACATAATAAACTGGGGCTATTGAAGTAGGACCAATGTTGTAACGATGTCCAGTTGCATCTTCTCTATCAACGACTTTATCAACCTTTAAATGTTGTTTACCAAATGTCTCAGGTAATTTATCTGGTTCTATTGGTAACGCATATCTACCGCACATGATTCTATATTTGTTTAATTGATTTGGTCAACTACAAAAGGTGATTTGATTAAATGAATTTCGCACAAACCATTTTTAACCCAATTTTAACCCGACTCATTCCCCTTGTCTCTTACGTTGAATTAAGACAAGTTGATATGCTCAGATTCAACAGCTTACGTGTTTTTAAAGTTAATAGATGGTGTACTGCCATTAGAAGATCAGTTTCTGATTTTTCTAAACAGCCAACTTTGAATCAATTTCAAAATCCGCAGAATCCACCAAATCATTTCCAAACTTCTTCATCATCTTCATCGGGTACTTTGCCACCACCGATTAATCAAAGTTCACCAAGTAAATGGTCAAGAATAATTAAATCATTAATATTAACGTCGCCATTGTTAATCTTAGTTTATATTACTGCAGATTCTTTCAATAATAGTGGTATTGTAATTGAAGATATTTCAAAAGAATTTTCAGAGCTTGTTAACGAAGCAATTGAATTTGAAAATAAGGGTAAAATTGATGCAGCAATTGAAACATATTTAAAAATGCTAAATCAATTAGATGAAGAAAAAAAAGAAAACATTAGTTTCAACTATACAGCCACAGCATTAAGAATTGCACAACTTTATGAATTTGAAAAAAAATTTGATAAATCATTGGCAATTTATAAAGAATTATCAGAAATGTATTTGAATGTAATTATTAATGAAGAAAATTTTGATAGTAAAATTGGTAAATCGACTTATGATACAGCATTACTATGTTCATTAGCAGTTGCTTCAAGATATGCACAATTATTACCAAAAACCGAGACCTCAAAAGCAAAAGAAATTTTATTAATTAACATTGTTCAAGCACATAGAAGAATTATTCTCAATTATGCACCATTCTTATCAGTTTTGAATGATATTACAAATAGAAATATTTTGTCCCTAATTTCCACAGATTTAGAAAAGGAATTGGATAAATTGGACGAAATTCATAAAGAATTAAAATTAAAGGAAGCATCAAAAAATCCGTTAGAATTGCCATTGTATTCAACAGATCAAACTGAAGAGAATATGATTTTAGGCTTCTATAGAGAAGGTTGGCCGATTTTTACAAGAGCATTGTGCGATGCAAAAGACGTTTATTCAAACATTTGTATTGAAGATGACGATTTATCGGAAGCTGTTTCTAACTTAACAAATAACGCAATAGTTATGCAACGTTCATCGGATATACCATCAAAAGTTTCAATTAATTTAGCAAAACTAGCTGTTGTATTACAAATGAGTTTCCAGAAAATAAGTAATGATTTCCCTTTTACAAATGAAGAAATTGAGGTTACACAGGAAAATAGTTCCGTTAATAAAATAGACATTAATGCACCAGCAATTAAGGATTTTGTTTTAACGACAACAATGCATGAAAGTGAACGTATTTTTTTACAAGCTTTAAAATTAACTGATAGAGTTAAATCATTACCAAATCCTCCATCACCATTTTCAAATTTTGGATTGTCAGGTCAGGTTGGTAAATTTGATAATTTAAATAGATTAGGATTAGAAAAAGCAGAAATGATTTCGTCTGCTGGTCTAGGGTTAATTGGATTTAGAAATAAAAATTATGAAGATTCATTAAAATATTTTCAAAGGGCTAAAGTTTTAGCAGTTAAATTGAAAGACGATGATTATGTGGATGACATTAGTGGATGGATTCAAAATATTGAAAATAAAATTTAATTTGAAACACTGTTTATAGTTGATTATTCATTATTTCTTATTTCTTATTTATTATTTATAATTTATTAACCTTATTATTTATAGCTTATTGTTCAAATTTTTTGTAAATGATAGTTAGCTAATTAGAATTATTTTATTATGAAAAACTTGAGAAAAAGTCTCAGTAAATCTTCAAAAATGAGGAAAAGAAAGTTACACAAAAACTGTTTTCAATAAGAGATACTTAAATATTATACAAATATATATATATTCGATTAAAATAATGTTAAGATTGTCATTGTTTACGCTGATTACACTAGTTAATGTTAATGCGCATGGCTCGCCTTCATATAACTCACAACAAGAATATTCAGAACCAATTCCAAGTGAATTTAATGGCTCATGGGAGAAATGGCATATGAAAGTTGAACATGATTTGGATTCATTTACATCAGATTCTTTTTTCCAAATACATGCAACTACAAATAAAGATATATTAACTAAAAATGATATTTTAAGAATGTACGGATTACAAAGGGATGAAGTTGTTGGACAAGGAAATGGCTTGGGATCACATGATAATTCTGAAATTATTTCACCCGAATTAAAAGATAAAGTTTTAACAACAGTTTTAAGTTTAATAGATAAAAATAAGGATGGAGAAATTAGTATTGATGAGTGGAGAGATTTTAGTAACAATAATGGAGAATTCCCAGATTTTGGGATTGGACCGGGACATGAATTTGATTTTGAAGAAGAATATGAAAAACATCATTGGTTAGTTTATCATGCTGATGAAGATCCTGATGTTGAAATAATGCATAAAGAGGATATCGAACACGAATTGCTACATCATTTCCATGAAATTGAACATGAAGATGGACATGACCACGGAGAAGGTAAAGATACAAACCATAAAATACACACAGCACGTTTCGACTTAAATAAGGATAAAATACCTGGATTATTTAGAGCTTTGTAAATTCTATAGCAAAATAAATGTTTAACTCAATTATTAATTAACCCTGAAATAATTGAAAGTGAAATATAACGGGGATAAATTGAGAGTAAAATGATACAATTTTTTTCTGGTAGTTTCGCTGTCACTGAAAAGTATAAAAGGAACTCATTTCGCTGTTTCAGACCTTTGAAAATTTTTCTATGTGTTCTTTTCGTAATTAACGCTTTTACACAGCAATAGTAGCATTCCCATACAGCATCCAGTTGAGGTTGGTCTCTTTGAGAAAAGCCCAGGACTACTTGGGTAGGGAATTGCATATTTTGCTGGAGATTAAAATTGCCAGGGATGGGTCTTGGGTGCAATGAAATGTTATGGATGTACCTTCGTGTCTCCACATGTGTTTGATTGCAAGGATTCGTTACACATTATTGTATAAATTGTTTATTGTAAATATCAGTACGTAGAATGTAACCTTTTTTGGGCTCCAAATAGAAATTGACATTTTCAAATGCTAGTCATAGTATAGAAGTGCTTAAATTAATCAAAAATCTGTAAAGGCTTAACAGATACACTCTGGTTCGCAATTTCAATTGCAAATGTCTGTGGTGTCTTCGTATTCAATACCTCTGCTTATTTGCTCATGATCACTAACTACTTAAAAAAACAGTTGATCATTGGATTATTTTAAATGTCTTTAATTTGTACCTTATCTTTTTATGGATATATATACTGTTTAGGCCGCACAAATAACTACTTTCACAAGTACACATGTCAAACCCCACTTTACTATGAATGTAATAAAAAAATTATATTTCTAAATCTATGATTATGAACAAAGTAACTATATAAAGCCAAAAAAAATATCGAACAGTTGAAATTTTGAGCTGTCGTAATAATATATATACGTATATAAATGAAGCTAACACATGAAAAGTGAATAAAAAAATAAAAAGTATTTACTGTCGAAAATAACTGTAAATTAAAAATATATATAGAAAATTAAATGAAGCAAAACCTTATAATAAATAAGCAATGAAAAACATTAGACTCATGGAGCTTAATAAATTAATAGATGCTTTATTTGCATTACCTTGGTAAACTGAAACAGTTGCTCCACTGCTGGAGCCTGCAGTTGTTGAAGCAGTATTTCCAGAATTTTGACCTGTATAAATTGTAGATATGCCAGCACCATGGGATTCTGCATTTGCATTATTATTATTAGAGCCTTGTGTCTCACTTTGAGGATTTCCTGTTGTAGTACCAGTTGGTTGAATGTAACTTTCATGAGTAGATGATCCTCCATTAGTATTGGCATTGTTATTGTTATTACCTTGTGTAGTACCTTCTGGTTTTCCTGTATTACTAGCTGGAGATGTAGTATATCCAGTAGCTCCAGGAATTGGAGTTTCTTGAGTGTTATTTGGAATGCCTGTAGTTGATGCGGCTTCTGTGCTATGTGTCTGTGGAATACTTGTTGTTGGAATAGAAACAATAACAATTGGAGAAATATTATTGTCTGAGGAACAATCGGTTGTGACAGTAACAGTGACTGTACCCGTAGTGTAGTAAACAGAAGATGTGTCTAAGTTAGAAACTGGAGTTTTAACAAAACATTCAGTAGTATAGACTGTAGTTCCTTCTGTAACCGTAGGTATAACCGAATTGTATGATGTATGCTCACATTTCGTACAATATATAGTATTTGTAACAATACTTAAATCAGTTGCAGTAGAGACTGGGACTGGTGAGCTGGCTGAACTAGTTTTACACATTGCTTCAGGAGTTTCCTTAACAACGACAATAATTGTTGAGACAGTACCATTTGAATCGGTAGTTTCTGATGCACTTGTGTAAGTAGAAGAACCACAACCAGTAGTAATCGATGAGGTTATACTGGATAATTTGAAACATTCTGAAACTGGAGTTTCGACAACGACAACGACAACTGATGATGCAACACCATTACTAGCGGTAACAACATCAGTAGTGGTGAAAGAAGAAACTATACAATCAGTAGCTGGAGTAGTTGACGTAACAGTGGATAAAACACCACATGATGATGCTGGAGTTTCGACAACGACAACAACGACAGATGATGAAGCACCATTATTGTCAGTCACAACTTCAGTGGTAGTGTAACTGGATGATGTACAATCGGTAGCTGGAACACTTGATGTAGTAGTGGATAAGACACCACATGATGATGCTGGAGTTTCGATAACGACAACAACGACAGATGATGAAGCACCATTACTAGCGGCAACAACTTCAGTGGTAGTGTAACTGGATGATGTACAATCGGTAGCTGGAACACTTGATGTGGTAGTAGATAAGACACCACATGATGATGCTGGAGTTTCGATAACGACAACAACGACAGATGATGAAGCACCATTACTAGCGGCAACAACTTCAGTGGTAGTGTAACTGGATGATGTACAATCAGTAGCTGGAACACTTGATGTAGTAGTGGATAAAACACCACATGATGATGCTGGAGTTTCGATAACGACAACAACGACGGATGATGAAGCACCATTATTGTCAGTCACAACTTCAGTGGTAGTGTAACTGGATGATGCGCAATCGGTAGCTGGAACACTTGATGTGGTAGTGGATAAGACACCGCATGATGATGCTGGAGTTTCGATAACGACAACAACGACAGATGATGAAGCACCATTACTATCAGTAACAACTTCAGTTGTCGTAAAAGAAATAGTTGTGCAAACGCTGACAGGAGCTGCAGCTAATGAAGTTGTAGTCGATAAAACACCACATGATGATGCTGGAGTTTCGACAACGACAACAACGACAGATGATGAAGCACCATTACTAGCGGCAACAACTTCAGTGGTAGTGTAACTGGATGATGTACAATCGGTAGCTGGAACACTTGATGTGGTAGTGGATAAGACACCACATGATGATGCTGGAGTTTCGATAACGACAACAACGACAGATGATGAAGCACCATTACTAGCGGCAACAACTTCAGTGGTAGTGTAACTGGATGATGTACAATCAGTAGCTGGAACACTTGATGTAGTAGTGGATAAAACACCACATGATGATGCTGGAGTTTCGATAACGACAACAACGACGGATGATGAAGCACCATTATTGTCAGTCACAACTTCAGTGGTAGTGTAACTGGATGATGCGCAATCGGTAGCTGGAACACTTGATGTGGTAGTGGATAAGACACCGCATGATGATGCTGGAGTTTCGATAACGACAACAACGACAGATGATGAAGCACCATTACTATCAGTAACAACTTCAGTTGTCGTGAAAGAAATAGTTGTGCAAACGCTGACAGGAGCTGCAGCTAATGAAGTTGTAGTCGATAAAACACCACATGATGATGCTGGAGTTTCGACAACGACAACAACGACAGATGATGAAGCACCATTACTAGCGGCAACAACTTCAGTGGTAGTGTAACTGGATGATGTACAATCGGTAGCTGGAACACTTGATGTGGTAGTGGATAAGACACCACATGATGATGCTGGAGTTTCGATAACGACAACAACGACAGATGATGCAACACCATTATTGTCAGTCACAACTTCAGTGGTAGTGTAACTGGATGATGTACAATCAGTAGCTGGAACACTTGATGTAGTAGTGGATAAGACACCACATGATGATGCTGGAGTTTCAACAACGACAACAACGACAGATGATGAAGCACCATTACTGGCGGTAACAACTTCAGTGGTAGTGTAACTGGATGATGCGCAATCAGTAGCTGGAACACTTGATGTAGTAGTGGATAAGACACCACATGATGATGCTGGAGTTTCGACAACGACAACAACGACAGATGATGAAGCACCATTACTGGCGGTAACAACTTCAGTGGTAGTGTAACTGGATGATGCGCAATCAGTAGCTGGAACACTTGATGTGGTAGTGGATAAGACACCACATGATGATGCTGGAGTTTCGACAACGACAACAACGACAGATGATGAAGCACCATTACCAGCGGTAACAACTTCAGTGGTAGTGTAACTGGATGATGTACAATCGGTAGCTGGAACACTTGATGTGGTAGTGGATAAGACACCACATGATGATGCTGGAGTTTCAACAACGACAACAACAACAGATGATGAAGCACCATTACTAGCGGCAACAACTTCAGTGGTAGTGTAACTGGATGATGTACAATCGGTAGCTGGAACACTTGATGTGGTAGTGGATAAGACACCACATGATGATGCTGGAGTTTCGACAACGACAACAACGACAGATGATGAAGCACCATTACCAGCGGTAACAACTTCAGTGGTAGTGTAACTGGATGATGTACAATCAGTAGCTGGAACACTTGATGTAGTAGTGGATAAGACACCACATGATGATGCTGGAGTTTCAACAACGACAACAACGACAGATGATGAAGCACCATTATTGTCAGTCACAACTTCAGTGGTAGTGAAACTGGATGATGCGCAATCGGTAGCTGGAACACTTGATGTAGTAGTGGATAAGACACCACATGATGATGCTGGAGTTTCGATAACGACAACAACGACAGATGATGAAGCACCATTATTGTCAGTAACAACTTCAGTGGTAGTGTAACTGGATGATGTACAATCAGTAGCTGGAACACTTGATGTGGTAGTGGATAAGACACCACATGAGGATGCTGGAGTTTCGACAACGACAACAACAACAGATGATGAAGCACCATTACTGGCGGTAACAACTTCAGTAGTAGTGTAACTGGATGATGCGCAATCGGTAGCTGGAACACTTGTTGTACTAGTGATTGGTAAACCACATGACAAAGCAGGAGTTTCAACAACAACAACGGTGGCATTAATATACTTACCTTGGAAGTCGGTGGTAGCCAAATTTGTAGTGTAAGAAATAAATTCACAGTCTGTTGCAGGCTCAGTAATAGTCAACACTGAAATATAACCACAAGATGATGCTGGAGTTTCGACAACGACAACAACAACAGATGATGAAGCACCATTACTAGCGGCAACAACTTCAGTGGTAGTGTAACTGGATGATGTACAATCGGTAGCTGGAACACTTGATGTGGTAGTGGATAAGACACCACATGATGATGCTGGAGTTTCGACAACGACAACAACGACAGATGATGAAGCACCATTACTGGCGGTAACAACTTCAGTGGTAGTGTAACTGGATGATGCGCAATCAGTAGCTGGAACACTTGATGTGGTAGTGGATAAGACACCACATGATGATGCTGGAGTTTCGACAACGACAACAACGACAGATGATGAAGCACCATTACCAGCGGTAACAACTTCAGTGGTAGTGTAACTGGATGATGTACAATCGGTAGCTGGAACACTTGATGTGGTAGTGGATAAGACACCACATGATGATGCTGGAGTTTCAACAACGACAACAACAACAGATGATGAAGCACCATTACTAGCGGTAACAACTTCAGTGGTAGTGTAACTGGATGATGCGCAATCGGTAGCTGGAACACTTGATGTGGTAGTGGATAAGACACCACATGATGATGCTGGAGTTTCGATAACGACAACAACGACAGATGATGAAGCACCATTACTAGCGGTAACAACTTCAGTGGTAGTGTAACTGGATGATGTACAATCAGTAGCTGGAACACTTGATGTAGTAGTGGATAAGACACCACATGATGATGCTGGAGTTTCGATAACGACAACAACGACAGATGATGAAGCACCATTACTGGCGGTAACAACTTCAGTGGTAGTGTAACTGGATGATGCGCAATCAGTAGCTGGAACACTTGATGTGGTAGTGGATAAGACACCACATGATGATGCTGGAGTTTCGACAACGACAACAACGACAGATGATGAAGCACCATTACTGGCGGTAACAACTTCAGTGGTAGTGTAACTGGATGATGCGCAATCAGTAGCTGGAACACTTGATGTGGTAGTGGATAAGACACCACATGATGATGCTGGAGTTTCAACAACGACAACAACGACAGATGATGAAGCACCATTACTGGCGGTAACAACTTCAGTGGTAGTGTAACTGGATGATGCGCAATCAGTAGCTGGAACACTTGATGTAGTAGTGGATAAGACACCACATGATGATGCTGGAGTTTCGACAACGACAACAACGACAGATGATGAAGCACCATTACTGGCGGTAACAACTTCAGTGGTAGTGTAACTGGATGATGCGCAATCAGTAGCTGGAACACTTGATGTGGTAGTGGATAAGACACCACATGATGATGCTGGAGTTTCGACAACGACAACAACGACAGATGATGAAGCACCATTACTGGCGGTAACAACTTCAGTTGTGGTGTATGAAACAGTTGTACAGATGCTGACTGGTGCTGCTGCTAATGAAGTTGTAGTGGATAAGACACCACATGATGATGCTGGAGTTTCGATAACGACAACAACGACAGATGATGAAGCACCATTACTAGCGGCAACAACTTCAGTGGTAGTGTAACTGGATGATGTACAATCAGTAGCTGGAACACTTGATGTGGTAGTGGATAAGACACCACATGATGATGCTGGAGTTTCAACAACGACAACAACGACAGATGATGAAGCACCATTACTAGCGGTAACAACTTCAGTGGTAGTGTAACTGGATGATGTACAATCAGTAGCTGGAACACTTGATGTAGTAGTGGATAAGACACCACATGATGATGCTGGAGTTTCAACAACGACAACAACGACAGATGATGAAGCACCATTACTAGCGGTAACAACTTCAGTGGTAGTGTAACTGGATGATGTACAATCAGTAGCTGGAACACTTGATGTGGTAGTGGATAAGACACCACATGATGATGCTGGAGTTTCGATAACGACAACAACGACAGATGATGAAGCACCATTACTAGCGGTAACAACTTCAGTGGTAGTGTAACTGGATGATGTACAATCAGTAGCTGGAACACTTGATGTGGTAGTAGATAAAACACCGCATGATGATGCTGGAGTTTCGATAACGACAACAACGACAGATGATTTAATACCGTTACTTGCAGTCACGACTTCAGTGGTGGTGTAAATGTCCGATGTGCAATCAGTTGCTGGTTCGGTTAAAGTTAAAGTTGGGATAGTAGTACATGATGGAGCTGGAGTTTCGACAACGACAACAACGACAGATGATGAAGCACCATTACTAGCGGCAACAACTTCAGTGGTAGTGTAACTGGATGATGTACAATCAGTAGCTGGAACACTTGATGTAGTAGTGGATAAAACACTACATGATGATGCTGGAGTTTCAACAACGACAACAACAACAGATGATGAAGCACCATTACTAGCGGTAACAACTTCAGTGGTAGTGTAACTGGATGATGTACAATCAGTAGCTGGAGCACTTGATGTGGTAGTGGATAAGACACCACATGATGATGCTGGAGTTTCGACAACGACAACAACGACAGATGATGAAGCACCATTACTAGCGGTAACAACTTCAGTGGTAGTGTAACTGGATGATGTACAATCAGTAGCTGGAACACTTGATGTAGTAGTGGATAAAACACTACATGATGATGCTGGAGTTTCAACAACGACAACAACGACAGATGATGAAGCACCATTACTAGCGGCAACAACTTCAGTGGTAGTGTAACTGGATGATGCGCAATCAGTAGCTGGAACACTTGATGTGGTAGTGGATAAGACACCACATGATGATGCTGGAGTTTCGACAACGACAACAACGACAGATGATGAAGCACCATTACTAGCGGCAACAACTTCAGTGGTAGTGTAACTGGATGATGTACAATCGGTAGCTGGAACACTTGATGTGGTAGTGGATAAGACACCACATGATGATGCTGGAGTTTCGATAACGACAACAACGACAGATGATTTAATACCGTTACTTGCAGTCACGACTTCAGTGGTGGTGTAAATGTCCGATGTGCAATCAGTTGCTGGTTCGGTTAAAGTTAAAGTTGGAATAGTAGTACATGATGGAGCTGGAGTTTCGACAACGACAACAACGACAGATGATGAAGCACCATTACTAGCGGCAACAACTTCAGTGGTAGTGTAACTGGATGATGTACAATCGGTAGCTGGAACACTTGATGTGGTAGTAGATAAGACACCACATGATGATGCTGGAGTTTCGACAACGACAACAACGACAGATGATGAAGCACCATTACTAGCGGTAACAACTTCAGTGGTAGTGTAACTGGATGATGTACAATCAGTAGCTGGAACACTTGATGTGGTAGTGGATAAGACACCACATGATGATGCTGGAGTTTCGACAACGACAACAACGACAGATGATGAAGCACCATTACTAGCGGCAACAACTTCAGTGGTAGTGTAACTGGATGATGTACAATCGGTAGCTGGAACACTTGATGTGGTAGTGGATAAGACACCACATGATGATGCTGGAGTTTCGATAACGACAACAACGACAGATGATTTAATACCGTTACTTGCAGTCACGACTTCAGTGGTGGTGTAAATGTCCGATGTGCAATCAGTTGCTGGTTCGGTTAAAGTTAAAGTTGGAATAGTAGTACATGATGGAGCTGGAGTTTCAACAACGACAACAACGACAGATGATGAAGCACCATTACTAGCGGTAACAACTTCAGTGGTAGTGTAACTGGATGATGTACAATCAGTAGCTGGAACACTTGATGTGGTAGTAGATAAAACACCACATGATGATGCTGGAGTTTCGACAACGACAACAACGACAGATGATGAAGCACCATTACTGGCGGTAACAACTTCAGTTGTGGTGTATGAAACAGTTGTACATATGCTGACTGGAGCTGCTGCTAATGACGTTGTAGTGGATAGTACGTTACAGGATGAAGCTGGTGTTTCGACAACAATTAAAGTGGCATTCTTGTAGTCACCATAACGATCTGTAGTGACCAAATTTGTAGTGTATGTTGTAAATTGACAATCAGTTGCAGGTTCTGTTGTGGTAGAAACTGGGATATCATAACAATATGAAACTGGGGTTTCGACGACAACTAAAGTAGCATTCTTGTAGTCACCATAACGATCTGTAGTGACCAAATTTGTAGTGTATGTTGTAAATTGACAATCAGTTGCAGGTTCTGTGGTTGTAGAAACTGGGATATAATAACAAGAGGACACGGGGGTTTCAACAACGACAACAACAACAGTTGACGAAGAACCATTACTAGCAGTCACGACATCAGTGGAGGTGTATGTGGCTGATGTGCAATCAGTGGCTGGGGTATTTGATGTTGTAGTGGATAGTGGGGCAGTTGATGCGGAAGTTGATAAAACAATACTGGAAGATGTGGATGGTGCAGGTGGTAAATAACACTCTGAACTTTCGGTATTAATGAGCTCCACACCAATAGTTGTTGTTTGACCAGCAGTATCAGTGGTAGTTAAAAAGGAGGTGACGGTACCATTAATACCACAACTACCAGTAATTGTAGATGTAGACCAAGAGTCAATAATTCCGGAACTATCAGGAATTTCAACAATAATTTCGGATGAAGTAACAGCAAACCCATCGGAACCAACGTAAGTGACTAAATTAGTAGCAGTTGAAGTAAATGGTTTATCCCAATGAGTCGTCGTAGTTGAAAGATATGGTCTTTCAACAACATAGTATGTGCTCATATAAACACCAAAAGAATTGGTGATAGCCATTGTCTTGGTTAACGTGTAAAAGTATTGTTTTGACCAATAATACATAGATTGAGAATAAGATGGCACCTCTAAAACAATTTGTGTAGTAGTTATAGAATTGCCACCAACAAGTGTTGTAAAAACACTGGTTATAGTGGAAGTATATTGTTTGTTCCATTCAGTAGCTGTAGTAGAAAATGCAGGCATTTGAACCACAACCTCCCAAGAAGATTCCCATGCACCGGCACCGTTGGTGTAAGTAATATATTCTGTTTCATATTGAGTGTAAGCATTGTTCCAAAAGGAGGTACTTGTTGACAATGTTGGACCTTCAACAATGACCATATTTGTACCAGTAGAGGTAGAAAGATAACTTTTATCCCAAACACTGTAAGAGGTTGATAAAGGTGGGACTTCTTCAATCACTGCAACTTCAGTTTGGACAGATCCATCTGAATATGTTGTGGTGATGGTGGAGGTTGAAACACCGGTGTAAGCATTTTGCCAGTGTGATGTGAGAGTGATAGTTTGTGGAACATTAACAACAACTTCTGTTGTTTCTGTTACTATAGTACCAATCGTGGTTGTAAATGTGGTTGTATAGGTTGAGGAACCGCCTAAACCCCATGCAATGGATGTTGTTGACAAAGGTGGAACTGCGACAATCATTTCATCTGTTGTAGCAGTACCATCCACAATCATTGTGAAATAAGTTGAAGTATACTGATTATTCCAGGTAGTGGTAGATGTGGATAAAACTGGACCATTAATAACAACCTCAGAAGTTGTCTGGGTAGCTCCATTAACGACAGTCGAATAAGTGGAAGTGAAAGTTTCATAACCGGTTTCTGACCATTGAATGTATGTAGTTGACATTTTTGGAACAGCAACAACATACTCAGTGGATATCACAGAATTTCCTGAAGCATCAACAACTGTGACAGCAGTTTCATATGTTGTGGTTTGAGCATAATTCCAAGTAGTTGTAGATGTGGATAAAGCTGGACCATTAATAATAACCTCAGAAGTTGTCTGCGTAGCCCCATTAACGACAGTCGAATAAGTGGAAGTGAAAGTTTCATAACCGGTTTCTGACCATGGAACGTAAATAGTTGACATTTTTGGAACAGCAACAACATACTCAGTGGATATCACAGAATTTCCTGAAGCATCAACAACTGTGACAGCAGTTTCATATGTTGTGGTTTGAGCATAATTCCAAGTAGTTGTAGATGTGGAAAAAGTTGGACCATTAATAACAACCTCGGAAGTTGTCTGGGTAGCTCCATTAACGACAGTGGTATAAGTGGAAGTGAAAGTTTCATAACCGGTTTCTGACCATGGAATGTATGTAGTTGACATTTTTGGAACAGCAACAACATACTCAGTGGATATCACAGAATTTCCTGAAGCATCAACAACTGTGACAACGGTTTCATATGTTGTGGTTTGAGCATAATTCCAAGTAGTTGTAGATGTAGATAAAGCTGGACCATTAATAATAACCTCAGAAGTTGTTTTAGTAACTCCACCAACGACAGTGGTATAAGCAGAAGTAAAAGTTGAATAACCAGATGAAGCCCAGGAAAGATAACTCGTTGATAATGGTGGTTCTTCAATGATAACAACAGCAGACTCGGTAGTTGAACCATCAGCGAGTATAATAGTTTCCGTTGCAGTAATAGTACCAACATAATTATTTCCCCAAGTTGAAGTCATTGTTGATAAAGGAGGGACTTCAACGACAATAACTTCAATAGCTTCGGTAGCTCCATCAAACACTCCTCCTGAATTGAGAGTATAGCTTGACGTGTAAGTTTCATCCCAAGTAGTGGTACTATAAACTGTTTCAGCAACTGAATCAACACCGATAATTTCCACAATATAGGTTGAAGTAACTTCTGATGATGGAAGAACTATGGTGTCAATACTATAAATTGTTGAACCAGGGAAAATTTCAACATCATATGATGTTGAATAAGACATGTATGTGGAAAAAACAGTTGAGCCACATTGGTTAGAAGTTGGTGTACCACTTAATTGATAAACATAAGAACCAACATCGGCGGTTTCACCATCAGGGGTAGTTATAGTGAAATCAAGACCACCGTCTGAAACGACATTAACATAAACAATTCTCATTGGATAGTAAAAGCCAGCTTCCATATAAACCCACGATTCTCTAGCACCTGAGCCCGCATTCCAATCTTTAGTGGAGAACATAACTGCGACGTCAGCATTATCAATTGGAACAATACTTGGGTTACAACAATCGTAAGCACCATTGGCCATCCAAACCATAACACCATCATCAACTTGATTAATGGAAAAAGAGTAAATACCGGTAGTTGCAGCTATAAAATTAGAATTTGTTTGTTAGTATTCATGAATATCAAGAAATCAAATGTAAAATATCAAAATAAAGTAAATAAAACTTACCATAAAAGTAACCTGTTAATTCCATTGTAAAATTAGTAATATCGATTAAAGCTCCGTATAATTCAGACTGTGCAACGAAAGTAGCAGCAGATTGATATTTGAAATCTGGAGAAGTAACATCACTAGCAGTGGTGATGACACCGCCTGAGCTATAACCTCCGGCATAAAAACTTGTTTGAGAATAGTCAACAGTATCACTAATTGAATAAGGATAAAATTTAGCGTTAAAACCTGCTGTGGATGAAATACCTGAAAGGTCACAACCAGTAGCCGTGGTTTCAACTTTACCTAAAATATCATCAGCATTTGTGTAACCTATTAATACCAGGAGTAATGGTATCAATGAAAGGAAATTAAGATACATTGTCGAATAATGACTATCTTATAAATTTTACCAGATTGAATGATAAAATATGGGTTTTGAAAAGAGATTTGGAGTTCAATTTTTAAATGAAAAGCAGAAATCACATTATATATATATATATCTATATATATATTTATGTATAGATGTTTAAAGATAGTATATGTGTATGTAGGAATGTACGTATGTATTTTTTAAATTGGCTGATTGGGTAATCAAGATCACCGGCCGAAGTATAACTAAAACTGCCATATATATGTTCAAATTTTTAGTGTTGTATGTACGTATTATATTAAATTCGGATCCTGGTTGGTTTTTCATATTTTATACTATACGGTATGTATGGTAGTTGGTTGAAAAGACCATCTGAATAAATAAGAAGCCTTTATTATGATGCAATAAATTTTTTTTATATCTTGGCTGTGTATAAAAATACACAGCTATGTGTATAACGGTGCTTGGAATTTCGTAAAATATTACTAATAATACCGACAATAAAACAATTTTGGAAGTAAATGAACAGAAAATTATTAATTATTTGACGCTGAACTGCTAATATTTTCTCTCGAAATGCTCCTTTCGGTCAGAAATTCGTAATTTATCATTTTCGCACAGGTGAAATTTTTGAATTCGTACATATGTGCGGTGATCTTCAAGTTTATTGTGTGCCGGTTGGAATCTGGTAAAAAGTAAAAGAGAACACAGAGGGATATATTTGGACGCACAAAAGCATGGTATAAAACACATGACAACATGTTTCAGTAAAAAGTTTTAAAGATCGACGACCGCGTGCATTCTAGCCTAAGTTTTATAACGTAATTAATCATGATCCATTTTTTATATGCGTAGTTGTTCCAATCGAGACATCTATGGGCCAATTTTAAGGCTAGGGGAATCCAAATTATATTTTTATGCTCATCTTCTACTTTAAAAGGTATATACGGGTTACACAGTTATCAAACTACGTCTATGAAAGAATGCAAACCAAATTATTCATGATTTTTCCGAAGTTAAAACCATATACCCTTATAGTCGATTGCTTAAATGTAATCTCTTGAATCTTTACACCAAAGACGATCGTTTTCAGCTTTGAATTATTATAAAAAATTTCTGTGAAAGTCTTATTTTTAGTAGTGATCATCGCGTAATATTGTTTCCATGATTAACGCTGAAACCTATGTGACTTACTCAGGACTCTAGGCTATAGGCTGTTGGACTTGTTTAGAGCTAATATTTGAATAAAATTTAGTCACGTTTAATTTACGAATAGTAATTCTTTGATCTTCAATTTTAAATGTCAATCAAATATTAAATAATTTCGGATTATTATTTGCTTACCGTATTCGTTTGAAAATTTTTCCGGTGTATTTTATTTCAGTTTTTTTTATGTGCCCGCGTATTTTATATATCATGGGTCACACATAATATAAGAAAACTGAGCAAAATTTCACGATATTAATAGTAGTGATGATTAGGTTTGAAATGATAAATAAACAACACATAAAAAATATCTTAAGATTCATTTGTGATTCGTCATGAAGTTTAGCATTTTTTCAGAAAATAATTATCAACAATAATAATTTCATTATTCACACCTCAATTAACATGTCACTGCATGAATCATTTCATCAGCATGCTTTGAAAGAAACCAGTATATATTTCATTAAATAAACTACTCCCGTAAATAAGAGGTCAAAATAAGTTATAACAATAAAAGACAAAGGAGATACAGGATATTTAAATTGCAATTGGTGCATATTTTGGCAATAACCCGTCTTTTCATGTTATTGCATATTGTTGCATACTCGTGCATATTATTGTGCATATATATTTACTCCAGTATTTAAGTCCATGACATTTAATTTATGCCCGCAGAAACGTTTCTATAGTAAGTTGAATTATATATATATCTTGAAGGCTTTGATCTGCATTCATAAAGTTAATTTGTGGATTGCTTTCATGAATATAGAG
Organism: Kregervanrija delftensis; assembly: GCA_019155655.1. NCBI lineage: Eukaryota > Fungi > Ascomycota > Pichiomycetes > Pichiales > Pichiaceae > Kregervanrija > Kregervanrija delftensis. The sequence continues at coordinate 305,401 of JAFMZF010000011.1, read as the reverse complement.
TACCCTGTAAATTTGAGTGTTTTGTGGTGTGAGTCTACCGCATATTTGAGTTTAGTGCAGATTGTTGTTCAGTAAAAAAAACAAATATTGCTATGAACACAGAGTTTTGAAACAGGTTTTATTTTCAAACGCTTGATTGTTGAGTACATTATGCAAAACAAATTATGAACTTCTTAATTTGGAATCACTGAGAGGGTGAATTTACGTAATTATGTCCCAATATGGTGTTTTAGCTGTATATTTCACAAATAATATTTAAAAAACGGAAAATTAGACTATTAGTAGTGCTCATAAATAGGGGTTATATATTTGCAATGGTTTAGAGATGAAATTTTACGTAATTTTTAAAGCTCGTTAAACTTTGTTGGCCAAAAATAAAAAAAAAAGGTAAAAAAGAAACCTAGAGAGTACAATAGAATTAAATTTTACTGAAAATCACAATTCCATGATTTATTAACCATACCATTTTGTTTACGAGATAACATATCACTTATAAATAACGCGACTGAACTGTAATTAGAAAACATGAATAGTATATTCCTATGAAGAGAGAGAGAGATAATCTATCTATTATTATATTTTCTTTATTTGTTTATTCATGCAATGGAGGTGTTAAAGAAACAGATCATATGATATCTTGAGAATTACGTAATGCGACAGTATAAATATGAGTATTAACATTGAATCTTGCTCTATACATAAAACGAAAGTGTAAATTAAATTCATTCTTCGCAACAAACCGAGACGTATTCATTTTTCTGATCGACGCTGAAAAAAGCAATGTGGGTGTGTAGTAAAATACGAGGAAGTGTGAGAATTGAACCTGGCACGTTCTAACGAGAAGTCAAACACCAACCCATTGAACTATTGCTCCCCGGCGAATCCAAATATTTAACCGGTATCAACAAATATCTCATAATTTTGGTAAAACTCTCTACCTTTACGGTGATGGAATACTTATCGATATCTACTTGAAAGATATTATTATTGGACTAATCTTCACAGGAGTATCGGCAGTAAATATATTAGTTGTTTGTTACGGAATCTATAGATAGTATATTCAAAAATGTAGTACATATTTTATTAGTTTTCTAAAAAGATCTCTGTTGGAACCTGTGAAAATTATGTCATTAATTTATTACTTCACAGGTTACTGAGATAATATAATTTTAAGCCATATCATTGTTATTTTAATATGCACATACACTGAAAATAAAATCCGATAAATAATGTCCGATAAGTACACATAGTTATTATTAATTAATTGGTTAAAAAGGATTAGAAACATTCAACTGGATATTAAGTTATAAGAAAATCAATGTGGATAATTTCATTTAACCATGTATATAAGCTATGCTATTCCCACTTTTATTTCTTTCTTATTTACAACCTTTTACTTCTTTCCTTTCGGGGAGATCTTTTATATAAAAAATATATATCAATATATTATATTTGTTATCATCTATTATCTATTCTTTCTGAGTTAAATCCATCGGTTACTTTACACACCACCAATAGTAAGTATTTTTCTTATCTATTTACAGAACCACATCTGTAACCGATCATCCTGTGGGATTAACTTAATCCTCATACTTATTTATTTAGGTATTGAGGATTACAAATAGTCTGTCACGCTACTGGTTGAGATGTGGGGTTTCGATGCAAAATCCTTAATGTTCTAATATGGCACCCATGCTGGGAGATTATAATTTTAAGAGTCCGAACTCAGAACTAACAATAATATTTACTCCTTAAAGTTCAAAAATATGTCCACTGCAAACAAAAATAATGAAGATATTATCAGAGAGTTATCTGATGCTGTTAAACGGTTATCGCTAGAAAATAAAGAGATGCAGGAATCCGTTGAAGCTAAATTTGAAGCTTTCATGAAATCTTGGAAATACTTCGGTGAATTGGGTTTCGAATCCAAAATTACTAAAGAGTTGAAACAGATTTAAAAAAAGGACTATGCTAATTTCATGGATTTTTATTCATATTGGATTGCTTTAAAAACGCATCCTCATTAGTCATGGTTTTGAAGACTATGTTGCTAGTGTTGAAAAAAGAGATGCTTCATTCAAAATGACTGTTGATCGAGAAGATAACGTCATTGAAACTATTAGACGTTCCGTTTCCACGAAGTTCCATCCTCTTATTGATGCTAATTTAATTTTGTCTAGGACTGATCAACTCAGTGCTACCCAAATTATGTTGCGTATTAAAGATCGAGTTGTCGGAAATGAACCTAAGCAAGAGGAGCTAATGAAAGCAATTTCTAATCTAAAACTAGGTTCCAACATTCATGATATCGATGAGTATTTTTTGAAGGTTAGTACTATTAATGAATTAATCAAAGCTTCATCAATAGACGTTTCTGAAAGTATTATTGCAGGAACCTTATTCTCAAATCTAGGAAATACCTATCAGCAATTCATAAATAGATATAACGAAGAATACATTGATGACCCATATCCTAATGTATACTTCGATTCAATATCTCAGTTTGTGGCTGAACTTAACAATGAACACAAAAGGATGATAACTCAAAAATCAGGTATTTTGATGATAGTAAGAAGAGCAATCACCAAAAAACCTAAAAAACAAATTTGGAATTAAAAATAATCCCTCTGAATCTTCAAGATCATTTGCATCTCAAAACGATTCCAAGAAAGAGATTGGGCTAAAATCAAGAATAAGAGCCAACAATATTAAAATACAAGCTCTGAATGAAGGTAAAAGGAAAATCAGACGAAATCCATTCGTTCTGAAAGGAGGCTTCGTACCAGCAATTGTTGATTCTGGTTCAAATGCTAGCATTACTGGTCATAGAAAATTATTACATAATTATGTTAAATTTTCTAATTCCCCTGATGATTCCCATTCACAAATTGATACGTGTTTAGGTAACACTGGTCGTATATTAGGTCAAGGTTATTTAGTACTGAAATTTGGAAAATATAAATAATGAAGGTTGTGTTGATTGCATGTTAGGAAAAGCAAGAAGGTCTAATGCAATTAAATCATCTCGTTCATCCTATGTTGTATGCAAACCATTTGCAAAAGTATACAGTGATGTATCAGAAGTTAATGCAAAATACGTTAAGGCAGATGATCATAAATGTTTTATTACATTTCGATGTGCCTATACTGGATATACAGTTGTTTATATCATGAAAAAGAAATCTGAAGCTTATGATAAAATATTTACATTTGTGAATTGGGTTCACCATCAATTTGCACCCAACAAAATTTTTGGAATTTTTTTTCAGATAACGGACGTGAATACGTTAACAAGAACGTCTCATCATTTTTTCACTAAACAAGGTATCGAACATCATCTTACTTCTGCTTATACTCCTGCTTCAAATGGAAATGCTGAACGATTGAATCTCACTTTACTAAATGACTGCCGTACCATGTTACATGCCGGACGTCTGCCATCTCAATTTTGGGCAGATGCCATACTTTATAGTGCTTATCTAAGAAATTATGTATACAATAAGGTCATAAAAGACTCACCTGCTGGTTATATTGGTTATAGACCTTTAAATGCAAAGAAATTTCACATCTTCGGTGAAAAATGTGCTGTTACTATTCCACCAGATGTTGATCATGATAAACTTGATACTAGAGCACATATTGGTATTTATTTAGGTTATGACCATGACACTTATGGACATACCGTTTATGTCCCCAAAACACCCGGTAATTTATCTGAAGGTTTTTATGAATATACAAGACATGTCAAGTTTTTTCCACAACACCCACTTTATACACAATTTCCATTTGACCATTCCTTAGATTCAGATATATATCACACCCAATCTCCATCTTTAATTCCAGATCAACACGATGATGAAACTTCATCATCCAACTCCTCCACAGACTTAGATTACGAATACGAATCAGACCCAGATACAACCATGGATCAAATTCCATCTGATACTGAACCATCACCCACAGATGACAATACGATCCCCAAATCATCACCCACAGATGAATCCACACCACCAGTATTACCAAATTCTACTACTTCTACATCACCTATCATCATAGATTCTAGTTCATCATCCTCAGATGATGAATCTTTATCCCAATCTTCAAGTGATGATTCTAATCATCCTTCTACAGATGCCGGTACTGGAAGTTTTAATACTGATACAGGTGAACACCAATCTGATCATTCTTATCATCCAGATTCGTCCTCTGATTCATCTACTGATGATGATTTAACCGATTATATTGAAGCTTCTGGTGATGAAAAGGTTGCTACTGTTGATCTCGTGACATCCGGCTCCGAATCAGAACCCGAAGTACGTCCCCAGACTACTCCAACTACTGTCTCTATTCCAATTTCTACCTCTGACGTTGCTTCTTCATCCACTCTTCTTCCTGCTGCTGAATCCACCGCTGGCAATTCCCCTTTGGACACACAAGACCTCCAGGACTCTTCTCCCAATCTACTAACAGTAGAACTTGTTCCTAGGGCAATTCGACTCATTATCTGATAATGAGTTTGTTGATTTTGGTAAAGGCGCCCCTACCAATTCATCCATCGATGCAACACTTTCCCCAGCAACTAGTCACCCAGAAGAACCAACAACATTTCTTACTAAGAAATTCCAGAGCTTTCCACCCCGGAAACTCAAACGAAAAACGTCGTCGTGACGATATTGTTGTTGACCCGACACCTCTTAAACGTGCTTACCTTGCACCACGTCTGGCCAACCAATTCTCCATAACCATCAATCATCTCAATATTATTCCCATTCCCAAATCATACCGTGCTGCCGTCACAAGTCCTCATGCTGTTAAATGGATCTCTGCTATTCAATCAGAGTTACAATCTCATAAATCACTTGGTACCTGGTCATCAACACCAATTATTGTTTCTGAATCCACTTACAAAAAATGACTATAAACAATCCACGGTTACCACTCAATGGGTTTTTACAATTAAGAGTGATGGTACTTTCAAGGCTAGACTAGTAGCCCGAGGAGATCAACAATCTCACAACACTTTTGATCTGACATATTCACCGACTTTACGTCCTGACATTGCTAGATTAATTCTATCTACATGTGCATCCCGACATTGGTACTTTCAACAAATTGATATTAAGACGGCTTATCTCAATTCGCCTTTGGATACCACGATGTACATTCAAACCCCTCAAGGATATTCACATTCTAAATGTCCATCTGGCAAGAGGGTGCTCTACCGGTTACAAAAAAGCCTTATATGGTCTTAAGCAATCCGGTCGATTGTGGCATGAAACTATTAGTGCTTTTCTCGGAAAAATCAACTTCACTAAAGATTTCACGTTTCCATCCACTTTCATACAAAAAAATAAGAAAGGTAATATAAATTGCATTATTGGTATTTTTGTTGATGATTTTATTATAATTACCAAATCAAGTTCAACTATGACAAAATTACTGACAAAACTCAAGTCAGAATATGAAGTTAAATTAATAGAACCTGATGATAAAGGCTACCAACATTTTTTAGGCATGGATATGAAGGTTCACAAAACTCAACTTGGAAAAGTGAATAAAATAGAATTGAGTCAATTTTCATATATTGAGAAATTGATAACTGAACTAAATATTCATTTGACTAAAAGTAAACCTTCCACACCACTGACACCTGGTTTTTATTTTGATCCAATTTTAAACAAACTATTGATATCCAAAAACGAATTAGAAAAAGCTACTACAAACTATAGACGTCTCATTGGATCGTTATTGTATATCTCGTTAATGACTAGACCCGATATCACGTACGCTATAAACTATCTTGCTCGTTTTGCTACATATCCTCATCCTATTCTGTTCAAACAAATTGATCGTGTTGCTAACTATCTAAATGATACTAAATATCTTAAATTGTCTTATGGTAATACTAAAAAATGCTACAGATATTGTTGAATGTTATTGCGATAGTGACTATGCTCAAGAACCAACTACGCGGAAGTCTATGACTGGTTTTCTATTCAAAATACATGGAGATGTTATATCTTGGCATTCAAAATATACACCATTGGTATGCCAATCTTCTACCCAAGCTGAGTTACAAGGTGCTGTCAATGCTGTAAAATGAACTTACATGGATTATAGAATTATTAAAATACTTTGGTGAAAATAAAATCCTAACAAGTAAACCGTTGCTGCTTATAGATAACCAATCTGCGATAGATACTATTATCAATAGAAATTTCTCATCCGCATCAAAACATTATATGATAAGGTATAAAATGTTGATTCAGCAATATCATGAATTTAAATTATTTAAAGTTAAACATGTCATTTCGGAATTACAATTAGCTGATGTATTAACAAAACCTGTGGATAGAAAGGTTATAAAATTCATTAAAGATACTTTTATTTGAAAACATTGATGAAGCTTAAATCAAGAGGGTGTGTTGGAACCTGTGAAAATTATGTCATTAATTTATTACTTCACAGGTTACTGAGATAATATAATTTTTAAGCCATATCATTGTTATTTTAATATGCACATACACTGAAAATAAAATCCGATAAATAATGTCCGATAAGTACACATAGTTATTATTAATTAATTGGTTAAAAGGATTAGAAACATTCAACTGGATATTAAGTTATAAGAAAATCAATGTGGATAATTTCATTTAACCATGTATATAAGCTATGCTATTCCCACTTTTATTTCTTTCTTATTTACAACCTTTTACTTCTTTCCTTTCGGGGAGATCTTTTATATAAAAAAATATATATCAATATATTATATTTGTTATCATCTATTATCTATTCTTTCTGAGTTAAATCCATCGGTTACTTTTACACACCACCAATAGTAAGTAATTTTTTATCTATTTACAGAACCACATCTGTAACCGATCATCCTGTGGGATTAACTTAATCCTCATACTTATTTATTTAGGTATCGAGGATTACAAATAGTCTGTCACGCTACTGGTTGAGATGTGGGGTTTCGATGCAAAATCCTTAATGTTCTAATAATCTCCTTGTAAAATGAAAAGAAAAAATAAAAAGTTGTAAACAAGAAAAATATTTAATGCTTCTTAAAATACCGACAACATTTTCTAACCAGATTCAATCTTCATATTGTAATAGTATTATTTTTCTGTAACTTTCACCATAGAATAAACTACACGTCATAAGTTTATGACATGCAGTTTATTCTCTCACAATTTTTTATTAATTATGTTGAGTCTCTACTGGCTTATATCATTTGTGAACTTAAATATGGTTTACTAAAACAAGCTATATCATGAGAAAGCAAATTATTATAAAAGGTAATTTACTCCCAATGAGCACACCACCAAAATTTTGTAAGATAACCCCTTGCTTCACACAATTTAGCCATGATAATTTCAAATAAAATAATATCACACTTATTAATAAGTTATACCATTACACATGAAATGATATATGACAAACAGTTTAACTACTAGCATCAGCTTAATTCTGATTAAGAATAAATTAACTAATCATTTGGCAGGTAAAGTATTTTTGGTATTAAAGCGTTTTGGATATAGTTTTATTTATTTAGGTTTAATTCTAATGTATTTAGTATCCCCTTATATATTGAATTGGGCATTTAGCTATTCGGTATTTTAATTAATAATTTCATAAAAGCTGTCTAATTCATATATGAGACAAAGAGAGATTAAATACCTTGAAAGATGTTGTCCTGTTTATCTTGAATAACACATCATTTGATTCTAGTAGTGACTTGAACACCAAAAGCTTCCAGTAAAAAATTATTTCAATAAAAGTATATCACCACTACCTTCATTGAGTTTAATTTTATTTAATTTAGTAGAATCTGAATTTTTGAGAAAGCGGTGAAATTGCCGATTCTCAAAGCAAACAACTGAAATATTAGCTTTGTTCTTTAAACTATTATATCTTGGTTCCGTAACAGTATAATTTTAGTACTACATGTGAATATTTCGTTGGATTGCATGATTTACTACAGCTGAAAATAAAGGCATCATCCATTGAGTTATAAACATTTTTTTTAATTGTAAATTCAATAGGAAATATTGTGTATAGATAAATAAATAAAGAGGCCGATAAAGGAACAACTAAACTAATCTTTATTTGGTAAAGAACTTGAAGACTTTGATCTTACATCACTGTCATAATCATCAGTATTTAAAGCCCCAACTGAGAAATTATCACATTGTAATTCAATGTCGTTATTATTGGCACCACTAACAATTATATTTTTTGTTTTTTCTTTAAAATATAAGATTGCAATGACTGACAAGACAATTATAATTTCACCAATTAGTGATAAACCAGTTGGCAAATGACCATAAATAAAAAAATCGAAAATTGAAGCATAAATTAATTGAGTATATGCCATTGCAATCGCTCTAGAGGCCTTTTCACGTTGCATTCCAGCTGTCAATAATATTTGCTTTATCAAACCCGCAATACCAATAATTGTTAATAACAACCATTGTTTAGCAGTATGTGGGCTTTGGAATGATATATCCGGCAAAATCAAAATACCAATGTAAGAGGCAATAATGGAAACCAAAGAATAAAACGAAACTGTTATTAAAGGATGAGCATGGAAGCCAATTTTCCTAATGGAACACATTGCAACACCAGTACCAAAAGTTGAAAAAAATGCAAATAAAGTGCCAGTTAATTTGTCCTTTGCAGATGACAATGATTCCGAAGCTGAAGATCCAAAGAGAAATGTTGGTTTTGCAATTAAAATAACACCAAGGAATGCAACCATACCACCTATTGCCTCAATTCTAGTAAAGTTTTCTCTTAGAAAACAATATGCCATTAAAGAGGTGATTGTAGGAGCCAAAAACGCAATGCAAACTGAATCTGAAACTGTTAAATACATTAAAGACCAATATTGACCACCAACACCAACAAATCCACCTATACCTCTACCAATCATCAAAAGCCTGTAACCTTTTGGACCTAGGGGAAAATTCAGATCTCTATTAAAGATTGTGAAATAAATAATACAACCCATGTAGGTAATTGTCATTCTATAGAATAAAATTTGAAGTGGATGTAGGGTTTTATCAAAATCTGGATCCATTAAAAGTAATTTACATAGAATTAACATTATTGAATTAAACATTTGGGAAATTAAAGTTAAGAAAACACCCATGTTGGGTATTATGATAGACTCATAGAATGAGTTCAATTTGTTTGTAAAGCTTGAAAAACTGTTATAAATCAAGGGAACATCATTAATCTCAAAATCATTATCCCCATCCAACTGGATTGTATTAGGTAAACGAAGAGTCATAGTTATAGATTCATGTATGGTGAATATATACTCAAAAAATGATATATATGAGATAAGCGAAGCCAATATCAAATGCAAAACGGCGATTGATAAGAATTTTTTTGAAAACTAGAAACGGAAACTTGTTAGTTTACGTCGATTGTTCCCGGAAAAGGTGGCCGCAGTTGTGGCGGGTCTGTATAGCAGTGGTAATTGCGTTGATAAGTGTATAAATGGCAGAAGTGTAATGTTATATATAAGTAATTCAATGTGAAATACATGGAAGACGTCTATAGCGGTAATAAGGGTAAATTGGCCCCCCTTGATACGGATGGTATATAACTGGCTTCAACTACAGAAACAAAGAGAAAATCGTATGCTTATTGAGTTTGGTAATAATACCGTAATCGAATATTGTATACTACCATTATATATTATACATTACTGTATTACACAGCAGAATAATGGAATATCATAGAAATATGGTAATTAATGGCAATAGTAATAGTTACGAGGAATCTGAAGTACATAAAATACAATATAAGGCTTCCAGAGATTTGAATTTGCTTTGTTGTGTCAAGATACTGATGAGTTAGAAAGATGTGTATTCTACGTTTCTACGTTTATTCTGTAACACTGTTCATTACCATTGCCGCTATTTTATTTCCATAAAACATGATTAAAATTTAGTGATTCCCTTAATGTTGGGTAAGAGAGAGTTAATGAATTGTTTATTAAATTCTACAACCTATACTCATTCCTGATTGTTCTATCTTTTTGACAAATAATACATGCCTATTGTAAGGATTGAACTCTTTTTTAGGAAAACTGGATTCAATATCTCTCGTAATTGTTTGGCTAGCTCTTGTTTTTCTACTATGATTAAACTGAATTGTCTCTTGTACATATTCTATTTGTTCAATTAACAATGCACTATGAACTAAACTCGATCTGCAGTTACATTCTTTTGGAGATCGTCCGCAAAACATCTTTAAATTATTATTCCAATGTATTTCTATTGTTTTGTATATAGATGTAGGTTCTCCTATCTTGATATACTGATTATTGCTGCTTAATTTTTGTATATGTAAAATCAATTAGTCATTATCTTGATTATGAAATCTCGAACGAATGCTCGCTCGCGAACTTCCATTTTATAAATTGTCGGTCGACGCTCGACTTCTTATCTCGACTGTCGGTGCCTTTGCAATTGATTTTTGGACAATGTTTTTTTTCAAAAGATTGCATGCCTAAATATATTCTATATATTGATTACGAAACCTTTGTTTTTTCTTGCACTCGATTGTGTGGTATAATAGAAACAGTTAATATAATACAGCTTCCCATGGAAATAACAAGATTTCTTTCATGGTGATCGTAATAAATTGAATTCCTTTGTTCATATTTAATCTAATTTAAAAATTTTTATCAGTATAAATTGAAGTGACTTCCGAATCCGAAATAATTAATTCTGCGTATTTTCAACTAATAATAAGATTTTACTTAGGTAAGTTTGTTATTATAGACAATTTTATATTTGATAACATGGAAAGACTTGTCTCCTCCTTCTTCGTATCTGGAATACTATTAATTTTGGCAATTAATTATTTTTTTATGGCGGATAGGAGTTGGAAAATTCAATATTTTATCAAAAGTTAAAGGACCGTTATTATCAGGAGCCGTATTTATGGGATATTTATCTTTTCTGTTAACAACGAATTTGTTAGGGAAGCCATAATCGCCTCAGTCAAGTAGTAGCTGTTTTATCGAACTAGAATCAAGGTGTTTATATTAGAATCATTTGGAGGATCGTTCATAACATCTTTCAAAATTTCTAACAGCTTACCCCTATTTGTTGTATAAGTCAAAGCTCTTTTAATGAAAATACGTTGTATTCAAGTTGAGAAAACGAGTCCAATAGGGCTGTTAAAACAGATTGTGAAAGACATAGTAAACATCACAAATAGAGACATTAAAAATACCACAGTAAACAAACACTTATTTGCAAGGCATAAAATATAGAAATTATTACTGTCTTATATAAAACAGGTAACATTACCGCTAATATATTTACATTTAATAGAATTACTAATTAATGAAAATTTAGAAATAATCCTGTTGATTACTAGGGAATAAAAAATTCATTCCCACGACTAGCATTCTCGGAAATTTGGTAGACTTATTCTATATCAAGATTAAATACAAAAAATGCGAATCTCTCTCAGGCTGCTTAGATTATTAATATATTTGGCCACAATATTATTAAACCTTAATCACTATATGAGTAAATATATAACACAACCGCAGTGAGATGATTATTAATTTTAATTGACCATTAACTAAGCTGTTGCAGGAATTAAATTATTATAAAATATTTTTTTTTAATCCGGCAAGACTACATGTAATTTACATATAACAGTTTTCTTAAATTTATTGGATATGAGGTTGATGTATTAGCGTTAATGTTTCATTGGCCTCCAATTTAATACTAGTACCAAAATAGGCGTATATTTTTCATAGGAAATATTTTGCAACAAGGACGCTCGGTTGTTTCTATGGGTATTAACCACTGTTAATCGGGATTCGTGTACAGAAATTCTAGAAGATGATATCATATATGCCTAAATCAATGGATAATATCGAAAGGATATTGTTATAGCTTCCATTTTTTGTTCAACCTTTCTAATATCGATTGTAATTTTGGAATTTTTTTCAATTATTAGGAGTCTTTTAAGGACTCTTGATTGTAGTTTTAAGAAAAATGTATAGTGATAAAAATCAGTGAATTCGGTTTATTTTGATTTTCATATGCAAAACTTCTAATTCCACTTAGTGAGAATCACCTTAGGAAAACTGGAGGAGTTAAAATTTAAAAAGGAATACGCCATTACAATCTTATATTCAGCCATTACAGTCTCCTATTCAACCATAAAACCTAGTTTGTCGTATATAAAATCAGCACACACAACACACAACATGCAATATAAGATACTTATTTATGTCGCATCAGAGTGGAACCTTAGTTCGCTTCCAATAATTAATCATTTTTAGTTAAAATGGAATGATTAATGTCTTTCTCAGCAACTGTCAATACAACAATTAGGTTTAATATTAAAATGGATTATTTAGAAAACTGCCAATACCTTCACTTTCGACAGATCTGAAAATTTGAAACTTTGGTTCGTATATACACACAATTTCAAGTACCCAATTTATGCATATTCAATCTCACATACTGCATATAATTTACCATGCAGAATTACATTCTTACAAAATCGCAGATTTTTTTTTCATTTTTTCATTTTTCGTTTTTTCAATTTTTCATTTTCTCATTTTTTTCGATTTTTTGTTTTTCCGTTTTTTTTTTACTTTTTTACTTTTTCACTTTTTCATTTTTAGTTTCCTGAATTTCTTTTTCGCAAAGTTCGGAGATAATCTGTCAATCATAAAAGCGTGTCAATAATGGAATTGTACAGGTAATCACGTGACACACCAGCCACATATTAAAGTAGCCTGTTTTTTTTCTCTCACCGGAAAAGTATGCGCCACCACACCTTCATTTTTCAGCTAAATTGTCATCGATAAAAACTTAGTTTTTCGTTAACATATTTCGATATAAATTGATTTAATGGTATTAGAAATAATCTTCTTTACATTTTTTAAGAAATCATATACTTCCTATGCTTCGACTATCAATATTTAATGCAAGAGTTTTTAGACATTATTCAACGTCGGTCTTAACGAATAAACCGCCTTTTATTTTATCTCCTATTTCAAGTTTGAAATTACGACAATTCCCGTCTTATGTTGGGCACTCAAATTCAATTTTTAAAACTTTAATATGGAGAAATCCTCCAAAAAATATATTATTAGTTAAAAAGCCATGGCATGATAAAGTTCAAACTGCAATGCTGACATTTATAAACCATTTACATTCGCAATATCCATCAATTAATATAATTGTAACACCAGAAGTGGCAGAAGAATTAACTTCAATTGATAATGCTGATAAATTTAAAGAATATAATGATAAAGTAACTTTATATACCGGTCCAATAAATGATATAATACTGAGAACTGACATGTTAATTTCTTTAGGTGGCGATGGTACAATTCTTAGAGGTGTTTCTTTATTCTCAAATACGACTGTTCCCCCTGTTTTATCATTTTCTTTAGGTACATTGGGGTTTTTATTACCATTTGATTTTAAAAATCATGCTGCAGCTTTTAAAGAAGTTTTTGAATCAAGATCAACAATGTTAAAAAGGGAAAGAATTGAATGTCACATTGTTAAAGCTCACCCTGAATTAGGTAAAGAAAGAGAACTCCTACAAAATTCAATTACTAAACAATCAGATTCTTTAGATAACGAATTTGAAAGATTAAAAAGACTGTCAGATGCTTCAAATGTACCATTAAGTGACGAATTAGATAATTCAAAAAATAAACAAAAATTAAAAGTTCATGCAATGAATGATATTGTTTTACACCGTGGTTCATTACCAGGCTTATTAAATTTAGATGTTTATATTAACGGAAATTTCCTAACAAGAACAACTGCTGACGGCTTAATTTTCGCAACTCCAACTGGGTCAACCGCTTATTCATTATCTGCGGGTGGTGCTATTGTTCACCCAATTGTTAAATGTATTTTATTGACTCCAATTTGCCCAAGATCTTTATCGTTCAGACCATTAATTTTACCTGTTAATTCTCATATTTTAATTAAAGTTATTGGTAAAGATTCTGGCCGCAAAGTTGATTATTCTTTGTGTAATGCAAAATTATCTGTGGACGGTATTCCGCAATTGAAATTAATACCTGGTGATGAAATCCATGTTATTAGTGAATCTTTTTCAAGATCAATTACTCAAGATGATTGTCATCACCCAATGCATGATAAAGAATTACTTCAAGATGGTAAAAAACTAATTAAAACAAATGCTGCAAATAAAAAATTTATTGGCGAAAGTGGTGTCTGGTGTGTTGTTAGAAGTAAAGGTGATTGGGTTAATGGTATTAATGGAATGTTAGGTTTTAATTCTGGTTTTAGAAATCATACTGGTTAAGTATACAAAAATATTATATAACAATTTTTAATCAATCTTTTTCGAATAATAAAATGATAAAACTTTCAAAATTAAATTCAAATACTTTTAAAATTTATGGATGTTCTTCCAAGAGTTCACCTAACCATTTAACTTTAATTTAAAAAAAATTAAAAACCAGGAAAAATTATTTACTTCAATGATAGATTTTTCAGTTGGGAAAAGAAAATTCAACCACCCAAAAATATTGGAATTTTGGTTAGTAATTTATATAATACTTTTAAATGCCTTAGTTAGATTCAATTTTGAGAATGAATATCAAAAAAATTCACCAATTTGAACCACTCTTACGTGAAAAAATCTAGGCTTTAAAATTTATTAATTTACCTGAATCACTAACAGAGATCTTAATTTATCCAAACTCACTCGACATTCATTTCAGTTCAATACAATTTTCAATAATTCATTAGTTCCTATATACGTGGAAAAGCTACCCAAACAATTAATTTTGGAGAGTTTAAGATTAAACATTAACATTAATTTTTTCTATAAAGGCACTGCCTTTATTTTAAATGCTTTCAATTATACATATCCGACAAAACACCAAATAAATAAACTGTCCTGAATTAAAACTCTACTGAGTTTAATCATAATTTCCGTTATAATTGTTTATTATTTATCGTTTTCATAAATTATTTTTCTAATTTTTTTGTATGGTATATCGAAAATTAATGTACAAATCATACAATAAGTTGTGATAATTATAACTGAAAATGAATAAAATGTACCAATAACTAAAAATCCTGTATTGTTTGTTGATTTATACATTTCATTGAACGATAATGCAATTGCACCGATTGGGAATGTCGATGCCCACATCGTCCTTGCCCATCTGCTTTTCAAACCACGGAAATATGTAAGTAAAACTGATAAAACTGATAAAACGGATAAGAAAATTCCAAATGATGAAAAAAATAATGAAAGTATTATCGCAAAAAATTCCAGGACAAATTTAAATAAATACAGTGACTCAACTGAAAAATCCAAATAACTTTTAAATCCAAAAATATTTTGATCTCTAACAGCTAAATCCCCAAAATTTTTAAAAATTGATTGAATTGCCCAACTACCTTGACCTAATATACCCATGGGGATAAATGACGTGAAAATGAGGTCTTGCGGAGGTAAACCACATAAAAATAACCTCTGAAAATAAATTGACATGAAAAATATTGATAAAATAATTGCAATTGACCAAAACATAATACACACTATGTTCTGAGCTAAAAATAGTTTGGGTAAATGGATAAAACTTTGTGAAACAACACTACCACTTGCAGCACCAACAGTCAATGTAATAATTGGTAATAATATACTTGCATTAATTTTCTCTAATTTGAATTTATTAATACTAAACATTACAAATGAAATACCGAATGCAGAAATTAATGCTTGTACGATATTGATCCACCATAAAATGTACGCAAAAATCCACCAACTTGGTTTTAAAAAATGGATCATATTTATAATTGTTGTCAAACCCATTACTTCAGCACCGAAAAAAACATTCAAAGTTTCATTTTTAATTAATGAAACAATGGTAATATTCTCATATCTGTGTGATAATATAAGATATTTCAATAAAAAAAGAAAATGAACAACAAAATAAGTGAATAATGCAATAAAAAAGTATACTATACCAACATATCGCATACCTTTTCTAATTGGTTCAATCGGGAAATTGTACATTATACCACTTGTAATTCCAATCCCCATCGTGGTAACAAAATGTATTGGGTGTAAATTTATTAAGATGCAATCTAAAATTCTTAGAAATTTTGATGAATTCACACTTTTCTTTATCGATGACGAATTTTCTGATTCATCTTCAGACCTAATACTTGTAAATTCACTTATTAATTCTCTTTCGAAAGAATGTGTATCGTCTCTGCGATTACTATCTAATTGATTTTCTATATTTCTTTCAACATCAGTTGTCATATTTTTTAATTATGTACTATTTTGACCTATAATACATTATTAATATATATCAGAACTAAATAACAGTACTTAAGCTGCTATATATTTAAAAAAACATTAACAAAGGTCATACAAAATAAAAAATTGTCATAAACCTAATTCTGAAAGACGATCAATTCATCAGCCACACGGCATCTGATAAAAAGCCACACTCTCGCGGTTAAGAGATGGTGACACATGTAATTTGTCACGTGTCATCTCTACATTTACAGGTCAATCCATTCATAAGGGGAATGAATCAAGTAATTTGTCAGCTCTGTCACTTTTACCGATAAAGAGTCATTCAATCATTATAATGTTTTAGTGTAAAGAGTCACCAGAGCATCATTACGTGTAAGTGTAAATTGATGTCGTTGAGTTGCTTTTACAGTTACATTTATACAACCCAATGAACAAATGGGAGGCCGAGTTCTATTGACAAGAGTAAAGCTGAACAGTTTTGTTTTCCTGTTGATACTTTCAATCAGGTAATTGATAAGATTCAGTGCTAATTAATTCTTAAATCCAGTGCTAATCAATGGATTTACTTCAGCAAGTAACATCAATTGTACTTGAGATTGCTCACATCGTTGCTTAGATAAGCAACTGAAAGTCTCAGCTACTCTTGCTCTATATGATAACTTATTATATGAATGAGGGGGGCTGTTTATCTCTATCACATCATGATAATAGGCAATCAATGCTTTATACAATAGACACTCATAATCTTATCACTTATAAAAATTGCTAGTTTATTACATAATTGATTTTAAAAATTAAAAAGCCCAATAAGGGCTAAACATATCGTTCCGCTTTCGTTCCTCATCGTGATTATCTGAAATCTTATCAGTTTGGAAAAGTTTGAAGGAAATTTCTAATGAAAGTTATACTTTTAATAAAATAATAGTAATAAAGACAACAACTATAATAATAATAATAATAATAAAATAAAATAAATAAGCAAATCAAAAAATTATAAACTTTTACCATTAATCTTTCATTTCTATATCTTCATCCTTTTTTCCGTCTACCGTATTTTTACTTCCATCTTTATTTTCAACATTGTGTTCGTCCTTCTTTTCATTTTCTTCTTCAGCATTTAATTCTTGCAACATTTCTTCACTTGCCCTTTCATAATAATTTTCAGGAACCATTTTGAAATTTTTATCATCCTTGACTTTTAATTTATCTTCATCTTTATCAAAATATTCACTTTCTGGTACAATTATTTCATCTCTTTGTTTAACTGATCCACCTCTAATATCAATTGAATTGTTTAAATCTTCTTCGACATCATCATCAAAATCTTTTAGATCATTTGGAACTTCCTGCATCTGAACACTTGGAGTATGTTTTGTGTTCTCTAAATTTTGAAAAATTTGTGTTAAAATTCTATTTAAATATTCTGGTGTATTTGCATTATGCATATTACTTGGTCTAACCTCTAATTTATAGTCCGGTCCGTAGTATTCATAATAATCATTAAATGGTAGTTCAGGTCCTAAAATTGTTTCATTCAATAAACCAGTTTCAAAACTCCAAGTTCTAGCGACATTTCTCATTGTATAACCACCTCCACCAACAATCATCATTGGAATATTAAATGTTTTCACATAATTAATACAGTTTGCATGGCCTTGCATACTTAAATTGAAACAGCCTAATCTATCTCCACTTAATGAATCACCACCACATTGGAAAACAATTGCGCTAGGTTGGTACCAATCAATAACTCTTTTCATTAATGGCTCAAATAAATTTCTATATGTTGCATCGTCAATCCCATCCCTTAATGGAACGTTAATCGAGTGATATTTACCCTTACCGACACCAATATCTCTTAATTCACCAGTACCAGGAAAAAATTCACCATATTTATGAAATGAAACCGTCATAACCCTATCAGTTGTATAAAAAGCTTCTTCAACACCATCACCATGATGAACATCAATATCAATATATAAAACTCTTGGATGATATCTTAGTAATTCAATTATACCTAATGCGATATCATTAACATAACAGAACCCACTTGCCTCGGATTTTTTTGCATGATGTAAACCTCCTGCATAATTAATTGCAATATCACATTTACCTCTATTTAATCTTGCGGCTCCTTCCATCGATCCACCACCACTAATCGAACAATATTCAAATAATCCATCAAAAACTGGACAATCATCACCAACATTAAATTTTGACTGTTCTTTATTAAACATTTCTAAGTTATCTGGCGTGACTCTTGCTAGAAAATCAACATATTCATCTGTATGAAATTGTGTCATTTCTTGTCTTGTTGCTGGTTTTGCACGATAAATTTCCATTTTTTTATATAACCCATAGTTCATAATTAAGGAATGTGCCATTCTAATTCTATGTGGTTTCATTGGATGGGCTGATCCATATGAATAATTACCGATGTCACTATCATAAAAATATGCCACCCCTATTTAAATTTATAGAGAGTTAGTAAAAAAATTAATAAAATCAATTTAATTAATTTAATCAAAATATTAACTTGATAAAGATCAACATACGTTTCTTATTATTTGGATTCACCTTAATGTCATCAAAAGGTTTATTTTCGTATAGCATTGATTAAATTTATATGTATATATTATTTATTTATATATTGTTGGTCTGTATAATAATTATAAACAAGAAAAAAAACTCATCATGATAAAGAAAAGGAGAAGCCAGAAAAAAAACTAAATCGCTCGCTCCTGCGAATATTTCATACTTGAAAATTCCAGAGATTTCAAAGATTTACTTATTTTCAACTGATTTAAAGAGTACTTAACTAAAGAGTTTCCAGAAGAGCTTCAACTGCTTCTTCTCTTTGTTGTCTATGCTTGGTACGATAGTGGTCTAGATCGCTACTTAATCTCTCCCGAAGTTCTCTCTCTTGTTGTAGTCTACTGTACAGTTCTTCATTAACTTCGTAGCTCAGCCCATGACCAGCTTGTTTTTTGTTTTGTACTGGTAGCAACCATTCATACCAACTAACGCCCATCACACTTTGCCAATTCTTCTTTTTACCTAAATCAAAAATATTTCCTAAGTTTACTGAGTTCCTATTTTTCAAATATCGTTGATATTCATAACTTTCAATTGTTGTCTTATTTTCTATAATTTGATAAGCTGTAAACATACTGAAAACTAGAACGCATAAACTGAAAACAACACCTAATGCAAAAACAAACAAAATGTGAAATGAAAACAACTCCAAAGGCCATTTATCATAGTAAAAAAATCCTAATAATGTATAACAACTGATAATTGTGATTTCTATTAGATACAAGCTTGAATAAACTAAAAATTGCATAAAAAATTTATGATTTCTGAAACCAATACACTCACCGAACCATGGGCAATGATGATCCATTTTCAATACACATTTACCGCATGCTGAACAATGATGACATCTATCTGGTTTCCAACATTTGCATTTTGAACACGATCGGTACGATCCATTTTCTTTCACCATTAGTGAATTTGAAACTAAAAGTTCAGGTGGTGAAATTGATATATCTCCAGCATCGTAATTGGATATGCTCAATTCTGGATACATTAAAGGACTCCCAGGTCCAACCACTACCACTAAGTAGTAAAGGAGAAGCGTAAATGCTAAAAATATAGATGTAGTGAAAAATAGAAACAAGGTATATACCGTCCGGAAAGGTAATCGGAGAATAACTTTGAATGTAATTGCATAGTAAGACCAGAGGAATAACAAAGTACAAGATAATTTCGGAAATACCGATGATACCGTGTAACAGAATGAACTTATTGACATGCTATTAGATGTGATAGTTTCTTAGTTATGACTGTTTGTATACACTGTTAGTAGATCATTTTCAAACATAAAGGCAACAAATAATCGCGTTTCATATTTTTCATATAATTAACTGTTCAATTACTCTATAAATTTATATAATTATTCATATATTACACATGGTAGAACTTATTCAACACGAGAGATAGCAATTCATTACATCCGAAGACAGCTTCCCCACCAAAAAGTTCAACCTTGGATGTACCATCATACTGCCATTTTAACATACCGTCCAAACTCACTTTTTCAATATTTTTCATTCCACTTATTTCAATTGTAAATTCATTTTTTCTGCTACAACTAATAGTAATGTTAACTTTACCCATAAAACTACTGGTAAAACTACCAGCTGATTTACTCAAATCTTTACCCATGTCTTTCAAAACACCACGTTCTTGTAAACTTTTAGCAGTAAATTTATAACATCCAAATGATGAGGTTGAATTCATATTCCTTTGTTTATTATGACGACGTTGTTTTGAAAAAAGTTTTGAAAAAAATTGTTTATTGTTATTGTCTTTAATAGTTGCAGTACTTTGTGATAATTTTTTAAACATTTCTTGATCAATTTTATCCTGATATTCTTTACATTTTTTAGCATATGTAACTTCCCTTTGTTTTAATTTAGTTAATGATTCCACAACAATACTTAATTCAGCATTTCTTTCATCCTTTTGCTTGGTTTTATTCTTAATATCCTTTGCAATTTCATTCAAAATTTCTTGATACCCGTTTGTTTGACTAACTAACCCAATTTTTTCTAGTTCAAAAATTAATTCTAATGCTTGCTTTTTAACTTGTGGGAAAGTTGAATTATAAATATTATCAACTGCTTGCCTTTCAAAAACACTTTCAATTCCTTGTTGTTTTTTTATCGTCTTTTTCTCTTCTTTAATAATTTCTTGAAATTTTAGTTCGTCCCTTGGAGTGATTTCACTCACTAAAACATCCACTAAATCTTCACCATCTTGAACTTGTAAAATATATGTAATGTATTTTTTAGCTTCTAACATCAACGCTTTACCAACAACATCATCACCCATTGATTCATCACATTCAATCAAATCCAGTGTAATATAACCATAAGTATCTTTAGAAAATTTCTTCTTGTCGTTACGTAATTTTTCAATATCATTTAATAGGTAATTTAAATAATCATTTTTACCAAAAACTTCCTCAATAAAAATTTTCCAAATTTCAATCAATTCTAAAATATCATCAGATTTGATTTTTAATTTTGCATTATCAGTCTCAAGTAAACTTGATTGATAACTTAAATCAAGCTTTGGAATATTAATCAAATCTTTCAAAAAATCTTTCATTATATCATTCAGTTCATCAACAAATGGGTTTAATGGAACTAAATATTTATTCTGTTTCGAATTAAAAGGTCTCATCAAAACACATTGGTTTAACATAATTGACATCATTTTCAAATTCTCATCAATAGTTTCAACAATTTCTAAATTTTCACTAATGGCAAAAATATTAATTGAATAATTTTCTGGATGTTTAAAAATTGGCAATATGAAACATTTCATAAAAATTGATCCAACAACCCCCAACCAGTAAGTTTCCGTAACTTCATTAAATTGTTCTTTTAAGTGTTCAAAAATTTCTTTACAAACACAACGAATATAAAGTGGTAAAATTTCAACTAATTTTTTAAGAGAAATGAAAACATCATACGTTGCCTTTCTTAAACTGGTCATATTTTTAATGTAAATTTTTTCAACTTGTTTAATTTCTAATGGATTTTTAATATTAAGTTGAATTTCAACAATACCTTGTTCACATAATTTATCATAAATTTTAAATGGGTCACATTCAAAACTAACCTCATGATCACCAGTAATTAAAAATATTAAATCACCTAATAATTTCTTTGCTAATGTTCTCTGTTGCGGTAAGTTTGAATATGACATTAATATCAATTCCCATTGTTTAACATCAATATATTCAACATTTCTTCTACTTTTAACAAATTCTTTAAATTGTTCGGAGTCTAACCCATTGAAATATAGCCTACAACAATAAACAACCAGTTTCATCAGTAAACACTCATCTCTAGAAATTAAAGTATCAGTCTCACTATTCACATCGCTATAATTGTAGCATTTTAAAATCCAATCTTCCATGTTACCATGAGAAAATTCTACTTCATCACCAGTCAGTTCAACATAATTAACAATACGACCCCAATATTCAAATTTATTTTGTAATAACCAAAAGAATTGACCATATGCTTCTCTTAATTCTTGTTCACCTTTTTCCACAACAACAACAAGTTCATCTTTATCAGTAATTTTATTTTCCTTTTCATCAATAATATCATAACCAACATCATTATCATTATTATTGAATGATTCACGCAATAATCCATCAACATCACTTAAAATAATGCCATTTTTTTTCAACAATTCAACTTTAACTCTCAATTTATTTAATTCTTCCAATATTGTACTAATTTTTTTCTTTTCATTTTTAATCTCTTCTTTCATTTTCATAACTTCAAGAACATTTCTTCCATTTTTTTCAGTTTCCATTCCCCCCAATAATCCAATAAATTTTTTAACTGCATTCAATGGTGGGTTACGTTCATTGATTAATGATTTATAATCTTTTAAACCTTTATTACCACGAATTAATGCTTGCAATTTAACGATTTTTTTTAAATTATCTTCTTTTAAAAACCAGTTTGTTCTATCACTAATTTTTTTACGTATTAAATAACCACGAATTAAAGATTGAAAACTTAAAATATTTGGAGTTAGAGCAACCAAATCATCAATTTTACAATCTATTTCAAATCTTTTCTCTAATCCACGGAAGATTGATTGAATTAATATAATTGAATTTTGATTTTTCCTTAAATTTTTCAGAACTTTCAATTGCCTTTTTCTGACAATTGAACCTCTGCAATGGCCAATAAATGATTCAAAAATGTTTTCGTATGAAAATAATAAATCTAATTGATCATTTAAATTATTACGTTCCAATGCACCACGTGCCACGGATTGAAATTTAACAATATTAGGAATTAATGGTTCAATTTTAGATAGTGTTGATGATGATGATGATGATGACGATCTTGGAGTTGGAGAAGGTGAGCGAACAGTATTTGTTGAATTTAAACGTATTTTGGTTGGTGAACGATGAATTCTGGAAGACGGCAATCTGGATTTACTTGGAGAACTTGATGGTGACGTTGCAGGGGAATGAAATGGTGATAGTGGTGGAGTTTTTGAAATTGGAATTAGAATTGTTTTTGACGATGATAGTCTTGTTGAATCAGACTTTGAAGATGATAATCTTGACTTTGTTGGACTCTTATGAATTGTTGATGATGGTCTTAAGTTCAGTGGTTCTTCAATGGGTAAATTTGGAACATATTTTGCATTTCCAAGTTTAGCCTCTCTTCTACGAGGAACATGACCAGGCAATGGTATCGAATCTGTTTTATTACTATTGGATGATGTAGTAACAGGAGTAATCGGAGCATCAAAAGTTTCAAACAATTCTGCATCGTCTAAATCTGTTTGTGATTTTAACGGAGGCGGTGGTTTACGGAATGTTCTTCTTGGAATTGATTGACCTTTTTCAATTGATGTTATAGTAATCTTACCTTTCAATCCACGCCATTTATTTTCAACTGTTGAATTATATTCAATTCTTTTATTTAAATATTCTTCATTAGTACGTATGGCTTTACCACGAATCAATGATTGCAAGCGTATTATAAAATTTGTCTCATGTAATAAGGCTTTACGAATTTTCCAATATTTTTGCCTTTCATTCATACCACGAATGACAGATTGCAAAAGCTTTATTTTAGAATCATAAGGTTTTAATTCTGAAAAATGACTAATGAGATATCCATGCGTTTGTTTATTATGAAGAATTGTTCTCAAAATTGATGAATCATTTGGAACTTCGTTAATAATAGTTGACTTACTTCCATTATTTTTCCTTAATAAGATACCACGACAAAGAGATTGAAATTCTATTATTGCTGAGGTGCTAACTTTTAACATAAATTTAGTAACAAATAATTCAAACCTAACTAATGAACCACGAGAAAGCGATTGTAATGGGATAACTAATTCGGCTGGAATATTGTCTATATCCACTGGACCATTTAATAGCTGATTATCTTCAATTTTGATCAAATGAGAATACTTATTATGAATATCGGAAATTGAAGGTAAAGTTGAGAGCTCAATTTTATTAAAGAGTGAACGGGCATCTTTAGTTTCAGCTTGCTTAGTCGGAGATGGAGGTAATAAAACTGGAGAAGATAATAATGTTGACGAAGAAGACAATATCGATTTATTCGGTGACTGTGGTGGTGTGGATTCGGGTGAATCATTTAATAACTCATTAGTATCGATTGATGAGGTTGTGATATCATTAGACTTATCATTATCAGTAGTGCCAAGAGTAAAAGTAGCTTTCTGAATTGTAGTACTATTATCTTCTTGAATTTCCTCAACTTTTTCAACTTCAAGATTTGAATTATCAACCTTTTTTATAGGATTCATTTCAATTAGAACTAAATGCTTAATATCATCCCCAACATTAACACGAACAGCTTCTTCAAACCCATCAATGTATTTAACTCCCGGTTTACCAATTTTGTATTTAATTTGCTTTAACTGATCAACTCCGATTGATAAATCATCTTTAGTCATCTTTTGAATTGGAGGCGCCTTATCTAGCATTGACATTAAACAACTTAAGGCATGTAAACAGGCTATAACTTTTGGTATATCCTTTTTTTCATATAAATCATTTGTTTCAAAGATGAATAAACTTGGCAATTTGATTTTTTTGGAGAAACTTAGAAATTTAATAATATTTTCCGTGAATTTAAATTCTTTGTTGATCATTTTAAAATTTTTAATCTTATCATTGTCATCATTATTATTTCTACCAGTGTAAATTTTATTGATAAAACTTGGGTCAAATTTTTGAACTAATTTTACAAGTAAAATACCATTGGTTAAATAGTCTGGGAACTCCAAAATATCATCATTATTTAGATTAATATTTTCATTCAAAATTAGTTCAATCCAATTTTTAATTTCAATCATACGGCAAACAAAGGAACAAATTTTTAAATTATCTCTATCGTTATCAATCCAGTATTTGATCGCAATTGAGTTTGAAGTATTCATATTTAAATTTTTTGAGCTGAAGGTTTTTGAGATTTTATTTGGATTTTTAATTACGCTGTTTTCAATATTGGTATCTAAATTTTTATCTAATTTACTCTGAATATTCTTTAATTTATTCAAATTTTTTAAACTTGGTGAGTTTGACATTGCATTACTAATTTTACCCATTCTACCCCTTTCACTATTACTTAATTTGTTATTATCGTCTTCAATTTTATTATTAATATGAACATTATTATTATTATTATTATTATTATTGCTATTATTGTTAATGAAAATGGTACGTTTAACAGCCTTGATGTTATCAGGTCTAGGTATAAAATTACTTGCTTTATTTTCCAATGTCTCCTTTTCCTTTTCCAAAATACGTTTTTTGACAGGTGATAACGATCTGTTTTTATTTGCTGATAGTAATTTATTACTATCTGAACTATTACTTAAATTGTTGTTCAATTGTTTCAAAGCTTTTGGGTTATTTGAAGACTTTAAAATTGGATTTTGCCCATCATCGTTATTTGATATACTCTTGAGATATTCCGAAGCTAAATTCCTCTTAGACATTGTATCGAACTATAGTAAGCAGTAACTACTAATAACACTAAACATACAACTAATCACTGATTATTTTACTTTGTTTACATGTTTGTTGACAGTAATTTTTCGCGATGAAGTAATCGATGTAAATAAAACAAATCAAATAAATTCACGTGACTAGAAAATACTTTGATGCGATTTTGTAACATAATTTATTCTTTTTGAGTGTGGAATATTCTAGATAATTCTAAATTTTTCAAATTCACCAAATGGACAATTAACCACGACATTTATAAACCACCTGTTTTGCCCCCTTCAAATTTGAAAATCAATATTCTTTTTTCTCCTTCTCTTTTATCACACTCAACTTAGTATAATTAATATCCTTAATTTAAAACAATTACAAAATGTCAAAGACCGAATCTTATGAGTTCCAAGCTGAGATTTCTCAGCTTATGTCCTTGTTTATTAATACAGTTTATTCAAACAAGGAAATTTTCTTAAGAGAATTGATTTCTAATGCTTCAGATTCTTTAGATAAAATCAGATACCAATCATTATCAGATCCAAAGGTTTTAGAAACTGAACCAGAATTATTCATTAGAATTACTCCAAAACCAGAAGAAAAAATTCTAGAAATTAGAGATTCAGGTATTGGTATGACCAAAGCTGAATTAGTCAAGAATTTAGGTACTATTGCCAAATCCGGTACTAAAGCTTTTATGGAAGCTCTTTCTGCTGGTGCAGATGTTTCCATGATTGGTCAATTCGGTGTTGGTTTCTATTCCGTTTTCTTGGTTGCTGATAAAGTTCAAGTTATTTCTAAATCAAATGATGATGAACAATATGTCTGGGAATCAAATGCTGGTGGTAAATTCACTGTTACTTTAGATGACACAAATGAAAGAATCGGTAGAGGTTCTGTTATTAGAATCTTCTTAAAAGAAGACCAAACTGAATATTTGGAAGAAAAGAGAATTAAAGAAGTCGTTAAAAGACACTCTGAATTCGTTGCTTATCCAATTCAATTAGTTGTTACCAAGGAAGTTGAAAAAGAAGTTCCAGCCGAAGAAGGTGAAAAAGCAGAAGAAAAGACTGAAGAAACCGATGATAAAAAGGAACCAAAGCTTGAAGAAGTTAAAGATGAAGAAGAAGAAAAAGAAGGTGAAGAAAAGAAAACAAAGAAAATCACCGAAGTTGTTACTGAAACAGAAGAATTAAATAAAACAAAACCACTTTGGACTAGAAACCCATCTGAAGTTACCCAAGATGAATATAATGCATTCTATAAATCAATTTCTAACGATTGGGAAGATCCATTGGCTGTTAAGCATTTCTCTGTTGAAGGTCAATTAGAATTTAAAGCTATTTTATTCATTCCAAAGAGAGCTCCATTTGATTTATTCGAATCTAAGAAGAAGAAGAATAACATTAAGTTATATGTTAGAAGAGTTTTCATTACTGATGATGCTGATGAATTAATTCCAGAATGGTTATCCTTTGTTAGAGGTGTTGTTGATTCTGAAGATTTACCATTAAACTTGTCAAGAGAAATGTTGCAACAAAACAAAATTTTAAAGGTTATTAGAAAAAACATTGTCAAGAAATGTATTGAAACTTTTAACGAAATTGCCGAAGATAAAGAACAATTCGATAAATTCTACCAAGCTTTCTCCAAGAATATTAAATTAGGTATTCACGAAGATACCCAAAACAGATCTGCTTTAGCTAAATTATTAAGATATAATTCAACTAAATCAACTGATGAAATGACTTCATTATCTGATTATGTTACTAGAATGCCAGAACAACAAAAGAATATTTATTATATTACTGGTGAATCCTTAAAAGCTGTTGAAAATTCTCCATTCTTGGATGCATTAAAGGCTAAAGGTTTTGAAGTTTTATTCTTAGTTGACCCAATTGATGAATATGCAATGAACCAATTAAAAGAATTTGAAGACAAAAAATTAGTCGATATCACTAAAGATTTTGAATTAGAAGAAACTGACGATGAAAAGAAGAAGAGAGAAGAAGAAATCAAAGAGTTCGAACCATTAACCAAAGCTTTGAAAGACATTTTAGGTGATCAAGTTGAAAAGGTTATTGTTTCTCATAAATTAGTTGATGCTCCTGCTGCTATTAGAACTGCTCAATTTGGTTGGTCCGCAAATATGGAAAGAATCATGAAAGCTCAAGCTTTAAGAGATACTTCTATGTCTGCTTACATGTCTTCTAAGAAAATCTTTGAAATTTCTCCTACTTCTCCAATTATCCAAGCTTTGAAAGCTAAAGTTGAAGAAAACGGTGCAGATGATAGAGTTGTTAAGAATTTGACAACTTTATTATTTGATACTGCTTTGTTAACCTCTGGTTTCACTTTAGAAGAACCAAATGCCTTCTCAAAGAGAGTTAACTCATTAATTGCTCTAGGTTTAAACATTGAAGATGATGCTGAAACTGAAGTTCCAGAAGAATCAACAACAGCACCAGCTGAAGAAGCAACTGCTGAATCCGCAATGGAAGAAGTTGATTAGAGTTCTTAGTTTTTATATAGTTTAAGATTTTTAATATAATATAATGGTTTTTTTAGTTCTGTATTTATTTATTTTCTAATATAAGATAATCATCGAAATATGAAAAAAAAAAGATCTCAACAAGTCGAACACGTGACAAGAATAATTTTTTTGAAATAAATTCACCGGATTTCCATTTTCATTATCTTTAGCTCAGTAATTTTGGTACTCCGTGTCTTTAAACATTTATTTTATTTTTTAACTATTACAGGTTATGTGTTGAGTCTATTGTCCCCCGGATCCTATAATTCCCCCAGATTTATATAGCTTTAATTTCTTTTTAATTTAATATGTCTTCCATAGATACATTTATCAGTCTTTGGGATAGAAAAGATAGATTAATTAAAGAGCTTTTTCAATCACAATCAGCACTACAATCGGCACCATCATTTGACCGTTCACAATCATCCGTATTAACAGTAATAATTAGTAACTGTATACGATATTATAGATATATTAAAAGATATTTATTCAAGAATTATAATCAACCAAAGTTTATTATTTATTGTGGATCAGTTTTATTAACAGGGTACATATTCTTACCAAATTTTTCATCAACTAAAATGATATCTTCCAAAAGACCTGATAAATACACAACAGGATTTATTAATCCATCTGTGGATTGTTTTGCAAATTCAACAATTCAATCATTGGCAACATTACCCACATTAAATAATTATTTTAATGATATAGTATCGTTACAAAATTCAGATACACCACCGATTCCATTACATCTTTCTCTGCTGCATATGATAAATCGACTACAACAAACAATTTATAAATCAAAATTAATTTCAGTCTGGGATTTTTTACATGTTTTAGAAAAAATGTACAATAAAAAAATTATGAGATCACAACATGACGCACATGAATTATTACAAGTTATTTTAGAATCTTTAGAGTATGAATACGATCAATTGAATAAAATTAAAAGTATAAAATTACCTGATTTCCCATTTGCTTCAAAAGTTGAATCAAAATTACGTTGTATGAATTGTAGATATGTTTCAACTCCAACAATAGTGCCAATGATGATTTTATCA
This sequence comes from Kregervanrija delftensis, assembly GCA_019155655.1. Taxonomy (NCBI): domain Eukaryota; kingdom Fungi; phylum Ascomycota; class Pichiomycetes; order Pichiales; family Pichiaceae; genus Kregervanrija; species Kregervanrija delftensis. Next base: position 275,892 of record JAFMZF010000011.1, on the reverse strand, counting down.
TTAAATGTACCACAAGATTCAAACTCTGCATCACTTGAAAATATGTTGAAACATAATCAGTCAGAGATAATTGAAGGATATTCATGTTTAATTTGTACATTACACTATATTTTATCTAATATGCAAAATTTAAAGTTAAATGATGAACAAACCAATTTAATTAATAAAATGGAATTGAAATTGAAAAATTCAGATTTATTAATCAATGATGATCTTTCTGAAGATCCACTTTTTAAATCGATTATCGAAAATAACACTTTTTTAAAATCAGATAATCTAAAATCCACTGTTCATAGGGAGGTAAATCTTGTTAAATCTCCATCAATTTTACCGATTCATTTATCAAGATCAATTTTTACTGACACACAAGCTTGGAGAAATCCTTGCTGTGTATCATTTCCTCAGTCACTTAAGTTATTTATTCCAAATAATAATTCTGAAGAAAACTATATACTTCGTAGTGTCATTAGACATCAAGGTTCTCATTCGTCTGGTCATTACGAATGTTATAGATCAAAACCAGAATTTTATAAAACTCCATCAGGTGACTATTACAATACTTTACCAGTTATAAATGATCCATTATCTTCTATCCCAACTCCAACACCAACTCCGACCCCAAGTTTTAGTCCTACTCCTATACCAACTCCATTCCCAAATGATGAAAGATTATTGGTTGAAGCCGATGTTGATGGAGATGAAAGTCCAATCACTATATCTTCAACAGTTGAAGAATCATCAGATCCAGATATTCCAGTGATTGATAAAATTTCCACGAATAGCTTATCATTGTCACCAGATGAAGATGATGGTAACAAAATAAATAGACTTAGAAGCAGAGTTTCTTCAATTGTTAGTGGGAGAAGAGGTAGTCTTACAACTACGCTTGAATCTTCGGCGAGCTCCAAGAAAAAGAAGAAAGATAAAAAGCTAGCTAGTATTTTAAAAAATCCTTACTGGAGAATAAGTTGTGGTAAGGTTTCTGAAGTTAGTATCTCGTCGGTTTTGAATGATGGTAAAGCTGTTTATATGTTAATTTATGAGCGTGTATAAAGTGCTCCTTTTTTTATGTAAAAATATTTAAATTTTTTTCTTTCTTTATTTATTTCATTAATAAAAATAATTATTATAAATTGTTTTTTTTTTAATTTTATTGTATTACAGAGCTCTCACCCTCCGAAATAAAAACATTAAAAAAAAAGAACTAAACACTAACTAAATTAAACTAAAAGCAAAAACAAAAGCAAACGTATAAAAGTAAAATTAAAAAATCTTTACTTATTCAATAACAACAACTAAATCACCAGCATCAACCATGTCACCATTAGTATGAACAATCTTTAAAACTTTACCTGTTTTATTTGAGTTAACAACCATTTCAGTTTTCATTGCTTCAATAACAACCAGTGCATCACCTTCCTTAACTTCATCACCAACTTTAACTAAAGATTTCCAGAATCTACCTGAGTATTCGGAATAAATCATTTCAGCATCTTCAGGGTATTCTTCTTGTTTTTCTTCAATTTTAGTGCCACTTTTAGCCAAATCTTCATTTGCAACTTGAATTAATTTTTTAAATTCTTCTAAGTTTTCACCCTCTTGGGTTTGTTGAAATTCTTCAATTGATTTTGAATTTTCTTGAATCCATGATAAATATTTTTTATGATCAAAAACGGATTCAATCATTTCAACTTCAAAAAATCCATGTTTTGAATCATCGACCATTGTTTCTAATTCTTCTTCGCTAACAGGATAGAAGGAAACTTGATCAAATGGTGTTAACAACCATGGTTTACCATTATTGAATTTCTTAGTATAATTACCTAATGATAATTTATCCCAAATTGGAATAGTTCTACCAACTAATTGATAACCACCTGGCGATTCCATTGTGTAAATACACATATACATACCACCAATACCAACTGTACCATTTGGTGTAAAAGTTCTTGATGGATTATATTTTGAACCTAAAAATCTATGTCTTGGATCTAATGGAACTGCACATGGCGCACCAAGGAAAACATCACCTAAACCTAAAACTAAAAATCTTGCACTATATAACATATCTTTAACTGAAGATTTTTCAATTCCATTAATATTGGCAATAAAGTCAACATTATTTGGTAACCATGGTGCATCTGATCTAATAGTTTCTTGATATCTTTTGACTGCATCTAAAGTTTGTTTATCTTCAAATGCCATTGGTAATTTAACAATTCTTGACGGAACAGTCCATTTATTTGTAAATGCAACTTCAGATTCATAAGCAATTAAAGTCTCGACTAAAGTTTTTTGATGAATTTTTGTTCCATCATATTCAATTAAAACAGATCTAACACCTTGTGACATTTCAACAATACCAATTGTTTTATGAGTATCAACCATTTCAATTAATTTATGAACTCTATAAGAATAATTCAAGTCCATAATATTTTCACCATATTCAACTAGAATATATCTATCACCAGCTTGTCTGTATGTGACCAATGGAGAGTTTTTATTTGATTGGAATGTAGCTAAAACTGGATTTTCAGGTTCAATTGTTGTTTCAGTGACTGATCTTGTCTCACCTTCCAAATTTTCTATAATTGAAGTTTGATGTTTTTTCAATGAAATCGCATCATCAAAAGTAATTGGAATAAAAGTAATCGAATCACCCGGTTTAACTTGACCAATTTTCCACATTTCAGCATCTGCGACAACTGCTTGACAAACAAATCCACCTAATGATGGACCATCACATGTCAAAATAACAGGTTCATCACCTGTAAAGTTAATTGCACCTAATGAATAAACATAATCATGAGCATTTGATGGATGTAAACCACCTTCGCCACCATCAGTTCTAGCCCATTTTGGTTTTGGACCAATTAATCTAACACCAAATCTATTAGAGTTATAATGAACTTTCCATGGATTTGAAAAGAAATCTTTAATTGATTCTGGTTTGAAAAAATCTGGAGAACCATGTGGACCACATGTAACACCAACTTTCCATTCCTTTGTCGTAGAAATTTTTGGAATTAAAGAGTATGGTGCTGGAGTAGGCTCTGAAACTGGTTCAGGCAGGTCACAAGCTTCTAAGCCTGGTTGACCTAAGAATAAAACATCACCTAATTTTAGAACTCTACCATTGTAACCACCTAAATTACCTAACGCAAAAGTAGATCTAGAACCTAAATATTCTGTAACATCAATACCACCTCTAATTGCTAAGTATGATCTACAACCAGAAATTAATTTACCAATTTGTAATTTATCGCCTCTTTTTATATTAATTGGTTCATACATTTTTTGCTCTTTATCATTTAATTTAATTGGGACTTCACCACCAGTGATGGCAATAACTGTTTCATGATGGAATAAAATTGAAGGACCATTTAATGTAATTTCAATAGCAGGAGCTTTATAATGATTACCAACAATTCTATTAGCTAATCTGAAAGAATAAGAATCCATTGGACCCGATGGTGGAACACCAATTCTCCAGTAACCAACTCTACCAGGATAATCTTGAACTGTTGTATAAGCACCAGGTGAAGTAATTTCAAAAGCGTTTGGTTTATAATCATAAGAATCTAAAACTTTGGTTGCAACTTTAGCAGTTTCAAACATCTCAGAATTTGCAATTGATCTTAAATAATCAATATTTGTAATACAACCGTAAACAACAGTTTCATTTAATGCCTTTCTTAATTTATTCAAAGCGTCCGCTCTATCTTTACCATGGACAATAATCTTGGCTAACGTTGGATCATATTCTGCAGAAACAACAGCACCTGTTTTAATCCAAGTGTCAACTCTAGCCCATTTAGGGAACTTCACTTCAGTTAATTGACCTGGTGATGGCATGAAATCTTTAACTGGATTTTCAGCATACAATCTAGCTTCCATTGATGCACCATCACGTCTAATAACTTGAGAAAAATCTGGAGCCATATCAGCAGCGATAAATAACATCCACTCGACTAAATCTAAGCCTGTAACCATTTCGGTAATTGGATGTTCAACTTGTAATCTTGCATTAACTTCAAGGAAATAAAATTCATCTCTGTTTTCATCATAAATAAATTCAACAGTACCTGCACATTTATAGTTCATTGAAGAACCTAATTGCTCAGCTGCTTTACGCATTTTTTGTCTTGTTGATTCAGGTAAATTTGGAGCTGGAGTTTCTTCAATAATTTTTTGATTTCTTCTTTGTAATGAACAATCTCTTTCACCTAAAGCAATTGCTTTACCAAAACCATCACCGAACATTTGAATTTCAACATGTCTTGCATTTTCAACAAATCTTTCCAAGAAAACACCCGAGTCACCAAAATATGATTTACCTTGATGTTGAACGGTTTCAAAAACTCTTTCGATATCAGCTTCAGAATCAACTTTTTGTAAACCAATACCACCACCACCTGCTGTTGATTTAACCATAATTGGATATTCTAATTCAGCAGCAACTTTTTTTGCTTCTTTTGCATCTACAATTAATCCAGAACCTGGAACTAATGGAACACCAGCTTTTTCAGCAATTTCTCTTGCAGAATGCTTTAAACCTAATTTTCTAATTGAATCACCAGATGGACCAACGAAGACAATACCTTCTTGAGATAATCTATCGGCAAAATCTGCATTTTCTGATAAAAATCCATAACCTGGAATAACAGCTTCAGCACCAGAATCTTTAACCGCTTTAACAATTTTTTCAGTGTTAATATAAGTTTCAGCAGCAGAAACACCATGCAATGGGATTGCAACATCAGCTTGTAAAACATGATCAGAATATCTATCAGGATCAGAATAAACTGCAATTGATTGAATATTTAATTTCTTTAAAGTTTTAATAATTCTAACTGCAATTTCACCTCTATTTGCAACAAGAACTTTATTGAATGGCTTCTTTCTAGCATTTTGTAAATTTTGTTCAGAATTTTTCTTGGTAACGTAATTTTTCCAACCACCAAATTCGGTTATATCGATTGAACCTTTTTGTTTGTAACCAAATTCTTCACAAATAAAAGATTTAACCCATTCACCATCTTCAGTTTCAACTGAACCAATACCTAAAGGTTCAGGAACCATTGAAATGAATTCACCGAATCTTTCAGTTGGGATTGCATAAATTTCAATTTCAATTGATTTACCACCCTTTTCAACAATTGGATCAACTCTTTTCAAGCCTGGCTTTGCAATTGGGCCATTAGCTGGCAAAGCAAATAATTTATAATCTGAAGAAGTTTTTGTACTTTTAATGAAAGTTGCTTGAACTTTTTCTAATTGCCAGTGTAGTGGTAAACCTGTTAAATGAGCCCCAACGACGGCTAATTTGATAGATTTTGATAAAACTGGTTTTGGAATTGCTGGATTTAAATGATCTTTAATACCTGAAGTTTTACCACTAATATTACCAATGGATCTGTCATTGTTTGGATAAAGGGTTTCAAAAAATTTGCCTGCTAAATTTAATAAAGCATAATCTTCAAAAGATCTACCTAATAATGTAACACCATTTGGTAAACCGTCATTTCTAAAACCAACTGGAATTGCCAATGCAGAAAAATCAGCTAAATTACAGAAATTAGTCCAGGTACCTTGAATTGAATTAACTGAGATTGGATTTTTTAAAACAGAATCAATTGTTGGATTTAAGGGACAGGTTGGAACTAACATGACATCGATATCTTTAAAAGCTTGAGTAACTTTATTTAAAATTCCTTGTCTTTTATATTCATATTGGTAAGCAGTTGCGGCATCAAACTTTGTACCACTTTGAATAATTTTATAAACTGTTGGATCCAAATCTTTTTGTGGTGGATTTGTATTCAAGAAGTCCTTAATTGCAGCATATCTTTCAGCGACCCAAGCACCTTCATATAGACACTTTGCTAGATCTAATAAGGGATTGAAATCACAAGGGACGATTTCAGCACCCATTTCTTTAAAGATTTCAATTGATTTATTGTAAATTTTTGGATTTTCTTTATCATCAAACCATAGACCAGTAAAATCAATTGGAATTGCAATTCTTGGTTTTGATGGGAAATTTTTCAAAATATTTGAAGGTAAAGGTCTTGAATATTCACAATTGTCTAAATCAGGTTGTGCACAAATGCTGAAACATAGTTGTGCATCATTTAAATTTAAAGCAAAAATTGAAGGACAATCTAAAGATTTACAAGCTGGGACAATACCATTTGTGGAAAATGCACCAACGGTTGGTTTTAAACCAACTAAATTATTTAAAGCTGCAGGAACTCTACCAGAACCAGCAGTATCTGTACCTAAAGCTATTGGAACCAAACCTCTACCAACCACGGAAGCAGAACCGGCAGAAGATCCACCAGACACATACTTATCGTTGAAAACACAAGGTGTGATACCATAAGGGGATCGTGTACCGACCAATCCTGATGCAAATTGATCCAAATTGGTTTTACCCACGATAATTGCACCTTGGTCTCTTAGTAATGCCACAATTGTTGAATCTGCTTCCGGTTTATAAGCAAATGAAGGGCAAGCAGCGGTTGTATTGAAGCCTAAAGCATCAATATTATCTTTAATTGCAATTGGAAGACCAAATAACTTTAAAGAACTTTTATCTGATTTTGATTGTAAAATTTTCCATTGATGTTTAATATTTTCTTCTGTTGCAACGGAAATCCAAGCAGGATCTTCTGGTGCACTTTTGAAACTTTTGACTAGATTAATTAATGTGTTTAAAGAATCATCTGGAGTTGATTCTTTATGATAATTAACCCAATCTGAGATTGACCAACCTAATGTATTCATGACTTGACAATATGAACTTTCACGCGGGTATTATACTGTATATCTGAAATATAGATTAGTATTATATAAAAATAAAGCCTGAATTATTATTTATTAAAAATTAACTTACCAATTTAATAATAAGACAAGATTATATGTGAAGATGAATAAATAACTTTCTATATGTGAATGTGAGAGAGAAATAGAAAGAAATAAAATCCGGTTAGAGTATCTGTGTTGTTAATTGTCGTGTTTTTTTTTTTTTATTTGATTGATGTTGAAAACAATTAGAAACAGCAGTCTCAAGAGTATTTATAAATTAAGTCAAGATGTAAATGTATGCAATGATTTGACGTACCAACGGAGATATCCAGTAATTTTCAAAATCCAATGGAGATTATTCCTCGCTTTTTTCTTATCAGCATGAATTTGGCTTTACTGTACTAACTAATTATGTAGCAAGCCTTGAATACTGTCATAATATACCCTACAAACTTTGACCAGTATCTTGTGACTGCTATTCAGATACATACAAATACCATTCTTTTATGCATCAACTGTAATTATAACCTATAACATACTGTTCACAGCACACTTAACATAGGACACATGTACCAATGAAAGATTATTCGGCGCTGTGCGGCCAAGTTCGCCGACCTATTCGGCGTGCCGGTTTGTTCTTTTTCTTTATTTTACAAGAATTTTCTACTTATGGAACCTTAAAGATCAATTTCTTGTCAAGGTACGCTTGGTACATCGGTGAGGATCCGACTGTAGCTGTATATTTACATTAGTGTATAAGGATATGTGTATCTAGTTAAGCTACAGCTGCTGGAATACTCTTAGTATCCAGTATACCAGAGGTGTACGGATGTTTGAGACCAACTTTTGTTAAGTTATTGAATAGTAAACAGGTATTTCATCAAATTACAGAATTTTCTTAATATTTGAGTCGTCAATTTGGTTCTTCATGAATTTCTAGATGGAGACTTCTGCTCACACTATAATTGTCTGGGTCCAGGAACACAGTGTTTGTTATAATTGTGGGACACTGAGTTACTAACAGAAACATGGACCAAAACCAATAAATCACGTGACAGTATATATTACGTAATACATCAGCCGGGTAATGATGTTAACTTGACAGCTATTTATTGCCATTCTGACCTTACAACAAGTATGTTTAGCAGGGGCACTGTATATACAATATTTACACCGTACACTAAATACAGGTTATTTCGGTGTCACATACCATAACCCACCAATGAAGTCCACGGTACTGGCAAATTAAAGCAGTATAAAGCACAATACCAAGCGGTTTAAAGCGGAAAGTTGAATTCTATTGTTTTTTTCATGTTATTTTCTCCATAGAAATTATTTCAGTTATATTTCAGTTTTTTTATTGTACACTTTCTTAGACCCTTAAGCTAATAACAAGAAATCTACGATAACACCATAATAATTACCATTACCCCTACACTTCATCAACCTATTTAAGCTAATCTTAAGCTAATATCTCCTTCATTTCACTCCATTTAATCCCAAATTATTCATTATTCTATAGGCTGTATTACCTTCATTATTCATTTTATACTATTCTACTACAAAATTCTTCCTTTTCTATATCATTGATTATTGAAACTTCATATATATTTATGTCATATATTTGTGTTATATTTATTCTTCAATTTTAAAATTTAACATATCTATATATTGTATTTCAAACAAACAAAAATACAGCAATTAAATCAACCTTTTCTTAAAAGAATTTTGTATATTACATAATTTTAAATCACTTTACTATTTAAATAAACCACTGAAATTCATATCAGTTGATTTTACTTTGTTTAATACTATTACATATTCAATTTAATTATTTACTAATCAATTTCAACTCAAATTTGTTCTTTTTCTTTGTTCAATCAATATTTACTACTATTATTACGAATTTATAATTTTTTTTCTATACAATGAATAAAGGAAGTTTTATAAATACTCTACCACTTCAATTAAAATCAATGATTTTAAATGAAAATTCAAATTCAGCTGAACACTCAGCTTCGAATTCAAACTCAAATTCAAACTCAAATTCAAACTCAAATCCGTCATCTTCAAATGAAATCAGTCCAATTCCGACCCCATTAAATGATTCATTTCAAGATCAATTGAATGATATTGACCTTAATATCAATGATTCTTTAAGCAATCCACTTGATTCTTCGTTAAATTCGAAAGCAAAACAGTTCTTAATTAGTAGGTTAATGGAACAAAAAGGTATTATTTTTACAGAATTTACTGACATTCAACTCAGATTGTTTGACGTTGATTCGACACTTTGTCCAGCAGAATTCGATAAGATTTCAAAGACTTTAAACAATGATGAAAAAATTTTATTATGTGAAAAAATCAAATTAATTTACGGTTTCAATAGTTTAACGGAATTCATTATTAGGTTAATCAATATCTTAAATTTTAGTACTTTTTTTTCAATTTTTGATATAACTTCAAATATTAAATTATACGGTTTTTATAGTTTAAATTATTTAAATCCGGTTGAAATTTTAGTTAAACAAATTAGACATGATTTATTTATCGTCAAGTCTTTTAAGGAATTTACCATTCAAGAAATGAAGAAGGAGCATGATTTTCATTTACCATACAAAGAATTCAAAAGATTGAATTTAAATGATGGTAATTTAGTCGTCGTTAAAATTTTATTCAAAAATGAACAAAAACCAATTGATTTAGCATTGATTAAACCTTTACTGCCAAAAATCAAAATGCTACATTTGTCACTAGAAAATGAATCAAAATTAAAACCATTTAATGAAATTATTGATAAATATGGTTTAAATTTAAACTATTTAAAGTTTGGTGTTAACAGAGGTATATTTAAAAAAATTCCAATTAAAAATAATATTAATACTTTAAAATTAGTTAATATTGATAATTTAAATTTCATTAATGACTTGAAAAATTGTTCTTCCTTAGATGTTTTTTTCGATAATTGGGAATTAAGGAAAAATTGTGATATTAAATTTCAGAATAATTTTATAATTAAATTTGATATCATTAAGAATATTGAAAACTTGAAAATTTTAAACATTTTTCATACTTATTTAGATTCAAAAGATTTAAATAAATTGAAATATTTTCCCAATTTAACTCATTCAAAAATTAGTTATGTTATTTTAGATAATGATGGCTTTGATATGAGTGAATGTCTAAATTTGCAAGAACTAAAAATTCATTTTACTTATCAAAAATCTTTTGAAGATAAATTAGATGAGAATACAAATGGCAATAATGATAACAATGAAATCAAAAATATTTTTTGGCCACCAAATTTAAAAAAGTTATCAATTACAATTCATAATATTAAGAACTTAATTCAGAATTTTAGTATTAGATTGAATATTCTAAAAAAGATTTCAAAACCTTTACCACCATCAATTATTGACCTATGTATTGATATTAGTTATGATACCGGAGGTTCGGGTCCAGAATTATATTCAATTTCAAGAGATGATATTTTGAAAATTTCAATGTTAATCAATAAAATTCTAACAAATAATTTAGAAAATTTAAAGCTAAAGGGTATTTCAAGATACAATTATAAAATTGGAAAGCCATTAATTTTTAGTGCTATTAATTTCCCTTCATCTTTAAAATTATTATCATTAAATGATTTTATTTTAGATTATAATTTTATTAATTTGCCAAATTTGAAAAAACTTTATTTTGAACATTCACTGTTTGATTCAGACTTCAAATTACCTGATTCTGATGAAATTGTAATTGAAAAATGTACATTTAAAGATTTATCTCATTTACCAAATAAAAGTAATAAAATTGAGTTTAAAATGTGCACATTTAGAAAAATTCCAAATTATAATGGTGATGTTTCAAATGTTATTATTAATAATTGTAGAGTTATGGAACAACCAATGAATAATATCTTTCAATTCCAGCAAAAACTACAAATGCATCATTCTCAGCAAAATGGTAATAGTGGTAATAATAATTCAAATAATAGAAGTAACCACCATAACAACCATAATAATTCAAATAACAACTCAACTAATTCAAATCTTAATAGTCCTTCTTTATCTTCACAACCGACTTCGAGATCTCATTCTTTTCAATATAATCCGAATAATCCGTCCTCTAATTCTTTGAACACTATGAATATGTCAGATAACCATATATCATCATATCAGCAACAACAACAACAACAACAACAACAACAACAACAACAGCATCATCATCAACAGCAGCAGCAGCAACAACATCAACAACATCAACAACAACAACATACTCCACAATTCCAAATGTTTAGTCCAAATAGCTTTTCACAGAATAATGGAACGAACCAGATTCATAATTTACAAAGTTTTCAACCCCATCAACAAAATGAGTTTAACGACTTATATTCAAATAATCCCCAAAATGAATATGTTAATTTTTTGAATAAAGATTTAGAATTGCAATTGAATAATCTATCGTTAAATTCAAATTCAAATTCTAATGCATATGTTAGTCGTATTAATCAACAACAAATTTCAAATAATCAAAATACAAATACTCCTCCTTTAATGTCCATGTCAATGTCATTAAATTCACCGCCAACAACTTCAGCGTCTTCGAATAATGGATCAATTTCCCAACAACCTTCTGATTTACTTTATTCTAATTCTTTATCAAATATTATGAATCAATTTAATCAAGCATCTCCAATTCCAAAGAATAATTCATCTTCAATTCCAAGTTCAATGTTAAATTCTCCGCAACAACAGCAATTTGGATTTTTTTCAAATAACCCGCTATCGAACACTAATAGTAATAATACGAATAATAATCAATCGAATTCATTTTCAATGTCACCATCCCCATCAACGAATTTACCAAGCAACTCAAGAATGAGTATTGCAAATAGCAGTAACAACTCTTTATTATCTCATAATCCAAATCCAGTTCAACATCAAACATCGTCCTTCGTTGATGATAATTATTTTATTAATGATCCTATGATCGATTTCAGGAAACTTGGTCTTAATAAAGATAATAGAAATTCAACTGATACATTTTAATGAATTGATTTTCTTTTCTTTGTTTATTTCTGTATCATAGTTATTACTATTTTTATCACTACTATTACTATTGTTTTTACTATTATTACTATTATTATTATTACCATTATTATTATTATTATTATTATTATTATTACTACTACTATTACTATTATTATTAATTTTTTTTAAAAAAAAACTTTTCTGACTATTCTTTTATTTTTATATAGAGATCTTATATTATTTCACATGAAAAATCCGAAAATTATTATTTCTTTAATACAACTTATTATTATTTTATTTTTCTTTAAATGTTTATTGCTAATTGAGCCATTTTTAAAACCGAATCTTTACTGTTTGCACCACCAATAAATCCAGCAGAATGAACAAAAGTACATCCTTTAACTCCAGTTTTTAGACTTAATTCATCATCTCGCAAACCTCTCCATTCTTGAGGTAATTTTTTTCTTGATTCGAACGAACTTGATGTAACTGGAACTGCTGCAATTCTCCATTGTTTTGTTGAATCAGGGAAAATTATATAAATACATTCACCAACACATTTTAGTTCTTTTTCAATGAGAAATAAATGTTCTTTCCATGGAACAAATTTTTCTAAAACTATAATACCATTTTCTCTTTTTTTAATGGCGTTTAAAACGTATTTTTTGGCACCTAAAAATGAAATACCCAAGTATTTAACAAATCTAACAAATGAATCATCTAAAATTTGAATTGCAGTTTTAAAATTTTTCATTTCAATGGAAACCCTTTCCTTTTCATCAATATCCCAACTTGGATTCAATAGATTAACAATCGAAGCTAAATTAAAATGATCATCAGTGAAATTTTGAAATTTTTTTAGTCCATTATTGTTTTCTTCTTTAAATTTGAAAATTCCATTATCATAAGCATCAAAAACTTCAATGAAATCTCTATAAATTCTTTCAAATAACCAATTAATTTTTTCATCATCTTTATCATCATCTTTATCATCATCATTAACCGCTTCCCCAATTTCTTCTTCTTTATTGGTGATAATTGATCTAATTACTTCTTTACCAAATTGTATATAAATTAATCCTGCAGAACTTAATTTTGTTCTCCTGTTTTTAAAAGTCTCTTTAAAATTTCTTTGATGATGATCAAACCATTTTGGTTGCTCAAATTTACCACCAACATCAACAACTAGGTCACATTTTTCTAATTCAGCTGAATCTCTGGTTCTAATTATTTCTGCATTTGAATAGTTTACTGTATGTTTTAATAATGCAATTGCAAGACATTCATCTGCATGGAATGTTCCTGAATGCGTTGCAATTATAGGAACACTTTTCTTTTGTCTTTTTGATGACGGTTCTTCAGACATTATTCAATATAAAAAAAAGGTGACATAGGATTTTTATTATATTTTCTTATGAAAACTAAAAAATTCTCAATTCTTGTGAAATTTTAGAAAGTTTTAAGAATCATGTTGTTTTATTATCTTTAATAAATGTTTACCGAATAAAAAGAACGTAATTGGACATGTTAATATTAGCTTTTAGATAAAACAATTAATATGGTCAGAATGATTGCTGAGCCATACTTTTATTGAAGAGTATCCTCTCTATTACTCTCTATTGTGTACTTAATATTCTCGACTTATACTTTTGTCATTTAAAGTAACCGAATGTTTTAAGATTCTTGTTACGCATATTAATTTAATGCAGAACAGTCACCTGAGTCTACATTAGTTCATAGATATAATCATTATTATTAAAGGTGGTTTCTGTTAATCAAATCAATTAAATTAAATTTTTGATTAAGCAGGGCGGATGAGAAATATTTTATAGATAGCGGCTCTAAGAAAAAACAAAATGATTTTTCTGAGTTCATTACAGATACCAATGTTATCTTTTTTTCACATCTTTCCTCTCACCTTGTAAAATATATAAATGTTGATGAAATGTTTGAAGCTAGATCTATAGAACATAAAAGACATATAACAAGAACACGTGCAATTTCTACTTGCAAAAGATGCTTTACATTGAAAAGAAAATGTTCCAAAGATAAACCATCTTGTAAAAGATGTTTAGGATCCAAATCAGATTGTGAATATTTCACGGCAAAACAAATCAAAGAAAGAATAAGACTTAGAACTAAGGTTGTAGCTGATATGAAGTATAAAGAAAATGGCACAATTACAAAAACTTTGGTTACAACGGATACCGAACTTGAACCTAATTTTAGACAACTGGAAAATTCAAATTTCAAATTAATTGTTAATTCAACTGGTGAATATTCAAAATACTTTTCGGTTGGGTTTTCGCCTTTTGCAGATCATTCTGCAAATGTTTCATGGGTCAAAAATTCTTTTGAAAGCCAAACTGAAGATATTCTCGTTTTTGATTTTTCAACATTGATTAAGCCAATTTCATCATTAAAAGATATAAAAGCAAAAATTCCAAAACGTGAAATTTCTAACTATTTAGTAAATCATTTTTTTGAACATATTTTCCCATTTATACCGATTGTTGATGAACAAGAATTCTATTTAAAATATAATGAATTTTGGAAAAATAAAAGTAAATTTATTGATTCAAACTTTTTAATTCTAATGTTTTCAGTGTTTTTTTGTAGTTCGACTAATTTACTATTACTGAAGATATTCGAACATGATAATGGATATGGAAATAAAAATGAAAATGAAAAGCTGGACTATATTACTTTCAGAAAAGATTGTTTCCAATGTATAGAGAACTTGAAATTTAAACTAAAAATTAACAAGTCACCTTCATTATCAAGTTTAATCTCACTTTGTCTGATTTTATACGTTGGAACTGTTAATTGCCATACTGTTGCATCTGAAATTTCTAGCCTTGTTAAGTATTGTCAAACTTTTGGGCTGCATAGAAATATTTGTCTGAATTCAAATGGCTTAAGAAACGTTGTTTATAGTTTTATTTGGTATTCTGATATTTTAAATTCATTTTATACTGGTTTCCCACCAAATATGCATCCAGATTTTTTTGAATCGGAGAATAATTTCCCAGAAAAATCAAATGATTTGAATATTTTATTTGCATTGGTAAGATTTCATAATGCTAATGTTTGGTTGCAAATAATACTTAAAATTAATAAAATTGAAAAATCTACCATGTTAGATTATCAAAATATTGAAACAATATACTTGAATTCAATTCATATCGTTAATAGCTTGCATCATCAAATTCTAAACACTGATCATAAGAATAAAAAATATTTAAAATGGCTTGTCACAGAATCAAGATTAGGAACTCGTAAATCTGCAATATTAATGTATGCTCTAAATTTCATGATAAATGGAGAAATAAATAAAGATTCTAAAAAGGATTTGGTTTTACAATCCATGTTATTAGTTAATGAATCAATTCTCAAAGTGGTTTTAGGATTTAAATATAATCCAAATGCAATTTGGTTTATTAGATGTTCATTTCCTTTTCAAGCTTTATTTATTTTACTTTCACATATTCAAAAATTTCCTCATGAAAAATTGAATTTTTCAACATTGGATCCAGAAATTGAATTTACAGTAGATGAAGAACTAAATATAGATTATATGAATAATGATATTCGAGCACTGCTAGTTGATGAAGCCATTAAAGTCTTAAAATTTTTACTACCTATTTGGCCTGGGGTTCTCATTGAACGTTATCACCGTATATTAAAGTTCAGAAATCATGTTTTGGATAATACACAAGATAGTGATGGTATAGTTGAAGCTGTATTTGTAACCAGAAAAAAGGAAAATACGGATATTGCCTCGGACTTCATATTGGATGAAATGTTGCAATATTTTTCAAATGATGACAACCCTGGTGATTACTCAGTGCTAAATAATTTTTTTGATATTTTTGCATACACTTAAAATGCTATTGCGGTTAATTTAATATATAGAAAGATGTTGTAATAAATGAATATATAGTAAAAACTATAATATAAAACTAAAAATTTGGCGGGTGATAAATTTCTCACCCGCTTCGAAATGCATTATTTCTGAAGACCCATCCTATAAAGTACCACCACAATCTCGTTAAAGATAAAAACATGTAATGAGTTTTCTAAATCAGCTACAATGATGTGTAAAAAAGGCGAAGTTTCTGGTAATCGGTACTCAAAGGCCAAAAATATAGCAGCCATTGCGGTTGTTATTCTTTTAATACCAATTGTCTTACCGTGGAATCTATTTAGTTCAAAAAATGGAATTCAAGAACCAGATTCACATTCTATTTTCAACCCACCAAAATTAATTCCTAATGATTTTGAAGATTTATCATATTTTAGAACTGCAGAGTATAAAAATTATTCATTAGAAGTTTGGAGAAATGCAGTTAGAATCCCAACTCAAAGTTATGAAGATTTTGGTGAACCTGGAGTTGATCCTAGATTAGAAGTTTTCACTGATTTTGAAAATTATTTATTAACCACGTTTCAAAACGTTGCTAATAACTCACAATTGGACCATGTTTACGGTCATGGATTGATCTTTAACATTGAAGGTTCGAATAAAGATTTGAAGCCATTAATGTTAACGGCTCATCAAGATGTCAATGCTGTTTTCAATGAATCTATTCCCTTATGGACGCATGATCCATTTGAAGGTTATTTTGATGGTCAATTTTTATGGGGGAGAGGATCAAGTGATTGTAAAAATAATTTAGTTGGTATTTTCGAAGCTCTAGAATTGTTATTTGTTAATGGTTTTAAACCAAAGAGAGGAATTATCTTGGCATTTGGATTTGATGAAGAATCTTATGGTAGATTAGGCGCATTAAAAATGAAGTATTTCTTAGTTGATAAATACGGTGAAGATTCTATGTTTTTACTACTAGATGAAGGTGGATTGGGCGTTCAAGATCTATATGGAACTAGATTTGCATTACCTTCTGTAGGTGAAAAAGGATATGTTGACATAGAAATTTCTTTAAGAACTTCAGGTGGACATTCATCAGTTCCACCACGTCATACATCTGTGGGTATTATGTCTGAAATAATTTATCAGTTAGAATCTAATCCATATGATTTAGATGTAACTAGTGAAAACCCATACTTCAATCAACTACAATATCAAGCAACATATGGAAAATTGATGGACGAAGCTTTAAAACATGATATTTTGTCTATGGGGTATGATTCCAAAGCCAAAAAAAGGGTCTTGGAATTATTAGATAAAAACATGATCACTAGATCTTTAAGTGGTACCTCACAGGCAATTGATATTTTTCAAGGTGGATTAAAAGTTAATGCATTACCTGAAAAAGTTGTTGTTAAAATTAATTATCGTATTGCATATGAATCATCCGTGGCAGAAGTAAAATCAAATATCTCAAAAGTTGTTCGAGAAGTTGCTACTAAATACAATTTAGATGTTTCTGATTTTGATGTAGTGTTATCTGATGAATTTGATGAGTTCCCTATTGGTGGTTTCAATTTAAAATCTGATTCCGAGTTAAATCCTGCTCCAGTCACCAATATTTTTAATAATCCAACTTGGGATCTACTTGCAGGTACAACTAGACAAGTTTTTGAAGATTTTGCAATTTATCCGGATTCAAATTTGAAATATGATTCTGAAGTTATTGTTTCCCCAAGTGTTATGACTGGTAATACTGATACCAGACATTATTGGGAATTATCAAACAATATATACAGATTTACTCCCGTGAGACATTTTAGTCGTATGAACGCTCACGCCATAGATGAAAGAATTGATTTAGATGCACATGTGGAAACAGTTGCATTTTATCATCAATTTATTTTAAATGTTGATAGTTACGAAAGCAATTAATCGAAACTGAAATTAAATCGCTATTAGCCAATTATCTTGAGTTTCGTATAATCTATAGTTTAGCCGATTTTGTACAGATTTTAATCGTATAATTTTTTTTTGAAATCCCGTAATCGATGCGGATGAAAAAAATATTCTGTAATTCTCAACCGCATCTTTTGAAGTTCCTTTAATTTCATTCTGACTTCTTCATCAGATCTGTAATATTATAGCTTTAAACATAAATTGAGAGTTAAATCATGTTGTCTTGTGTTAACCGTTTTTTCTGCAACTTTTCTATATGAAAATGGATATGAAACAATCTGACATTACTGTAAGAGCATTGGAAATATCACAAGAGATCTGTTACGGTAGTCTTAATGATGGAAACATCAATGTACCACCGAAAGATAAAAAGAAAGTGTCAAAGTTATGTTTAACTATAATTCTAATATGTTCTTTTACAAACGTTTTTTTATCTGCTTTAGACTCAACTATAGTATCTACTTTATTGAGTGTTATTGCTGGTGATCTAAAATCTATGGATAATATTTCATGGGTTGCTACAAGTTACTTACTATCATGTGCTGCATTTCAACCCATTTTTGGGAAATTATCTGATGTCTTTGGAAGGAAGATAATCATCTTAAATTGTACTGTTATTTTTGGTATTGGATGCTTAATTTGTGGATTATCGAATACTCTATGGTGTTTGGTTTTTGGTAGATTTATTACAGGTATTGGTGGTGGAGGATTGGGAGCATTAGCGACCATCACTGTTTCTGATGTGATAGACATGAGACAAAGAGGTTTATATCAAGGTTATATGAATATTTTTTATTATATTGGAGCTGCTACTGGTGGTGTTGTTGCCGGTATAATTCAATCCATTTCAAATTGGAGAATGGCATTCTTAATTCAAGTTCCAATATGTATCTTAAGTGGTTCAATGGTTTATTTTTTTTTCAATTTGCCAGAAGGATCTTCTGGTTTGGGTCTTAAGGGTCAAAATGGGTGGAATAAATTGAAAAATCTTGATTTAATTGGATCATTTTTACTTGTTAGTTCTTTGTTTTTACTTATGTTAACTACATCAATTGGTGGCAAAGAAATCGATTTTGATAGTTTTTGGTTTATTTTATTATTTTTATCAAGTATTATTGGATTAATCGTTTTCTACTATTATGATTTGAAAATTGCAAAAGAACCAATTATTCCCGTTGAGTTATTGCATGTTAAATCTATTTTATTTTCATGTTTCTGCTGTTGGTTTACTTCAATGAACATGTTTTCCAGTATTTTCTTTATTCCGTTCTATTGGAGTTCGGTTAAGAATTTAACATCTTTGGAATGTGGTATTCGATTAATTCCAAGTTCAATTTTTAGTTCCATTGGCTCTCTATATGCTGGATATGTCATCAAAAAAACTTCGAAGTATGGTACTTTAAAGTTTACATCCGGTCTGATTCTAATCGCTGGTAGTATTCTTGTTTGTTTTTCAACTAAAGAAGATTCTCCAATTCATGATTCTTTAGTTAGTGTTCCATTACGTTATTCTACTTCAAGTATTATTACCATTATTTTAGTTGCCATGATCTCATCTGTGTCTAATGAGCAGCAAGCTCTAGTTACATCAATTCAATATGGATTCAGATCTACTGGTTCTACCTTGGGTGTTTCTTTAGCGTCGGCTATTTTACAATTTAATTTAAGGAAAAACATTGAATCAAATTTTGAATTACTAGATGTTCCTGATAAGTATAAAAATATCATACCACAGATAAAGCTGGAGGCTTTGAAAAATCCAAGTTATAGTTTTACTCAAGCGCCGAAATTTTGTAAAGACGCTATTATTGGTTCATATGATAGTGCGGGTCAATGTGTTTTCTTATTTCTATTAGCCACCGCAGTTCTAACCTTTATGGCAAGCCTATTTGTGGAAGAAAATCCACTAGATGAAAATGAAATTGACAGTTAAACTGATAGACCGAAGAAACGGATGAGTAAGATCTGAGATTTCTCGCCCGTTTTATTTTTTTTCCAATGTATATTTTCCCTTATCATAGAAATTACGTTATTATTTTATTAAATTGTATTGTCTTATATTATATGATTGTCCCTTATCTTATCTTTCATATTGTCGTATGTTGTGGGAGTGTGTTTTTATACTGTTCATCTATTTAAGCCAGAAGAATTCCATTCAAATAACTGGGTAAACTTTTTTTCGATATTTTAGATCAATCAACAAACGATACTTTACAAATGTCCAACTCTGTTTCTACTTCGGATGAAAAAAAACCGTATGACATTGAAACATCATCAATTAAGGAGATTCCTCTCGACTCGGTGATTTCTCCCTCAGGAAAGGTCGTTCATATTGGTACAGGAGATGAATTAGATGAAGCTCTTGCATTTGCTCAAGAGCATGGTCGGATTAATATCTCCGATGCAGAAGATAGAAAAGTTTGTCGTAAGATAGACTTAATCGTGATGCCATTATTTTGTATGCTTTACATGGTTCAGTTTATGGATAAAACATGTATTAGTTTTGCCGCTATTATGGGTATTCAAACTGATTATGATATGAAAGGTGAAATGTATTCATGGACAAATTCTGGTTTTTATCTTGGATATGTTTTCGGTTCACCATTTGCCGCAATTGTGCTTCAAAGGGTTCCAACTGTTAAATTTATTAGTGGATGTATTGTTATTTGGGGAATGGTTCAGTGTTTACATTGTGTTCCTAAAAGTTATGCAACTTTCATGCTTTTACGTACTTTACTTGGAGTTCTTGAAGCTTTCGTTTCACCAATTTTTATTATTGTGTTAAATCAGTATTATAGATATTCAGAACATTTTGGTCGTATGGGTTGTTTCTATGGATTTAATGGTCTTGGTAGTATATTTCTAGGAGCGGTTTCTTTTCATTTATATAAATATCAAGATGATTATACAATTAAAGGTTATAAAGTTTTGTTTTTAATCATTGGATGCATGACAATTTTATTAGGATTTGTTATTATGATTGTTATGCCAAATACACCAGCAACTGCAATGTTTTTGAATGAAAGAGAAAAGGAAGTTGTTGTTGAAAGAATTAGACATAATAATCAAGGTTTTGGTAACAAAAAATTTAAAATGGAACAGGCAATTGAAGTTTGTAAAGATCCAAGAACTTCACTTTATTTTTTGATTGCAATGGCCGTTGCCATTCCAAATGGTGGTATTAGTGGTTTTGGTACAATTATTTTAAAATCTTTTGGTTATAATACTGGTGATGCATTATTAATGAAAATGCCAGTTGGTGCATTCGAATTAGTTGCTTTAACGGCGTTACCATTGTTATCGAGAATAATTAAAAAGAGAATGGTTTTAAGTTTAATCTATTTGAATATTGTTTTAATCTCTGTTTGTTTACTAGCATTTGCACCATCAAATAAAGCACAATTGGCTGGATATTGGATTTTTGGTATTTCACCTGTTGGAATTATTTTAGCTAGTTCTTGTATTAGTTCAAACACTGGAGGTCATACCAAAAAATTATTAACAAATGCAATTTCACTAATTGGCTATTCAGCAGGTAATGTTATTGGACCACAAACTTTCGTTTCAACTGATGCACCACACTATAATAAAGCTAAAGCGGGTGCTGTTGGTTGTTATTGTGCTGCAATTATCTTTGTTGCAATATTATTTGCTTTAAATGTCTGGGAAAATAAAAGAAGAGATAAAATTAAAGCCGAATTAGGTGATAGTTATGTTGTTCCAGAAAATTTAGAATTTGCAGATTTAACTGATTTCCAAAATCCTGAATTCAGGTATAGAGTTTAACATTGTTTCTGTTGGTTATATTGTGTAGCTTCGAAGTTTTATAGTTTTTATGCTTATATTTTTATTTCATAATTTTTATTTTATATTATTTTATTTCATTTTTTTTCATTTTATTTTATATTACTTTAGTTTTATCTTATTTTATTATATTTTTATTTTATTTTACTTTATTTTAAATAAATAATTATAAATGAATGCTTAATAAATCATATTTACTAAATTGTTGATTACAATTTGGACATTTTCTCATTCTTGCATTCAATCTATCTTCAACACAACTACTACAAAAACAATGACCACAAACTTTCAACGCAATATTTTTAAAATTTTTATTACATAATGAACATTTTGTCATTGATAATAAGGCTTGATTAATTTCTTCGTCTTCTTCGGTTCTTGAGTTTGATCTATATTTTTGAATTAAATTTTCCAAATTCGAAAATTTTGATTTTATACCTTCGAAATTTGATTCTAAATTAATGATTTTTCTTTCATTTTCATCAATGATTGATTGTTTTTTAGTTAACTTTAATTGCAAATCTGAATTATTATTAAGGTTTGCTCTGAATTTAATTTCAAATTCTTTTGACTTCAGTTTTTCCTTTGATAATTGATTATTATAGAAAGTTTCAATTTCATTTAATTTCTTATACATTAGCCCTTCTAATTCAAGTTTCAATTGTAGATTTTTTTCATTAATTTTTAAAATTTCAATTAATTCTGATTGCTTTGTTAAATTCGAATTCAAAATTTTATTTTGTGAACTTAATGAATCTTTTGACCGCATTGCTTGAAAATATTTTTCATCAGCTTTATTTTTTTCAATTTGAAGTTTATTTATAAAGAATTCTGATTCGGAATATTTTGATAACTTACTTGATGCAATAATTCTCGTTGACTTGAATGCTTCTTCTAATTGTTTTAATTCATTTGATAGGATTTTATTATGTTTGATTAATGTTTCAATATTATTTTCGTTACTATTAATATCCACATCATTATCAATAGCAATATTTTTATCATTATTTTCTAGTTCATCAATTCTTTTAATTAAAATTTCGTTTAAATTTTTATACTCTTCAGTCAATTCACTTTTACCCTTTTCAGCTTTCAAAATGGAAATTTTTGATTGTAATTCATCTCTGTCGGATCTAATTCTATTAATATCATTTTCTAGTTTAAGAATATAATTACTATTTGAATCAATCTCTGATTTGAATTTTTCCTCTAAATTTTTTTGATTTAAAGTTAATTTTGATTCTAATTCAAATAGCTGTGATTCTAATTTTTTCTTGTCAGTTTCTAAAACATTTATATTAGTATTTAGGTCCTCGTTTTTTTTAATTAATAATTGATAATTCGTTGATAATTTGATTAAATCTTTTTCAGTTAAATTATTCAATTTATTTGTTAGCTCATTAATGCTGTTTTCCAACTCGATAATCTTATTTAATTTTTCATTTAATTTTTCATTTAGACTATTATTTTTACCGTTCAATTCAATGATTTCTAATTTTAAATCTTCTAATTCAAAGTTACTAGTATTCGAGTCTTTTGAATCGGACTTTTCATTATCAGTTTTAATGTCATTTCCACTTTCATTTACATTTCCATTTCCGCCTCCGTTTCCATTTTTACTTTCATTTCCGTTCTCATCTTTAATGTTTGTAATTGTTGTGTTATTACTATCATTATTATTAATACTGTTGTTTTTGTTGTCTTTATTAGTGTCATTATTAATATTATTTGTTTCGCTATGTTCAGTTTTTGATTTTGAATTTAAATCATTTTTTAACTTCTCTGATTCTAATTTTCCGGAAACTCTTTTTAACGTTTTTGAATCTGATTTATCATTACTTCTAATTGTGTTATCTAATTGATCATTTAAATCATTAACTGACTGTTTCAATAAGTCATTTTCAGTTTCCAAACTACTTTTTAAAACATTTAGATTTGTTAAAGAGTTTTGTAAGTTTAGTAGTTTGTTATCTTTATCTGTTTCATTATTATTAAACTTGATTCCATTGTTTGAAAAAAGTTTATTCAACAAATTAAGTAGTTTAATTCTTTTATCATTTAAATCATTTAATAGGTCTTTATCGCTATCATTGTCATTATTACTAATCTGTTTTTCAAGAATATTGAAATCTATCAATAAGTTATTATCTTTTAAATCATTGATATCGTCAACATTGAAAAAGTTCTTGAAATTATCTAAAATTTGGAACCACCAGTTATTCAAAATGTTATAGTATTTGAAAACAACTAGATAATTATTATTAATTTTATCCAATTCTTTATATAACTTTTTATTTTTGATTTTAATCGAATTCAATAATCTGAAAATAGCCTCCTTCTGGTAATAAACAACATCTTCTTGAGTGAGTGGACCACTATCACTTAAACTATCCAATGGTTCAATTGAACGTTTGAGTTTCTTCACTTTACTATTAAGATCAGAATCGTTCAATCTTTTATGATTTTCAGACATGATAAAATGTAATATGAAATATGAAGTATAACGTAGAAAATACAAAATATATCCTAAATCAAAATACTGAAATATCACAGAATAACACACTTGAAATGGGTAGAAAAATTAAAATACGTCCAAAAAACGGAAGAAAACAAAAAAATAAAAAATATATGATTATGCATCCTTACACCTTGTATGGGTCACGTGTATTGGCTGCCATTTTACAAGTACGTGTCAGTCGCCTCCCCTCCGTCGTCCCCTCATTCATTCAGCTTTTTTTCTTATGGTTTTTCTGTGATTTTTCCAACTCGATATTACAAATTAACTACGGTTTTAAATTAACTTGTTCCACTTTTGTAATAATTCCCAACACAATTAATATCACAATGTTTAAACAATTTACCAGAGTTGCTAGATTTAATGGAGTTTCTTCTAGAATTAACCAAAATTTAGCTAGAAAAATGGTTAGCCCAATTTCAATTAGATTTCAATCAACCTTAAATAGAGATGATGTTTTTAATAGATCAGTTACAGTTCTAAAAACATTTGAATTAAAAAATCCAAATGAAAAGATCACTCTAGATTCTCAATTTGGTAGAGATTTAGGTATGGATTCACTTGATTATAATGATGCTTTAGTTGCCCTTGAAGAAGAATTTGACGTTGTTTTTGATGATAAGGTTGCAAATGAAATTCAAAATGTTGGTGAAGCAGTTGACTACATTGTTAAAAATCATTTACCAGAAGAAGAATTATTAGATAAGGAAATCCGTTAATTAAATTATTGAGTTAAAAGTGATTGTATTATAACATTTATATTTATTTTTACTTTCAACACATCATTTTCTCACTAAATATTCAATTTAAACATTTTTGTTCATTATTATTTATTATTTTATATATTTTTATATTTATATTTTATCAATTTATTTTCTTTCTATTTTAAAATATAGAATTTCTTGTATTTAATTAAGTTGATGATGTTAAATTGATATTCAAATTTTATATATATTTTTAATAACAAATCGACGTAAATCGACGTGAAAACCAATCTCATTTTTACTCAGTAATAAACGGCAAATAAAATTCAAATCATTTCTAATAGTAAGTTTATCTTGCCGTTAGTGTTAGTTAAGGGACAATGTCAATTTCATCTAATAAAGAAGAAGAAAATAATATTACAAGTAATATTACGGATACTGTCACAGATAATATCACAGATAAATTATCTGAAATGGAATTAAGTTCAGAAAATAAAAATGTTTTATCAACTGATGATGAAGATGATGATGCTGATGCCGATGAAATAATGGATGAAGATGATTTATTAAAACAAAAAGATCAGGAATTACGCAAATCTTCCTTGGATTATATTGAAAAAACTTATGGATTAACTAAAATTGAGGATACAAACCAAGATTTCTTACCGTCTGATTTTGAATTAACACAAGATTTGGATATTGATACAGAGTACATTGATTTAATTCATTTGAAAATTAAGTCACTAGAATCATTAAATTTAAATAAGTTTGTTAATCTAGAAAGTTTAAATTTAAGAGATAACCTAATTGAAAGTTTAAGCTATTTAAAAACTTTACCGGAATCAAGTAAACTAAAGATGAAAGAATTAGATTTCTATGATAATAGAATTAAACATATTTCAAAGCATATTAATGATTTTAGAAACCTAAATGTTTTAGATTTGAGTTTCAACAATATCAAACATATTAAACATTTAGAACTATTAACAAATTTACAAGAATTATTTTTAGTTCAGAATAAAATTTCAGCAATTGAAAATTTAGAGAACTTGACAAACTTAAAAAACTTAGAATTAGGTGGTAATAAAATTGAGTCAATATCTGAAACAATGCTATCATTAACCAATTTAGAACAATTATGGTTAGGTCAAAATAAGATTTTAAAATTTGAAAATCTAGATAATTTGAAAAATTTAAAAATTTTATCAATTCAAAGTAACAAAATTGAAAATTTAGATGGGTTAAATAATTTAGAAAGTCTAGAAGAGCTATATTTATCGCATAATAAACTTAAAAGTTTAGATGGTTTGCAAAATTTAAAAAACCTAACTGTGTTGGATATAACAAGTAATCAAATTAATACTCTACAAAATATGAGACATTTAAACAATTTAACCGATTTTTGGTGTTCTTACAATTTAATTGATAATTATAATAATATCAGTGATGAAATTGGTAAATTACCAATTTTAGAAACCGTTTATTTCGAAGGTAATCCAATTCAATTAAAGGATCCAACAATGTACAGAAGAAAAGTTAAATTATGTTTTGGGAATAATTTAAAAAAAATTGATGCTTTGTATATTAATAATAACAAGATGGTATAACTATATAGATATTAGTGTTCATAATTATATTTATATCTATAATAATTTAAAACTCGTTAGACCTTTTGATCGATAGATAAAACTAATTTGTGGGGTAAATTTTTTTCCACTTATCTGTGTTTGTTGCTTTAAAGAGTGGAATTTGTTTGTCCAATGACTCTTTTCCCTCAAGTATTTTATTTCTTTTCTTCCCTTTTTTTCTTTTTTATAATTTTGATTGTTTAAATACTAGTTATTATCTATCGATTATGCTTAAATATACAAATCTAAAATCAATTTCGTTAACACCGTCACTTCAGTTTTTAAGAAATAACTCGTTTTGGTCACATATTGAAAAAGCTCCACCTGATAAAATTCTAGGTTTATCAACATTATACAATAATGATAATAATCCAAAAAAGGTAAATCTTGGTGTTGGTGCTTATAGAGATGGAAATGGTAAACCGTGGATTTTGCCATCCGTTAGAAGCGCAGAAGATGTTTTACATCGTTCAGAAATTAATAAAGAATATATACCAATTACAGGTTCAATTAATTTCAATAAATTAATAAAAAATCTATTATATTCAAATGATAAATTTGGTAAATTGTTATTAGACTCTAATAGAATTTTCACATCACAAGGTCTATCGGGTACTGGATCTTTAAGAGTATTAACGGAATTCATTAATAAATTTCATTATAACAAAAATATTCTAGTTCCAAATCCAACATGGGCAAATCATATTGCCATTTGCGAAAAATCGGGCTTAAAACCAAATAAATATAGATATTATAATTATTCAAATAATTCATTAGACTTACATGGGTTATTAGAGGATTTAAATAAAGCAGAACCAGGTACAGTTATTTTATTACATGTTTGTTGCCATAATCCAACAGGTATTGATCCAGAATTAAACGATTGGGATAAAATAATCGAAGTTTTATCAAAAAGAAAATTATTGCCATTGTTAGATATGGCTTATCAAGGTTTTAGATCTGGTTCACCAATTAAGGACCTAGGAGTTTTATCTAAATTCAATGAATCAATTATAAATGGTAAACTAAATACTTTTCTGCTAGCACAATCTTTTGCTAAGAATATGGGATTATATGGTGAAAGAGTTGGATCCCTATCTATTATCACATCAAATGAAGAAGAATCAATTAAAGTTAAATCGCAAGTTGAAAAAATTATTAGACCAATGTATTCATCACCACCTTGTCATGGTTCGAAATTAGTTGAGATTGTTTTGTCAAATGACGAAATTTATCAGCAATGGTTAAAAGATGTTAAATTAATGGCTGAGAGATTAATTAAAATGAGACATTTATTATACCAAAAATTAAATGATCTGAATAACCCATTGAATTGGGACCATCTAATTAATCAAAAGGGTATGTTTTGTTTTACTGGTTTAAGCGAAGAACAAGTCAAGCAGTTAATTTCAAAATCCATTTATTTAACATATGATGGTAGAATCTCCATTGCTGGTATCTGTGAAGAAAATGTTGATTACTTAGCTGAATCAATTAACTCTGTTACAAAATAGTTAACCTTATTTTCCCATATTTTATATTTTATATTCAATATTTGTTGGTAATCACTTAATTCACTTAATTTAAGTAATTTATGTCTTTTATTATTTATTATTTGCATTAACCAAACGTAACAATTTTAACGTCCCGGGGTTTTTCTCCCAATGGAAAACCGAATTTTTTTTTTTCAGATGACCATCGATGTAACATGTTGGCTGATCGATTTGATCCCCACACAGTAAGGAGATACCCCTTTTTACATTGTTATCTGATATCTTCTTTACTTATACATATCTCTTGCTTTTTATTTATTTATTATCATCCTTAGATATTGTTATCAATTTAAACTAAACTCTTATGACTCAATTCGAAATAACAGAAGTGCCAACAACACCTTTTAAAGATCAAAAGCCAGGTACTTCCGGGTTAAGAAAGAAAACTGTTGTTTTCCAAAAAGAAAATTATACAGAAAATTTTCTACAAGCTTTATTTGAATCAATTCCAGAAGGTTCGATTAATTCAACATTAGTCGTTGGTGGTGATGGTAGATACTATAACGACCATTTTGTTAATCTAATTGCTAAAATTGGTGCCGCCAATGGTGTCAAGAAATTAATTATTGGTGAAAATGGTATTTTATCAACTCCAGCTGCTTCAAATATTATCAGAACTTACGGTGAAAATAATGATGGTAAAGAAGTTACAGGTGGTATTATCTTAACTGCATCACATAATCCAGGTGGTCCAAAAAATGATTGTGGTATTAAATATAATTTAAGTAATGGTGGACCAGCTCCTGAATCAGTTACAAATAAAATGTTCGAAAATTCTTTAAGGCTAAATCATTACAAAATTATCAAGAACTTACCTGATTTAGATTTGAAACAAATTGGTGTTAAAAATTATGGTCCATTAGAAGTTGATATAATTGATTCAACTTTTGATTATGTTAAAATGCTAAAATCAATCTTTGACTTTGATTTAATTAAATCATTTATAAAATCAAATAAGAATTTTACATTTTTATTTGATGCTTTAAATGGTGTTACCGGTCCATATGGTAAAGCAATTTTTATTGATGAATTAAACTTACCGCTTAATTCGATTCAAAATTGTACTCCCTTAAGTGATTTTGGTGGTCTACATCCTGATCCAAATTTAACTTATGCAAAATCCTTAGTTTCAAAAGTTGATTCAGAAAATATTTCATTTGGTGCTGCATCAGATGGTGACGGTGACAGAAATATGATTTACGGTGCTGGTGCATTTGTTTCTCCTGGTGATTCCGTTGCAATTATCTCAGAACATGCTTTATCGATACCATATTTTCAAAAAACCGGTATTTATGGCTTAGCTAGATCAATGCCAACATCTTGTGCAATTGATTTAGTTGCAAAGGCAAAAGGTTTAAATTGTTATGAAGTTCCAACGGGTTGGAAATTTTTCTGTGCTTTATTTGATGCTAAAAAGTTATCAATTTGTGGTGAAGAATCTTTTGGTACTGGTAGTAACCATATTAGAGAAAAAGATGGTCTTTGGGCAATTGTTGCTTGGTTAAATGTATTAGCTTCATTTGCAAAAGAAAATCCGAATATTGATTCAACAATCTTAAATGTTCAAAAATCTTTCTGGAAAAAATATGGCAGAACTTTTTTCACTAGATTTGATTATGAAAATTGTGAAACTGTTAATGCAACAAAAGTAATTGATTTTTTGCAATCAAAAGTTGATGATCCAGGCTTTGTTGGTTCAAAGTTGGATAATTCAAAAGTTATTGAAGCTGCTAATTTTAGTTATACCGATTTAGATGGTTCAGTTTCAAAAAATCAAGGTTTATATGTTAAATTAGAATCAGGTTTGAGATTCGTTGTTAGATTATCAGGCACGGGTTCTTCTGGTGCAACTATAAGATTATATTTAGAAAAACATTCAAATGATACTTCAGATACTGTTTTATCTAAATCTGTTTCTGAGTTCTTGGCAGAAGATATCGAAACCGTTATTTCATTTTTAAACTTCAAAGAATTTATTGGTAGAGTTAATCCAGATGTTAAAACTTAAGTTTTTAAAATTATTTTAAATTTAATTTATTGGTTTTTTGTTTAATTACTTAATCATTTTTTTCATTTTTCTTTCGTCTGTCTTTTTTTGCATAAAATTTTTTTCATATATAACACATTCGTCATTTTTTTTTCCATATTAAATCAAAAAAAAAATATATAATTAATTAAGTAAACTTTATTAAAATCTAAGACGTATAACAAAAAGAAAAATATAAACATAAATATTAGAATAAAAATGGTAAAACTATGTAGTCCATAATCTAGCAATACAATCAGCACCTGCAGAAAACAACCAAGCTTCTCTTGGATGCCAGCAGACATCTAAAACACCTAAAGAATTTATAACCTTATGACCTTGTAATTTTTTTAATGGAACTAATAATGGATTTGTTAATAAATCATCATAAACAGTTGCATGGAAAACATGAACTGATCCATCATCAGAAGCAGAGCAAAATAATGGTAAATTACCTTTATGGAATGCAACTGCTCTAACTGCCTTGTCATGATATCTCAAAGTTTTATATGGTTTATTACTTAGATCTAAATCATGCCATAAAACTCTTTTATCAAACGATCCTGCGATTAAATGATCACCACCTCTTGGATGAATGTCTAAACAAGATAACCATCTAGCACCAGGTAAAAGTTTTTTCTCTAACTGTTGTAACTGTAAGTTATAAATTCTAATATAACGTTGAGACATCACAAATAAAATTGGTTTTGATGGATGGAATTTTGCATCCATAATAATACCACGACTTTTACGGAATGGTGATTGAGAGGCATGTTTTGAAAGTTGGTGAATTAAAACTGATGTTCTATTACCACCGTCAGGTGAAACAGTTAAGAAATAATCACCACGGCGATGCCAGTTTAATTTTTTAATTGTTGATGTCGATGCATGTGAACCACGAGATGTTGCAATGACTAAGGAAATACCTTTTGCAGTTTGTGATGTTGTTGGTTTATACCATTTAGCAGCTTCATTTTTAGTTCCTGATAAATTTTCAGTTTCTTCATCTGATGCGACATCTGCTAAATTTGTTTTATCACTGTTTGTTTTTGCATAACCAAAACCATCTTCAATCTTTAATCTACCATTATTTTCAATTTCATATCCAAAAATTGGTGGAACCAGTAAATAGATTGAATCACCGCATGCAACGGCAAGTAAACCTGTTTCTGGTAATGGGTTCCATGCAATTGCTTCAATATGATCTTCGCTGTTTTCTTCAATATCTTCAATAATACTAACTTTATAAATTTCTCTACCTGTTAGAACTTCCCAAATTCTAACAGTACCATCATCTGAACCAGTTGCTAACCAATTACCAGTTGGATCAATTGAAATAGTTCTAATTCTACCTGTGTGACCTTCATAAGTAGTTGAGATACGAATTGGAAATGGTCTAAGATCTTTTGGTGATGGTAATTCAGGAATTAAAGATTCTGGATCAATATTTAGTTTATTTTTACGAACTCTCGGTGCTAAATACAAATCTAAACATCTTTCAAATTTTTCCCTAATATTATCAGAATATCCAGGAACTTTACGTAATGAACCATATTTTTGTGGAATGAAATTTGTCTCTCTTTCATTTGGTTCCATTTCATTCCATTGTTTTCTTTCTTCTTCAGTTAAAAGGTATTCTTCGGGTGGATTATAACTTTCTTCATTTGTTGGTGGTGGTAATTTTGGTGCTCTTAATGTCA
Organism: Kregervanrija delftensis; assembly: GCA_019155655.1. Taxonomy (NCBI): domain Eukaryota; kingdom Fungi; phylum Ascomycota; class Pichiomycetes; order Pichiales; family Pichiaceae; genus Kregervanrija; species Kregervanrija delftensis. The sequence continues at coordinate 244,292 of JAFMZF010000011.1, read as the reverse complement.
TGATATGATCTTTTGTAATTTCATCATCAATACCCTCCCATAAATTATAATTAAATTGTTCTTCTTCATCTTGCTTTTTCTTTTGATCCGCTGGAACAATACGACCCTCTCTAATTGCTTTAACAATCTTCATAATTCTTTTAGCCTCATGTTTGGAAGGTAAAAAACGTCTTTTTGGTTCTGGAACCGCCGTTAATGGCATAATTTCTGTTTTACTTGTAAACCATTCAATTGTTGGTTCATATGGATTAACATCATCTGTAGTTTCATTTCTTTCAATCTTACGAATCAATTCTAATTCTTCATCCGTTAAATTTAATGAGCTACCTGAATCTTTATCTAATAAACCAGTCCAACCTTCTGGCAAATCAATACTTTCTAACAATTGATCTAATGCTGAACCTTTTGCGGGTCTCATAATTCTTTTACCATTTATATCATACCCAATATGTGGATATTCTTCATATGCCGATAATGGAATGTTACCGATGGTATTTAAATCCTCTTTATCTGAATCATCAGATTCATAAGCAGGTTCAATTTCTGGCTTTATAATACGTGGAGCACCATTAGAAAATTGACTAACTTTATAATTTTCTGAATTAAGTGCTGCATCGGATAATGTCCTTATTTTAATACCTGATAATCTGTCCGTAATTGATTTAGAATCATCCGCTGGTTCTTCTTCACTTTCAAAATCTGATGAATTAATTTCTTGATCTTCTTCATCATCTTCGCCTAATAATTGATTTAACTCTGCTTCTGAATCAGATTCTTCTTCATTATCTTCTTTTTCACTTTCTTCTTCTTCGCTTTCTTCTTCACTTGCATCAGCATCAATTAAACCATTTAATTCAAATTCACTTTCTGATTCAGAATTTTCTTCTTCAAAATTTCTCTTCTTTGCTTCTTTTATAGAGCTCAAAGATTCCTTGAAAGAGTTTTTTGATATACTACTTATTGCCATACTTATATTTTAAAACTTATTTGATATACAAATATATAACGTAATAGAAGATGATGAATCTTTAATTATTTAAAAAAAAATAATGAAAAAAATTTTCAGGAAAGAAAAAAAGGCAGAGAAATAAAAAAATTTAAATAAAAAAATTTAAAAAAAGAAAAGCCCGACGCGGGGCTTGAACCCGCAGCCTTGTGATTAAGAGTCACACGCTCTACCGATTGAGCTAGCCAGGCAATTGTTAATTTTAAAAATTGCCTGATTAATAAGAAGATAAATATTTAGTTATTCTGGCTTAGGGGTAAATATTATTATGTATTCCACTGTTTATTTTTTAGATATTGTATCTCTTGGAAGTAACAGAAGAGATATTTTCGGAGAATGGTTCACATTTGTCAGAACATAAATTATATATCATGAGTTAATAGACATATTATGACACAAATTTTGCTCTATGGCATAAATAATTACAAGAACTTAATATTATTACATCATATTGATTACAGTTGTTATCAAAGATATTCATTTAATTATTAGTGACGTAGTAACTGCATTCTATTGTCGTCACTACAAATGAGCTTATCTATTGTTATCAATTAGCTTATCTTTGCTGTTTATCATTGTCGTCACAAATTAGATTTATAGTTATTGTGAAAATTGACTGTCTATAAGAATAGACCAATTCCCACTTTATTTTGTATATTTTATATATCTTATTTTTAGTTTCTTTTAATTGAGGATTCATTATTTAAAAATAATACTACACAGTAATTAGTTCATAAGACTTTAGCCACACTTCATTTTAATTAGCTAATACCAACAACGGTAGGTACTGTTATTTTGTTAACGGTTTAAGACCTCTAACGAGGCTAGAGGGGATGTCACGTGGCAAGTCTACCTGTACTGGCTTACATACAACCGTGCTTAAGGTAGAAGATATCCAGGAAGCTAACCCGTCCTCTGATAATATTCTTCGTATATTTCTCATACTCATATTAATAACATTTTCTAATCGGTAATTCAGCGTAATATTTGTTTCACTATCAGTTGAAAACACCGTTAGTTAATAGTTGATTAATTAGTTTCATAGATTTTCGCATTAATTTATAAAAAGAACACTATATAGTCTCTTCCGAAAATAAAGTTTCCCAAAAAGAGATGGTCTCTGCATTCATAAATAATGGCGGACCACCAAAACTGTTATCGAAGACATCAAATGGAACTTCAACGGTAGGTGTATTCGACTTAGAACCTATACCCATTGCTATTTCTATTTTATTTTCCATTCCTTTATCCGTATTAAAAGAACTTTCTTCCATATCTTTACTAAAATCGTATTGATACTGAACACGCAATTTATGATTTATTGTTTGATATGATTTTAAACTTAAATCCCAAGTTTCTCCACATTTCTTTAAAAGAATCAAAAAGTCTGAAAAATAGACAAAAGTTTCAGGATCTTTAAAATCAAGCGTATTAGATGTTTTTGTAGATAAGAGCATAATTGAAAGCGAGATAATACATGAATAAATTATTAGAATTGAACATCTTTTATAACCATGCTTCCTTACAAATGAACTTATACAAATATGTAAAGTTTTTATTGAATCCATACATATTAAAATTGAAGATTTGTGTGTTTCGTTTTCCATATGTTTTACATCTTTCAATCTAATGAATGGCCTATTTACACATAATAAAACAATATAATATACGTATATAATTGTCATTTGAGTTGGATTTTTTCCTTTTTCTTCAATTGAGTCATTATCCCACTTCAATGAATCGTTTAATGAATGCTCCCAGTTTAATATTTTTTTATTATAATATTTCAAAATATTTAATTTAGTTTGTATATCATTCTTATGCAGAGGTCCATCAGTAAACATGTCTTCTGTCATTCTATCCGCAATAGACATTAATAAAACAATACTTTTTAAAGGTCCAACGATATCTAATGGGGGTGATACAGTCTCTCCAAAAGAATAATCAGAAATCCATTCAATGTTAGGCATATCATCTGATTCTTTTATTGTTGAGCTTCCTTCTTTTAAGTATGAAGGTCTACCAAGAAGAAAAGAAATAAGATGATCAACAATATAAACACTCCAAAAAATTCTACTTCTAATCGAATTTGTTAAATCATTTGGTACATCATCAACATTTAAATTCCATGATTCAGGACTTAAATGGAAACCTAAAGCAATACCCATCCTAAGGCCATTACCTACCATCATCCAACCGCTGTTATTCCTATCGTTATAAATATCGAAAAGGCCTAATAAAATGAATGCTTGAGTTGAACAAATTGATGGTGTGTCCATTTTTTCCAATAGAGAGTTACGTGATATAGTGTAATATTTTTCAGCACATTTAGAAATATCTTTGTTATCCGATAAAGAGGAACCTATGGCACATATCGAGTATATCAACTCTTTTGAGCAATATGATGAAGTTTTCTTAGGGTGAAATAAGTCCAAAAGAAACACTTCTCTGAAAATAAACGAATGAATGTCGGGATACATCCAATTAAAAAATAGTTTAATTGATTCTATTATTATAGGATCTTTGCTTAAATTAAATAAATCATTAATCTCATTTTGTTCCCTCTGTATACAGACACTATCATATATACTATTCTGTCCATATATTGAGGCAGGTACAGAATTATATTTTTTAAACGAAAAGGGCGAAGGATACTTAGATATATTACTTTCAACTGACATGGACAAATCTTTAGTTTCATTGATATCTTCATAATTTTCGTTATCATTCAATAATTTTGATAAACTTGTATAGTTTTTCCTAAATTCATCCAGAATTAAATTTTGCTTAGCTAGCCTCTTTTCAAGAAAATTAATGTATTCATTTTTTGGTTTGTTCGATCGTTTATCAATACCCGATATTGCACATTTTGAATCAGATTTCAAACAAGATGAACACGGCGATTTTACATCCACGTCACATTTGATTCTCCTATCACGACACCTTTCACAAGCTCTAGACGTCCTTTTAAAATTTGCTTTAGGCATCCTCTGTAAAAACTTATTTGTCTCAGTTAACTTTTGGGTTATGATTTCAGTTAGAAATATGTTGGTGCAATGTCTATTGTGTGCGTAACACGGATTCGAAGGAAAAACAGTCCCGTTCAAATATATAAATTATGGAAATGATTTCCGAGTAAAATCTCGAAAAAAATCTCCGTCTGATCCCATATAAACAGGAAATACATATCCACATACTAATACAGAGTAGTAAGTTAATCAGATCTCTGGGTGTTTAAGAAAGGATGAAATGGCACTAGTTTATGTACAATTGTAGCTTTTTCTTTTTTTTTAATTCAATTAAAAGCAAAGTTATAATACTCAATAATGTCTAATAGTCAAGTCAATAATGCCGATTTCTGGAATAAAGCAGATTCATGTCTTTTAAATTTTGGTACCACATTTGTTAGAGAAATTATTGTTAAGACTAAAGGTGTTTATCTATACACTAATGAAGGTAAAAAAATTTTAGACTTTACTTCAGGTCAAATGTCATGTTTGGTTGGTCATTGTGATGAGGAAGTTACAGAAGTTATTGAATATCATGCAAAAAATTTGGATCATTTATTTTCAGGTATGGTTTGTCCTCCTGTTGTTGATTTAGCTTTTAAATTAACCAATCTTTTACCAAAGGGATTAGATCGAGCAACTTTTTTAAGTACTGGTGGTGAAGCTAATGAATTTGCAATGAAATTGGCCAAGACTGTCACAGGTAAATTTGAAGTTGTAGGTTTATCTTTATCATGGCATGGTATGACAAGTTCTGCTAATGCTGTTACATTCCAAAGTGGTAGAGTTGGACATGGTCCAATGATGCCAGGTAGTTTGGTTTTACCAACTCCATATGGGTATCGTTCAATCTTTCGTCATCCAGATGGTTCATATGATTGGAAGACTGAATTGGATTATGGGTTTTCATTGATTGATGCTGCGTCTTGTGGCTCTTTAGCAGCTGTTATTGTTGAACCAGTCATGTCAAGTGGTGGCATGATTGTTTTACCGGATGGCTATATGAAAGAACTAAAGAAGCATTGTGAAAAGAGAGGTATGCTACTAATTGTTGATGAGGCTCAAACAGGTATTGGTAGGCAAGGTCAAATGTTTGATTTTGAAAGCAGTGGTGTTATTCCAGATATTCTTTCTTTATCAAAGACTTTAGGTAATGGTATTCCTTTATCATCAGTGATTACATCCAATGAAATTGCTAAGAAGGCTGAAGAAAGGGGCTTTTTGTTTTACACTACTCATGTTAATGATCCAATTCCGGCTGCTGTTGGTTCTAAAGTTTTAGATATTGTTGCTGAAAGAGGTTATGTTCAAAATGCTAAAGATAGAGGTGAACAATTCAGAGCTGGAATCAGAAAATTGGCAGCAACATATGAAGTAATTGGTGAGGTTAGAGGTAAAGGTTTGATGACAGGTATTGAACTTGTTAAAGATAGAGTTTCAAAAGAAAGTGTTCCTGAAATGGCTGCAACACTTGCTTCTAAAATGATGGAATTAGGTTTATCTGCTAATTTATTAGCAACCAAATCATTTGGTTCGGTTTTCAGAGTCGCACCACCGATCAGTGTTACTGAAAGTGAAATCAATGAAGGTTTGGCTATTTTTGAACAGGCATTTAAAGAAGTTTATTCTTGAATTTTTTTTGTTTGAATGAATGCCTTTGTCTAATCTTTAATATTTTATTTATTTCTGAGCATTTTATAAAAAAATTTTTTTTCATTTCCCCTTGTAAATGTGTTGAAGGTCATAACAATTCGATGACAATGAAAAAAACTAATCTTCCAATCACAAAAACAAAATTGACTACAAATTTAAAGTATGTACTCCTAATGTTTAGATCTAAATAAAGAACAAAGCTTCAAGTAGAAAAAATTAATCCAACTGAGATCTCAAAAAAAAAATTCCATCTTCAATTCTCCAGCTTTGTTTCTTTAATCTTTAATATACCGTTTTAGGTTTGATATAATTGATTTAATTGAATATAAAAAAATATATATTAATCTTAAAGAGGGAAACTAAAAAGGATGAAAAGTAAAAATCAAAAACAAGAGTAATTAGGTTTCTTTACTTAGGATACTTGGAGCATGAATACTTTGAACAACTTCAACATAATTATACAACTGTGCGGTTTCTTTGGTAACCTTTTTGGTTTTATACCAAAATTTGTATCCTAAAATCATGATGACATAAACAGCAATACCAATATAACAGGTAATAAATTGTTTATATTGGAAATTTGGCATGAAAGCATTATAACCATTAAAGAATGTAATGATTATAATAAAAAACAAGGCAATATAAGCTGAATATGGTTGGAACCACATTCTAAATGGGATATCTTCTCTTGGAACTTTTTGATAGACAGTAGCATCATAATAACCAATATAAGCTATTAAGATATTAATCCAGTTTAATAAACCAAAGACACTGACAGCATTTGAAAAATAACCAAAAATAACAGAAGATGCATTTTTACAATTCATGTAAGCAAGGAGACCAAATAATGATGTGAATAAAGAAGCATAATATGGATTACCATTTCTATTAAGTTTCAAAAAAATCTTTGGTGCTAGGCCATCTCTAGCTAAACCATAAAGTGTACGAGAACCAAGATAAACCTCTGAATTTGCAGTAGAACCAACAAAGATTAACAAACAAGCATTAATGAAAGACGGTAAGACTCTAATTTTAGCAGTGACAAAAGCAATAACGAAAGGTGATGATGAAGCATTACTACCGGAAGCAACTGCTAATAAATCATTAACTGGAGAAATGGCCAAACCTAAGATGAAAACACCAAAAATGTAAAAGAAACAGATTCTAAAAATAACTTGTCTCGTAGCTCTTGGAATGCTCTTTCTTGGATCTGGGGCTTCACCGAAAACAATACCAATAGCTTCTGATCCATTATAAGCGAAAGTTGATTGAATAACACAAGCCCACCAGCCCAAAAATCTTCCGGTTTTACCTTCAGATAAGTATTCCATGAACGCATTTTCATTCCAGTATTGGAAACCAATTGTATGATGAAGTGGGGAACCACCACAAGTAATGACAAGACAAGTCAAAAAACAAATAACTAAAGTGAGTAATTTTGCTAAAGCGCACCAAAATTCAAGCTCACCATAAAACTTAATGTTAAACCAATTTGCAATAACAATAGCGACCAAAAAAACTGAAATAAATATACCAGGATTCAAATCTGGTCTCCAATATTGAATAATAATACCTAAGGCACTTAATTCTGCGGGCAAAGTAATAGCTTCATTAAAAAAGTAGTTCCAACCAGCTGCAAAACCAAGAGCTTTATCCATATATCTCGTTGTATACCCTGAAAAGGCTTTGTCCATTGGAGCAAAAGCCGCCATTTCACCTAAAGATAATAAAACAACCATTAAAAGAGAACCACAAAAAATATAAGCAATAAATAAAGATGCTGGTCCACCTCTTTTCAAAGCTGTACCGGTACCAATAATTAAACCAGTTCCGATAGCACTAGCAATAGCCATCATGTTAATATGTCTAAATTTAAAATCTCTATTCAAGACTGGCTCATCAGTTAGTTCACCATTTTCATCCACCAATCTTGAAGCATTTGGATGAAGACTATTAGTGGATTCAACAGGCGAAAGAATTTCTTCTTTTGTTGTAAAATTTTGTTTGAAATTAAATTTTTCAAGCATTTGTAAAGTGGTCTGTAAAATTAAATTGCTAAATTAATGATAAAAATGAAAGAAATTTAAATTATTTTGACAGATACTTATAGAGCATGCTGGATCTAAACGAAGTGTTTTCTAAAAAAATCCGGTTGCCTTGATTAGTTTCTTATCTGTAATCTGAGAAGCAATCTGGCTTTCTAATCATATAAACAAGGTACGCCCGCAAGAAATTGGGTACACCAGTCCCTTAATTGGAACGCTTATGATTTTTCTATTAAAGTGCCATAGGTTACGGGTATTAAACCCGTATGGTTTAATAACAGCCTCCTGAAAAGTGCCACTAACTCGGCTGATATGATATAACCGAGGAATTTTTTCCTTGGATCGAGACTGGATCTGTTATGCGAACAGTAACCATCAGATTTTGCGCTCCTGCTGCTTTTATTGTTGTGTATTTTTCCGTAATTAATAGATTAAAGACAACTTTCGAGGTACACTCATTTGATTTTCCTTTCTAGTTTTTTCAAAATAGAAAAGAGTTAAATTCAAGAAAAAATACAGGATAATTAGCTTATTATTTAGAAGTTTGAAGTTCTATAGGCTGTTTTGTGACCCTAGTAAATTTAAGTATTCTCAGCGTTAAGCGCTAGCCCCACGCTTTTGCGGGCGGTTGGGCCCTGCAAAAAATCCCATACCCCCACGTAAAGACTAGAACCGGTTATCCTATTTGGATATTCAAGGGTGAAATAATACAATAGTTCGGTAAGAAAATTGTTCATTAAGCATTGCCTTTACATTTTAGGCGATCCAATCAAAATCAGTTTGAGATATGCAGCCAAAAATAATCAATCAAAGTAGATGGCGTAATTGTAGGCATTTTTTGACTTGACAATAGACTTTTAAGTTTCAGGAAATTCATTTAAAAAAAAAAAAGGTGAAACACTAAAAAAGAAGTTTTGTCGGAGAAATGACAATCTTTAAGTTAAAATCTCGCTTCCGCACTCATCTAATAAAAAATACTGCTTAGTTAATGCCTTAAAAAGCATTCTTGATATCTTTCAAAGTTGACTTTGGATGAAAATACCTTATCTAGAATCTGATAAGAGCGTGTCTCTAATTTTAACACGAAGTGTGAATCAAAATATTAGGTTTGAGCATATAACGTTTACTAAGTAAAAATTCAAGGCTGGATTGGAATTTTTGTCAGTTCAATTCTGATTAAAGTTGAATATTGATTTGCAAATTAATTTTTCGAACCCACGGAAAATTCTATCATTAGATACAGAGTCTGCCTGCTCCCGATTGGACATAAACGTCGTGAATATATTGTTGTTGTTTTGCCGATCTCTTAATCATGTTCATCACTTTACCACTTTTGATTAATCATATTTTGCTTATCATCAATCATTTCAGCAATTTCCCAACCCCGAAATCATACCTTGCTGCAGTTTCTAGTAATAATGCTGCTACATGGGTTTATGCTATTCAACCGAGCTATACTGTCACAAGTCTTATAGTATATTAGCTTTATCAGCGAATATTGTTTTTGATCTGCTTTCAAAGCTGAATATCAAAAGTTACAGTTCCTGCTGAATGAGTTTAACAGTTACGACTAATGGCACTTTTACAGCTTCGGTGGTGCAAGAGATTAACCTTTGATCTGACATATTTCGAATTTTAAGTCCCGGTATTTTTAGATTAATTTTCTCAGTTGGAGGTCGTAACATTGGTACTTTCAACGATACATATTATGACAACTTCCATGAATTATTTTTCGGATATTATCATGCATATCCAGTCCTCTCAAGATTTTTGAAATCGAATATCTATCATGCAGGTGGGTAGTTGGATAGTCCTTTTCTAGGAAAACTCAATTTCATCAGAGCCTTAACTTTCTTTCACATCAAAAATTGAGAAAAACAATATATTCTGTATTACAGGTATTTCTGTTGATGGTTTATATAGTTGCTAACTAAAACTTAAGATTCTCATCACTTAGATCAGAAATGAAATTACGTTAATAAAGATGGGATATAGGGGTCGTCGGTACTTTTAGGTATTGATATGAAGATTCATAAGGCTCGATTTACTTATATTGAGATATCATTATCTTAATTAAGTATTCACACGCCTAAAAGAAGCCACATACACTTCTAACCCTACGCTTTATTCTGAGCAAAATCAAAAAAGTATTGTGACCCAATACTGAATTAAAAATAGCTACTGAAAATTTATAGAAGACTTATGGCTTTAATATACCTTTCACCAATGACTAGACTCGGTATTATGTATGCTATTAATCTTCCTTATTTTGTTACATATGTTTACCAGATCTGCTTATTTTTTAAATACTAAGTTCCTCAAATCTTCTTATCGTAATGCTCAATATGCTACAGATATTATTAAATGTCGTTGTGGTGGTAACTATGCTAAAAAACGGCTATCAGAAGAAGTGTAATTACATACAATTTCAGGTAGAGTTTTTGCTTGAACTTAAATATAGACGCTCCTAATCTGTCGATCTCCTTCACAATCTGGGTTGCAATACACTGTCACTAAAGTTACTTTGACCATGGAATTGTTGAAATATTTAGGCAAATTATATATTGTTTATTATAAACTAATGATATTCACAGATAGCAATAAACAATTGATACTATTATCAACTGCAAATTCATTTAACTCAGGAATATGATATGTTAATTCAACAATATCACAGAATTCTGGAGATTCAAATAGCTAATATTTTAACAAAATTGTTAATAGCGCAGTGATAAGGTTTCTTAAGAATAAGTTTCTTGAAAACATTGGTAAGTCTTGAATGAGGATGGTGTTGAGCTTAAGAAAAATTTTCTGTAGATAATACAGTTGCTGATTCCTGTGGTGAACTTATTTTATGCTATATTATTGATATTATGGTACGTAGTGCTGACTCGGTTAATTTCGCAGTATATTTAGATCCAGTTCACTAGCTATAATGGTATTTTCCGAGAGAAAGGCTTTTTTATTTATTTACATTTAATATTTTAAATAATTATGTCCAAGCGTTGTTTCTCTGTCTTTATCTTTCTGTTTGTCTTGATGCCTTTTTAATGTTTTTCTTTCCTTTACGTAAGAGTTTTTTTTATAAAAGTTAATAAAATTTTTATTTTGGTATGTTCTTATTGTGAAAATTATGTTATTTTTTGAAAAGTAGGGAAATAGTAAAAGTGTAAATAGTTGAGAGAAATTCAATTAATTAATAATTAATTGAAATCTAGAACTAATTAATAGGAAATGATAACCGAGATGATAGCTTATCAAGATAGCTTATCAAGATAAGGGATCATTAGTAAAGATAAAACAGCCGATCATATCCATGAAAAGTCTGTACTGATGAATAATAATATGATACTTAGAATCACATAAATAAAACATAGTTCCTATTTGTTTAACTTATAACATAAATAATTTTACGAAGTTATCAATTAATACTAGAGAATAGTTGTCTATACCTAACCTATAAAACTCTAATTAAAACACTTATTTATTATTTCTGAGTTTTTTTGCCATTGGTTTCACAATCAACCGACGCTTATCACCATTTATTTACACAACCACCTTTGTAATTAATCCTTCTGCAATATAATCCTTTGGATAATGAAAAAAAAATGCCTCACTCCACTGGTGGAAATGTGAAATTTAAATATAAATCCCTAAAGTTTAAGTATAATCAAAAAAAATGTTAACATTGTTTGATTAATAGTGTTAAATATATATATATATATTGCTATTTTTCAGAACATAACCTCGTCTTTTTTTGTAAAAAAAATAAAAGTAAAGACAACTTTAAATTTTACATTTATGACTTCTTTTTGTAAAAATTATGTGTACGTTGGGAAAACTAAATATAACTTAACATATCAAACTGGGTTTATGATAATGGTAATAATAAAAATGATATCACATCTGCTCCTGAACTATCCATACTGTAATTGATATACAGAAGTATTGAAACTATGTATATTATTCAATAGAAAGTACCATTAATAGAATAAATTAAATGCCTCAACAACATTAATAAAAAACTCAATAACAATGGTATAACTCAATGCCATCAATAAATAAATTTATGTAAATCCTATATATCAAAACATAAATAGGACTAAGATTCTCTTTGTCTCATTTATGAATTAAATTTATAGAAAATTATCAATTACAATATAGATTAGTTGAATGACAACTATGAATACACCGAGTTTGATATACTAAGTTATATTGGATACGTATAACTAAATCTTAGGGATAAAATACTTTGAAAAACAATTTAATATAACAAAGTTGTGTTAAACACTTAACAATTGAATCTGATAAATACAACATTAGGACATAAAGGATTTTATATTGAAATCCCACATCTCCGCCAGTAGGTTGAGAGCTATATATAATCATATACTTCCAACAAGCATACATGGTGATTAGCATAACCTTGCAGGAGGAACGGTTACGGATGTTGTCCTGTAGATAGATAAGTTTTTACTTACTATCAATGCTTTGTAACCGTGTTTAACTGAGATGTAATAAATATAAGAACAAAGTATAATTAAAATTGTATTCAATTTTTATATAAAAGATCTCTTACTCCAAAAGAGAGAAAAGAAAAAGGTTGTAAAACAAGTAGTAAATGAAAAATAGGAAAAATGTTGTTTACATAGCTAATTCGGACTCAATTGTAATTAATTGAAATTGTACATTTTTATTCTAGACAAACTCATAATGACCAATTAAATGAATGTAGCTATATATAAATTATTATTGGCTCTAAGCTCTTTGATTTTATTGGCTCCATCTAAAGGAATTATGCATAGTAGAATGGCTTTAATTAATACCAGCATAAACACTGGAGTAATTAACTAAAATGGAAATTTCTTTAGGTTCCTGTTATAATTAGAAGTTATTTAATATAATTTATACTAAATTAGGTATTCAACTATCTTGTATTTTAATTGATAATTTTATAAAAACTATTTAAGTTATAAATTAAATAAATAGAAACTGTGTTCTATTTATTTTATTCTAATTATAAAATTATTATTCATCAGTACAGACCTTTCATCAATATGATCGGTTGTTTTACCTTTATTAATAATCTCTTATCTTGATAAGCTATCTTGATAAGCTATCTAATACATTATCTTGATAAGCTATCATCTCGCTTATCATTACCTATTAGTTTAATCCAGACTTACTTATCCATTAATTCTAGACTTCAACTATTCAAACATTTGCTATTATCATACTTTTCAAAATTTAACATAATTTTCACAGTTCGATTAGAACATTAAGGATTTTGCATCGAAACCCCACATCTCAACCAGTAGCGTGACAGACTATTTGTAATCCTCAATACCTAAATAAATAAGTATGAGGATTAAGTTAATCTCACAGGATGATCGGTTACAGATGTGGTTCTGTAAATAGATAAGAAAAAATACTTACTATTGGTGGTGTGTAAAAGTAACCGATGGATTTAACTCAGAAAGAATAGATAATAGATGATAACAAATATAATATATTGATATATATTTTTATATAAAAGATCTCCCCGAAAGGAAAGAAGTAAAAGGTTGTAAATAAGAAAGAAATAAAAGTGGGAATAGCATAGCTTATATACATGGTTAAATGAAATTATCCACATTGATTTTCTTATAACTTAATATCCAGTTGAATGTTTCTAATCCTTTTTAACCAATTAATTAATAATAACTATGTGTACTTATCGGGCATTATTTATCGGATTTTATTTTCAGTGTATGTGCATACTAAAATAACAATGATATAGCTTGAAATTATATTATCTCAGTAACCTGTGAAGTAATAAATTAGTGACATAATTTTCACAGGTTCCAACAAGTTCCATCATACAACTACAAAAACACCTTTTTATGAATTTAAAAGTAGGGTACTCAGCTACACGAATCATTCAATTATTTTAGATTTTCACAAAGCACTTCATAATTTTTAACACAGTTAAAGTAATAAAACCAAATTAAACCAAAAAGCTTTACTCATAACTATTTATAATAAAGGAGAGCTTGACAATGAGTTAAGGCTTTTGCAAAACTTTATTCGAACAGTCAGTTTGTCCGAGTGGTTAAGGAGAAAGACTTGAAATCTTTTGGGCTCTGCCCGCACAGGTTCAAACCCTGTAGCTGACGGTTATTTTTTTGATTATTTTAATTCTTAAATTTTTATTATTATTTTTAACACTACTAAAAAATGTTTTATACTCTTCTATCACTAATTTTTTTCTCTCTCACATCAATCATGAACTGATTAACTCTACCCTCTCTGACTGCTCTTTTCAACTTCCTTAAAATTCTGTCGGTAATTTTAATACCCAATTTACTTAACTCTAAAACTTTATCCCTGACTATTTTCATATCGCCAATATTATCATCAGCATCAATTTCACTAAATTCTTGAGAATCTCTAATCAGTTTAATTATTTCTTTAGTCATATTCGAATCTTTACCTTGAATACGTAATATAAAACTATTTAAATCATCTAATAAATTTTCATCATCTTTAATAACTCTAATTTTTAAGTCATTCGTAACAATAAGCTTATTGTTATCTTCTTCATTACCAACTCTGATACTAACAGTTGAATCCTCTTTGAATTTCAGACTAAACATCTCATTTAGAGTCAACACAGAGCTTATTGTTAGTCCATGAGTATTAGGATCATGAGACAAATAACTATTTGTTGATGTCTTTAATGCATATTTTTTTTCATTTGACAAATTGTTCGTAATTAATTTATTATTGTTTTTAAACAACCCAGTAATATCCACCAGAATTAAAACCTGTAAAGCTGAATTAGGTTGACAACAATTTAATGGGTTACTTAATGATTCTTTGTGGGGCATATATAAAACGGTATCTGATGGTGATAATATACTTAAATCTGAAGAGGTCGTAATATCCAATGAAGAGATAGGTGAAACTGGTGAAGTTGATAAACAATATGGTGTTTCATTTCTCATAAATGATACCACCAGTGGGATATTTGTTTGGGGTAGGTCTGATTTTATTAGAGTCGTCCAACCTGTATTTAAGTCATCAACATTGATTTCTGATATTGATTTTGGTTCACCGTTGATCAAAAAATGGGTTGGTGTTGATTTATCGTGTGATGAAGACTCATGCGCTTTCAATTTTTTAGGGTTAACCCCTTTCCTCTTTTTTTGATTCTTTCTATCTCCTTTAAATAAAAGTTTAGAAACCATTTTAAGTGTTCTGCTATGATATAACAAACCCGAGAAAAGTATGTAAAGAAAAGAATTATGGGGAAAAAATATAAAAATTCGAAACTGAGCACTGCCTTAGCGCGTGTGGTTAACTACGTTAGTAAGATGTTTTTTAATATGCAGCAATTCTAATATAAATGACCATAAGATAAATGAGTGATAAAGAGAGAGAAATAAATAAATAAATGTAAGATAAATGTGAAGGCGTTTATGGAAGTCTAAAATCTAATGGCCAAACTTTCTTAAGGACCATTCCACAACAGTTTTAACAAATTCAGCCTTTCTTTCAGTAACAAGCCAATGACCTGAATCGATACCTTTAACTTCCCAATCATTGAAAAACTTTCCAATTGCATTAGAATGAATATCGTTACCAACAAAACTAGAATAATTGCCTTTAACTATTAATAGCGGAGCAATATTTCTTTGATGTGCCAATGGTTCTAGATCACCATATTCTTCTAATTTCCATTCCAAAATATCTTCAACATGGTTACCTAGAAGACTTAACGGAACTTTTTCAACCAATTTACCATCTTTATTCTTAGCTATGTTAGTTAACCAAAAAATAACAACTTTTTCATTTGGTTCAACCCAGGTTAACAACCAATGTTTCACTTCATCTAAAGTCCAATCAGGATGTTTTTTCAAACAGGATAACATTGCACTAATACCAATATGAAACTTTTCAAATTCAAAATATGAATTTTCTGGATTTCTGTACGGAGTATTATCAACAGCAACAACACCTTTAACTAACTTTGGAAACCTTAAAGAATGAATCATTGCAGCTTTGGCACCCATTGAATGTCCCATTAAAACAAAACCACGATGACGTGGAACAGTTGATGGTAAATTGTCAATCAGCTTGGTAATATCGTTAGACATTGCCAAATAATTCATTGGCTCACTATGAAAAGAAGTACCATGATTACGTAGATCTGGTACAATTAGTGGAGTATGTAATTGAGTTGCAAATTGCTTTGAAGCAGACCTATTATTTTTTCTATTACCTAATAATCCATGAAGGAAAATTATTGGTGGAATTTTTGAACTTTTTGATGATGCTGTTACAGATGTTGAAGGTGGTAAAAACAAATCATAGTCTAGAACATTAGGGACAGCAATATGTGTATAACGAATTTGAGTGGTGAAACTTGTAACTGATACCAAAGGTTTTAAATTTTTTTGTTTTACGCAAAACATCCTAATGTGTATTTATAAATAAGTACTGTACTGTTTAACTATCCTTAAAATGACCGATAACAAAAGAATGAAAAAGTGTGTATATTAATCGAAGAAAATGGAGAAACGCGGTTGATTTTTTTTGAAGACGTTGAGATCTATCAGAAGCATAATAGTTTCATGTTTATTATTTATGAAAATCGGTATGACAAAGGCATTAGAATAGTTTGTAGTTATATGTGATTATAAAGCTTATAAAGGGTGAATATCCCAACCAAGTTTAGTTTTGTTTCCAGAAAAAAATGTGAAATAAGAAGTAATAAATAAGCAGTAAGCTAATAAATATAAAAAATACACAGTGCAGATATGATTTCAGTTACCACATTAATATTTTTGGTTAAGAAAAGTCCGAAGCTATTATGCCTAATCATTACATTTATTAACATTGTTATGTTGTTTTTTGTGTTGAACGGTTGTACACACGATTCCAGCGGTTATGCTGATTTATATTTGGTTGAATACAAATTTAACAACAATAGTGATATTTCAAAAATGTTATCTTTACAATATTCGAATAGACACAATGGTTCAAATATTAACGATTTCAAACTTCAAGTCGGTTATATGGGGATTTGTATCGAATTGGAAAGTGACGAGGGTATAACTTGTGGATATACTCAAGATATTGATGAACAATATTCTGGTTTAATTCCGTCATTTTCGATTATAGGTAATTCTACAGCTGGTACAAGTTTAGAAATTTTATCAGTTGCTGAAACATTTCAAAAAAGCGTCATGAAAAAGGAAATTTTGATTGTAGAATTAGTTTTCCAATTGATTCTAATTGTTGTTCAATTATACGAGGTTTTATCTTTTTTACCATTTCAAGAATACGTGACGTATTTAAGTACATTTGTTTTAAGTTGTGCATTTTTGATTATTGGTATCATTATTGTTTGGATCAAGGTTGGATGTTACACTATCAATGAAGTTGGCGAATTGGCAAGCATGGAGATTATAAGCGTTTCAATCGGTGCAAAAGTTCAAAGTGTGATGTGGGCAGTTGTTGCACTAAGTATAATTGAAGGTCTGATGCAAGTTTTCTTCAGTTTTAGAGAGAAAAAATTAGCCGATAGTAAAAGACAGAACAAAAATAGGAAGAAAGATTTAGAGAAAGATGTTGGTAGTGTTCCAGATAGTGTTATGAGTAGCATAAGCACTTTAAGGGAAGCATTATAATCCATAGAAATGGACTCTGTTTAGTTATTACTTTATATCCTAATATTCAATATTAATATATAATTATATATGAATATGTATTGACTTTTGACTCATAAATATAGTTGATGGATTAAATAGTTAATGATTTTAAATCAAATGTGGAGGTTACGTACGCATTCCGGAGGTTACGCTGCGGAGTAAAAATCAGTCCAGGCCTGTAATATTACCATTTTGGGAAATGTTAGAGAAACGATAAGAAAATCCACACGCAATACTAAAAAAACATTTGCCTTTTTGTTTGCCACCCACTTTGTATTTATTCTGTTCCTTTCTTCACTTGTTGTTACACAACTAAAACTCTCACACTCTATAAAATACATTCACTATGCAAATTTTCGTTAAAACTCTAACAGGTAAGACCATTACTTTAGAAGTTGAATCATCGGACACTATTGATAATGTCAAGCAAAAGATCCAAGACAAGGAAGGTATTCCACCTGATCAACAAAGATTAATTTTTGCTGGTAAACAATTAGAAGATGGAAGAACGTTATCTGACTACAACATTCAAAAGGAATCTACATTACACTTGGTTTTGAGGATTAAGAGGTGGTATGCAAATTTTTTGTTAAGACTTTAACAGGTAAGACCATTACTTTAGAAGTTGAGTCATCCGACACTATTGACAATGTTAAGCAAAAGATCCAAGACAAAGAAGGTATTCCACCTGATCAACAAAGATTAATATTTGCTGGTAAACAATTAGAAGATGGAAGAACCTTGTCCGATTATAACATTCAAAAGGAATCTACATTACACTTGGTTTTGAGATTAAGAGGTGGTATGCAAATTTTTTGTTAAGACTTTAACAGGTAAGACCATTACTTTAGAAGTTGAATCATCGGACACTATTGATAATGTCAAGCAAAAGATCCAAGACAAGGAAGGTATTCCACCTGATCAACAAAGATTAATTTTTGCTGGTAAACAATTAGAAGATGGAAGAACGTTATCTGACTACAACATTCAAAAGGAATCTACATTACACTTGGTTTTGAGATTAAGAGGTGGTATGCAAATTTTTGTTAAGACTTTAACAGGTAAGACCATTACTTTAGAAGTTGAATCATCGGACACTATTGATAATGTCAAGCAAAAGATCCAAGACAAGGAAGGTATTCCACCTGATCAACAAAGATTAATTTTTGCTGGTAAACAATTAGAAGATGGAAGAACGTTATCTGACTACAACATTCAAAAGGAATCTACATTACACTTGGTTTTGAGATTAAGAGGTGGTATGCAAATTTTTTGTTAAGACTTTAACAGGTAAGACCATTACTTTAGAAGTTGAATCATCGGACACTATTGATAATGTCAAGCAAAAGATCCAAGACAAGGAAGGTATTCCACCTGACCAACAAAGATTAATATTTGCTGGTAAACAATTAGAAGATGGAAGAACGTTATCTGACTACAACATTCAAAAGGAATCTACATTACACTTGGTTTTGAGATTAAGAGGTGGTATGCAAATTTTTGTTAAGACTTTAACAGGTAAGACCATTACTTTAGAAGTTGAGTCATCCGACACTATTGACAATGTTAAGCAAAAGATCCAAGACAAAGAAGGTATTCCACCTGATCAACAAAGATTAATATTTGCTGGTAAACAATTAGAAGATGGAAGAACCTTGTCCGATTATAACATTCAAAAGGAATCTACATTACACTTGGTTTTGAGATTAAGAGGTGGTATGCAAATTTTTGTTAAGACTTTAACAGGTAAGACCATTACTTTAGAAGTTGAATCATCGGACACTATTGATAATGTCAAGCAAAAGATCCAAGACAAGGAAGGTATTCCACCTGACCAACAAAGATTAATATTTGCTGGTAAACAATTAGAAGATGGAAGAACGTTATCTGACTACAACATTCAAAAGGAATCTACATTACACTTGGTCTTAAGATTGAGAGGTGGTTTTTAGATTTTGTTGATATTTTGGGGATTATGTATAAGTATAAATATTAGTTAACGGTTTATAACTTCTAAAATTTTTTTATATTCTATCAAGAACCTTTTTTATTCAAAACAGCTAATTTCTGTAAATTGTAAATTTTAAATTATAAATCTATCTACTTCTATTTTTTATGATCATTCAATGTTTTCTCAACTTCAACAGTTATAACAGAATTGATATTTTCAGATTGGAGCAATTTCAAACAATTAAAGCATTCATTAAATTGTTCATCACTCAATTTCAAACTAATAAATAATAGTCTTGTCAATCTAACAAATGAAACTAGAACAGCTTGTAAATTATCACTATTACTACCAATAGTTTTAGCCTGCTCCCATAATTTAAATAATTGATCTTGATGAATTGATTTATCATCAGTGTTTAATTTTTCAATTAATTTTGAAATTATATTTAAGATACCCAATTTAAATTTATATTTTTCATCTGATGTTTCCAATAAGTTAATTTGTGTATTGGTCAAATGATTTTTAATTTGATCGATTGAATAATTAATCAATTTTTGATTGCTTTGTTCTTTATTCATCGATGAGATTAAATTCAATAATAAAGATTGCTTGAACATTATAGAGTTTTCTCTCTTTTTCTTATCACTCATTCCACGTTCTTCTTCTTCATCATCAGAGTCAAATTTAACAGGATTAATCAATCCATCAATTAATTCAATATAAATATTATAAACTGATTGATCTTCAGGATACTCACTTAAAAAGTAACCCAATGATTTAATACTGTGTTTCTTATAATTTGAATTTTGTCTCTTAGCTTCAGTTATAACTCTTTCTAAAACCTTACCAAATAAATCATCATTACTAGTCAAATATTTCTGAGAGTTAATAGATAATAAGACCAAAGAGTTTAATAATTTTTCTTTACCCTCATATGAACGTCCTTTTAACGATTCAAGTAAAATAGAATAAAGCTCAAATAAATTATTTGGATTAAGCATTGAAACTTGCGAGCCTAACTTGTCAACTATTTCAATGATAGATAATGCAATAGTTTGCCTAATGCTTAAGTTTTGAGATTCTATATGAGATTTCATTAAATCGACAATTTCTGGGAAATATAGTTTAATAGAATTTGAACCTGAACTGGTCGAATCGGACCAAACTTTATTAAAATTATCGGCTATATTCTTATCTAAATCATGTTTACCAATAAATGATAACGGTAAAAATGACACTGCAATTGATTGAAACTTATCATTTGAGAACTTTGAAACTGATTCACAGGCAACCGATGATATCTTAGATAATCTATCATTATCGTTTTTCTTTTCAAAATAATATTTAACTAATTTTTTAGAAAATGATTGAATTTTTTTAATGGATGCTATTCTAACACAATAACCACAAGTCATTGCGTATGATTTTGCCACTGTTTCATTTCGATCTTTTAATTGACCAGCTGCAATTTTTAGTAATTGATCCCCATAATTATTAGAAACAAAAAAATATCTAACAATTAAATCAACAATGACTTTAGAACATGCCACCTTAGAAGGTAATCCAACAGACTTTTTAACCGCTGAACTTAGGTTTTCAATAAAGTCACTCATTGTCTCATCATCTAATAGATTCATTAACTTTTCAATTGCTTCCATCATTGGCGAACTACCCACAGCACCTAATCTTTGTGTATCGATATCTTCAGGTTTTAGTTTATATTTCTCTGCATTCAATGCCAAATAATTAACAACTTGAGGCTCAACCGAACTCATTAATAAAATCATTTGTTGGATCATTTCACCAGCAAACGGTTTTAAACTTTTGGAGCAAGTATTTGCTAGTTTTAGTATCGTCTCAAATGCAAAATTTTTGATATCTTCTGCATCACTTAACAAACCATTATTGCCAAGCAAAAATGGAACTAATTGTTTCAATATACTTTCTTGAACTTTTGAATTTCCAGTAGAATTGCTTACTTTCATAACCATGGTATTAGCTAGATACATGGTTAAAGACCCACCCTCTTTTCTAACAGATTCTTTAATATCATCCATTGCACGAAATGACATAACCCAAATCTCTTCCAATTTATTTTCATATTTAGAAAATTCTACTTGCCTCAATAACTCTTGTAAACCAGCAGTACTTGCCTGCCTAACCCTCCATTCCCTATTACCCATATCTGATAACAACTCTTTTAAAATGATATCAAAATGTGCTACAACAGTTTTATTACTATCCGTAATCAGAGTATTCCAAATATCAGTCATTGTTCTCGCAACAGAAGTGTTTGGATCGTGTTTATATCTGAACAATTTTGGAATCAAACGATTTGATAATTTTGGATTATTTGACAAAAGGGAATCTAACTTTGATTTGTCTAAAATAGCTCCAAGGCCAAATGCAATACCCTTACGCGACGACCATAGTGCTGAATTTTTAGCTAATGACATAAATTTGTAAACTAGACTTGGATCACCCACTTCAGATGCAAGACTTAGAACATCCTTATAAGTTGAGACTGTTTCACCATCTCCTGTATTTAAAACACCCGGTTCAAAAAGTTGCGTTTCTTCATTAACGTAACCACTCATCAATTGTTTTGTGGTTTTCTTTGAATCAGTTAAAGAGGTCAATAAATCGTGAACAAGAACATCCTTCAATTCACCATTACCCTTCTCATAAACAATACTCAATCCTCTAGAAGCCGATTCTTGAATAATATCTTCACGATCAGATAAAAATCTCATAAACGCATACTGAATTTCATTTAACCTTTTCACAATAATCGGTTCATTACAATATTGTACTAATGATAATAACCAAATACAACCGGCTCTTCTTAAACTTGGTTTAGTGTTTTTACAAGCTTCTAAAATTGAGTTTAGAATAATTGGACATCTATTTGTATTGTGTTTAATTTCTTCGACATTTTGAATATCAATTTTATCTTTTAAAACAGAGGAAGACCATCCTGAAGCCAAAATTGAAAATCCTTCACCCGACGTAAATAAAGTGTCTGTTTGTTTTGTACTATAGGTATCAAACAATGTTTGCTCAAAATCAGTCAATGAATCAAATGAATTAGACGACGATGGATAACTTAATGAAAGATAACACCAAGCCATTGTAGCCGATTCATCAAAATTTTTAACCATTGGTTTCAATTTTTCAATAAATAAAACTTTGAAATTACTTAAAGAAGAAGACAATTTCAATTCAGGACCAAGACAACCAAACATTGATAATTGAGATAAACAATCTAAAGAATCTTTTATAGATTTTGATGATGTGGAATTCAAATTTGATTGAAGTAACTTCAAAATTCTGGTATAAAGATCATCCGTAATGATTAAATTTCTTTTACTTAAAATTAATCTTGAAACAATATAACCAATCGGTAAAATTGAAGAATCTTTTAGCAAAGTTTCAATTATTTCAACAATTTCATTATCTGAAACATTTGGATGACAACATAAAATACCCAATATTTTGGAACAATAATGTGACGCTTCATATGAGATTGCTTTGGAAGAACCCGACAATAAATTAGAAATATAACCCGTTAATTTACCAATTGTAGCTGATTGTGAAAGTGATAAAATTTTGTTTAAATCTTTCATAACTGTTAAATTAGAAGTTTCAAAAATATAGTCGAATGAAATTTTTATGAAATCATCTAGAGAATTCTGGTTATCATTAATAAGGTCCATATCGCCATCACTATCTGTCATATTTTTCAAAATCTGAACAAGACAGTTTCGAACTGTTGGATCAAAATCTAGTGCTTTATCAATTCTGACTTCCCAGTCTTGATCCATTGAAACAATCGTTTTTTTATTTTCTATTGAATTCATAACAAGACAACGCAAAGCAAACGTTATTCCAATTTCTAAATTAACTTGACTTCTATTATTTAATAAAACTTGAATTATAGAATTAAAAGATGGAAATTTAACAAATTCAGATGGTGCTAAAGAGTTATTTAACTTAAACCAATATGGATGTAATCCCTTCTTAGCTTGTTCAACGGTTTCAGCTTTATCATTTATTGTTTGAGCCATGATATTTAATAATCTCGATTGTGCATCATCAAATGGGAAAGTAGAATTAACAAATTTAATGGCAATGAATCTGCACCCAGCAATATTTTTACTATCGATTGAATCATTAGAAGTTTCAATTATATTGGTTAATAATTTCTTCAATTTTTCCTTGTCAATATCATTCAATAAATTCAACTGTGTAGTTAAACCTGATAGGACATCTTGAACGGTTGTTTTCAATTCAATATCTTCAAAATTTAACATATCAAATAAAAATTCAATATAAGAAAAATCAATTAATTTAGGTGTTTTCTTTAAAATAAAACCTAAAGTTTCGTATTGATAACGACGTTGGGTGATATAGGTACTAAAGTTACTTGGATTTTTTTCAGTGTTAGACAAATTCAGTTTCAATTGTGTAGCAATGTTATTATTTAAATCATTTTGAATTGGTGAATCATTTGAAGCTAATATGGTGCTAAACCATCTAATAAAAGAAACAGTAGCCTGTTTTAATCTATTATTCGAGGAATTCAAGCCAATTGAACAAATTTCGTTAATTTCAGGGCTATTTGCAGCAATTTTACTTTTACACAAAATGGATAAGAACTTTTCTTGTAATTGTGGTTTGATTGGGGGTGTTTGGTTTGAATTACCAGTATACAAAGATATCAAGGTATCTATTAAGAACTTGCTTTCATAATCAACAGAGACCCTTTTTAATAAAGATGTAGCCAAAGTTGAAATCTTAGAATCTGAATCTGTAGATGCGCAAATATAAACTATGACCGATTTTTGTTCCAGTTCTAAAAATTCGACAAATTTTAAGAGTTTCAATTTGTAATTTGATAGTGTGGAAGAATCAAACGTAACACCTGCATCATATGAAAAAAATGAACAATCAGCAGCTGATAAGCCCGGTTGAGAAATATTTTTTGGAATTTGTCCATTTTCTAAAGGATGAATAGGTTGTAATAACATAAATTTATAAAATTTTTCAATGAGGAAAGTTTCATCAGAATCATTTAGGTCAAATTTATTTAGATTTTCTAGAGGAATTAAAGCCAATAATTTACAAGCGATATTAAATAATCTAGCCGATATTATTAATTTAAAATCTGAAATATTTTGCAACAGTTTTGGGAAAAGATCTAATTTCTCTTCAATTGATAACCTTTGAATTGATTTTGATAAGAACAATAAAGTATAAGATTGCACTAGAGTCTTATCTTGGTTTGATTTTAAATTTGGTGATTTTATTTGATCCAATAATAGTGATGAGGGCAATTTCAGTGTTGGAGTAGAATTAAATTTATCTAATAAGAATTTAACTGTTTTAGATAATTGAATTTTGACCTTTGGATTATTTGAGGCAAATTTCAATAATAGTGGAGCTATATAAGTTGAAAGAGCAGATTGAAATTTATCATTTGAATCTGCCAAAGCAAATCGAAGTTCAACTTTTTGAATCAATTGTAATTCAGCATCATTGGATGACATATTAATTAAAGGAAAAAGTCAAATACAAATTATCCAATACAAGCAGAAAGGTCAATTAAAAAATTGAAAACAACAATAAGAGATATAGAAGATAAAAGGGCAAAAAAAAGCTTTAAAAGGGCAACTATTTTATTGAGATTCGATAATATTATTATAAGCGATTGATGAATTTTTCTTAAAACAAAAATAATGGGTTCAATCACGACAAAATAATGTGTCGTACATAAAAACACAATTTAAGAAAATCACGTGACATACCAACAACATCAGCCACAATCCCAGTTAAATTTTTCTAAATTTCTTTCCTCTTTTTCGACAATTAGCACACGACCAATAAATTTGACTCGGAAAATATCTCAGAGAATTTAAGCTGGAGGAGCTATCGATTACTGGTCGTAAAAATGGAACGGTCCGTTTTAGACAATTTAATTTAATTAATTTAATTTAATTTGTGGTTCGTTAAGATTCTCTCTCTTAGGTTGTTTATTACCCTACGAATTCTTGTTTTTACAGCACCTTGTTCTTTTAAATATTGTCCCTTATCATTGCACACGAAAAAAACTTTTCATATTCAATTACATGGAGAGGAGTACTAAATAAAAATTTGCAAATCACAGCTATAGTTTATACACTATATTAAAAAAAATCAATAACTGTCAAGTGACCGGTACTATTTTATAAAATTTTGATTCTTTTATACTCATTTTATTTGTTCAAAGTTTATATTTATAGAATACTTGATCATTTATTTACTGCATCTATAAGGGAAGATATACATCAATTTTATTCCATTTCTTAGAGTGTTACCTTCATTTGAAAATTCCAGCATATTATAGATAAACATAAAAATTGTCTGCTTTACTATACTATATTATTGATTATATTACTTTTTAATATAATATCTCTTCTATCTCAATATAATAAACAATAAAATATAGACTATAAAATGACGGTATGTGATAATTCGGTCTTAATTTCAAATAATAATTCTGCATCAGATGGATCTTTAAAAGATTCTAACCCAAATTCGAACCCCAACTCTAATTCTAATTCCAATCCGAATTCGATATCAACGTTACCAAATATCGATTCAAATAATCGCCCACACTCTCATTCTCATAATCATCATTCAGACTCAATATTGAAAGAGGCAATAATAAATAATATGGATCCGATTTCAAGGTCAATATCACCTTCTTCTTTTTCACAGAATTCCTCAATCTCAATGTCAAATTCAACTTCAAAATTTCATGGTAAGAGGTTTAATGGTAAACCTCCTATTAACCAAGTCCCGGAACTTTTAGAGTTAGTTAACGATTTCATTAAAAAACAAAATGTTACTGGTTTAGCCATGATTGCAAGGCAGAGAGGTTTGCCACCTAACTTAAGATGTAAAATTTGGCCTATTCTATTAAAATCTCATCCATTTGTAACAAATCCGTATGTTGAGCTTGATGAAGAAGAAGATTATGAAGGTGAAAGTCAAAATGAAAATGATAATAAAAATGGTGAAGAAAATTTAATTCCGTATAAAGAAATTAAATTTGATTTAAAAAAATATTTAAGAAATGCTGAACGTTATAAACCAAAAGTATTAACACCTGATTTAAAGGATCTTTTTGAAATTCAAGAAAAAATGTTTCAAGTTATTGAATCTGCAATTATTAAATTTTTAAAAAAATGGGGATCAATTGTTCATTATAATTCTGCAATTACTTGGATTGCATTGGGTTTAGCAGAATGGGTACCACCATTGCAAGATTCACAATTTGTTTTGTGTGGCCGTGATGATATTGCTAAAAATGGAACAAAATTAAGAAACGTGAATGATAATGATTTTGAAAAATTAAATAATCCAAACTCTTCTATGATGTCTTCCATATCTTCAAATTCTGAAACCTCATCAAATTTTGATTCTCCTTCATTTTCAACTTCTTCAAATTCATCAAACTCTTTCAATTCGCCTTCAAATACTCCACCAAATGGGTTTAAACAAATGTCATTTGCCGAAGTTTATGAACGTATGGTTTTAGTGGTTTTACACGCACCTGATCCTTCGACACTTCCATCAGCTTCAAATCCATTAAAATCAATCCCATCAAAGGATAAAGAGTTGCAACAATTATCATCATTACCATACACTGGAGGTTCAATATCTGAAAGGATATCATTTTTTTTATTTTGTATGAGAAAATTATTACCTGAATTACACAACTATTTATCTGAAGAAGATTGTCTTAAGGGCGATTGGATTTTGTGGTGGTTAAAATATTCTGGTAGTAAAGTGTGGTCAAGATATGATCGTGGCAGAACTTGGGATTTAATATTAGGTTATAGAAAAGATTGTAAAAAATATGAAAGTGAATTAAAAGATTTAAGCCACTTAACATCAGAGCAGATTAGATTACTAGGTTCAGATTTATTTTCAAACTCAGCAAGTAGTGATAATAACTCTAATGATTCATCTAGAAATGTAAGTGAAGGAAATAAGGTTTTTGAAGATGAAGAATATGACGAAAATAATAGAAATGATGATGATAAGCATGATAGATCATTATCTGTCCTGACAATACTTTCACAGCCAATATCATTATCTCAGTCACAGGAAGTTGATAAAACTCCGACTTTAGCATCATTATCTCTTAATTCACCTATTTTAAGTGGCTTGACGGCATCAGGTATACTAAGACCTGAATCATTATTACCCTCATTAGATGATATCGAACCTATTGTTGAATTGCCATTCTCAAAAATACATCCACATGTTGAA
This sequence comes from Kregervanrija delftensis, assembly GCA_019155655.1. NCBI lineage: Eukaryota > Fungi > Ascomycota > Pichiomycetes > Pichiales > Pichiaceae > Kregervanrija > Kregervanrija delftensis. The sequence continues at coordinate 216,615 of JAFMZF010000011.1, read as the reverse complement.
TTAATTTTTATAAGTTTGGCATTTTTGAAAAGTAAAGAATTCACGATTATGGAATTAGACCAAAGTGAAATTAAAACCCTGTTTGGTAAATTAAGTTCATTAAAGTCAAGTGAAGTTAATTCATTTGTAAGTACAGATGATATTTCTTCAAATAAAAGTGAACAACCTCATCATCTTAATAATTCTAAAAAATCAAATAGAGATATTGAAAATATTATGGTTGAAGCTGGTGAATTATGGAGAAAATTTTTATATCTGGATATGATGAATGCTTAAACGATATGTTTTTTTTTGTTTTTCTTTTTTTTTTTTTTTTTTTAATGGTTTTATAATAGAAATAAAAGTTAATTTAATCTGAAAATGTTTTTTTTATAAAGTTATATTATTATATGTTATACTATGTATTAGAAATTATACATTAGAGTAATTTTTAAAAAAAGTAACTTATTGATCATGTTCTTTCTTTTCTTCAGCTAGTTTTTTTCTTCTCTCTGTTTCCTTTTCAAGAGCTTGCATCTTTTTAGCTTCGTCTTGAGATTGTTTCATTCTTATTTTTTCTAATTTTTTCTGTTTTTTAGCTTCAACTAAATCATTTAATCTTTCCGCTTCTTCCTTTAATTTTCTTGCTTCAGATTCTTTTTTCTTTTGGTCATAAAGTTCGGATAACCTTGTTAATTCATCTTCTAGTTCTTTACCTGTAATTTCTCTTTCCTTTGCTTTCTCCATTTCTAATCTGGCTTCATTTTCAACTTGTTTAACCTCATTCTCAACTTCCTTTTGAGATTCTCTTAATTCAGATATAGCTTCTTCCTCAACGATTTCTTCTTCCTTCTTCATTTCTAATAATTTTTTTAATCTTTTTTCTTCATTATTATTCGAATTGATTGCACCGTTAGTCATTTCTTCCTCTAAAATTTCTTTTTCCTTTTCTTCATCTTCAAACCTAACAAATCTGAATTGATCATTCCTATTTACTGAGTCAATTGGGAAACCATCAAAGATTTCTGCTGATGGTATATAACCACCTTTGAATCTTTTATTCATTGCTTTTAGAGATTTATCTTCCTCTTGTTCAGCTAATTCCGGAAATTTTTCCTCATCAGACATTTCATATTTTCTTAAATAACCATCGACATCATTCCAATCTAAATTAATTTTTCTACCTAAGTCGGTATTCTTGAAAACATTAAATTTTAAAATATTCCATTCTTCTTCAACTTGTGTAAAAGCTTCTTCCCAACGTCTATTATAAAGTCTTTTTATCTTTGCATTTTGAACTCTATTTTTTTTTTCTTCAGCCATCCATTTCATATGCTGCAAATCTGCTACACTTGGTTCATAAATATGCCAAATGACATAATGTGGTAATCCAACAACTGAAAATCCCATTGTTCTCGATAGTTTACCAAATCCCTCAGTTTCTGCATGTTTTAAATATGAAAATGCAGGGAACATTGCACCACTTTTAAAAACTTCGCCTTTTGCTAAAATTGAGACACCACCAATACCATCCAAATTAATTTCAGTTTCAGGATCTCCAAATGGATCTCTTAAATAACCAAGATGAACCCTCCATGTTGCGTACTCAGGATAACCTTCCACAATAACCGCATCTTCATCTAATGTTTCGGCTAAATCCAATCCCCCTTCACTTTCTTGCCAAGAATTTAAGTCATAAGGTTGTTCATTTCCTAACCAATCAGGTAAAGGTCTCCAAATATTTGGAACAATAACGTCCTTATCATGATGCATTAAGTCTTCAATTATTGTTGAAGGAACAGTTTCAACATCTGCATCCCTCCAATAAACCCAAGAATGGTCTGGTCTAAGTGCAGTCGTTAATAACCAATTTCTAGCAATGGCCATTAATTTACGTCTTGGACCTTGAGCTGCAAAACCATGTCTATCCGAAAATGATTGACCGATAATTTGACCAAAGTTTTTTTCGTAAATGTTAATTCTACCAAATGGGATCTCTGGATTAATATCTCTTTGAATTTTATTCAAATTTTTTTTTAAATCTTTAATGGTTGAATCTTTTGTATCAGAAACCAAAAATGCTAAATCAATTAAATGATGTGGATAGGTTAAATTTTTCATATTTGAGAAAAACATTGGCAAATGCAGTGCAGCATCACGTAATGGAACTAAAAATAATACACGTTCATGACGATTCCAACCATCCGCATGCGGTGAATAAGATTCTAAATCATAGTATTCAATTCCATAATCTTCAATTTCTTGCTGGTTTAAATTATATATATCATATGGAATTCTATTTTCGATATTAGAGTTAAAAACTGAGATTGAAAATGAGCTGATTGTGACCCTATAAACATAGAAATAGAGTAAAGTAATTATCAATATTATTGAAGTCAATGCCCTAAATGAAACAGTCCTTGATATAGAAGAACCATATTTAGGTTTCCTTTTAAGATAAGGGGAGTGTAGATCTGAATCTATTTTATCCATTATTGATGGAGGAAATGCAACAAAATAGTCCGTTTCAATAAGGTAGAGCTTTAAAATTAAGTTTTTAAGAACAAATTAATTCCCGAGAAAAAAATGTACTTAGGTGCGATTAATAAATAAATTATTTGTTACATGGAACACGAAACATATCTTTCTGTTGAGGACTAATTACAAAGAGGAATATTATGAATAAGTCAAGTTTTTTGATATTCTAAAAGTAGTGAAATAGTTTAATTGATGAGTTTGAGGATCGGCACCATATATTCGTCTAGTCCGAGAGTTATTTTTTTCAAGTTTGTAATCTTATCGAATAAGTAGTTAACAAGATGAAAATAAAAATATCAAAAGTTGAACAATCGTAAAAAGGTATTCTAAAGTAGATACACCTACTAGCCCCAATTAACAGTATTTACAATGAAATAGTTGCATACCAAATAATAAACTTAGATATCTATCTCGTGGAACCCTGCCACATACACGTGATAAGCCGCTTACATAATAAACAAAATCTTAAGTGAAAAAATTTCTCGCTTTATACAGGATTAAAATTACACGTTTAGTTTTAATAAGATATAGTATACTAATGTTATTAATTATTAATTAGATAAAAACAAAAGAAAGCTGGATGGATTATACAATAAAATTTGGTATCACAAAACATAGTTTAAAAACGTAAAAAAGAGTCAACTTTTTTAGATTAATAAAGCACCAGCAGCTAAAGCAGCAGCACCGGCGGCGTAGTAAGAACCATGAGCACCATTACCTGCAGCAGAGTAAGTGGAGATGGTAGAAGAAGAAGTGGAGTTTCTTGCTGGACAACTGGTAACTTCTGGACCACAAGAAGTAATGGTTTCGATTTCAGTTGAAGTAGCGTAATCAGTGGAAGAAGCTGCGAAAGCGACAGAGGCGAATAAAGCGACGATGGATAATTGCATTTTGATAATAAAGAAGGACTAAAGTTAGGATATAAAGTGATATAATCTATGAGAGAGGAAAAGAAGAACAAAAGAAATGGAGGTAAACAAAGTCTTAGGGAACAGCAGAAACTGATCTTTTTATAATTAAAAACAAACTCGAGAAAACTGAAAATAAAACACGCTGAAAAAACCAAGTGTTTATCTTTTTCCATTTCTGTGCAAGCGGCTACTCAATGAGGAAACACACAAGATAAGAAATTTTAACAGTACAATAGGACTGGCGAAAGCGTAAACAAACATAGATAAATCAGGAAATTAAAGTCCCAATTGGACTGGCCGTAAGATCGAATGGTCCTATGGCCCAATGTTGTTGGTTAACACTGGACAAAATGATCTGCTATCACCCCCTCCTCTCCTTTCTTCCTTGGTATTTCGCTGGATAATGTTTGAATATGCTTGTTAACGTTATTATTTCAGCGGTTACAGAAAAAAAAACCGTATCACGGTCCTAAAATGCTTACTTTAATTGGTCAGTGTTTGTTACTAATTTTAAATTTTTTTTTTTTTTTTTTTTTTCGTAGATCTTTGATTCCAGATCGTTCTCATCAATCTTACTAAAAAAAAACGCCACTTGGTAACCAAGTTCATTAAATTATGATGCTACAGCATTATAGTAAGTGGTTACTATATTGAAACATTGTTATGTTTTTAATTATATGTTTGATACACGGTATTTTAGCTTTTCTAAAAACATAACATTTGTTCATGGGTGGTAACCATAAAATTTTTTTTGTCTACATTACAGTGAATTTTTTCGCATGCAATTTTTTTAGTAAAAGCCTTAAACTCTTGTTTTTAATATTTGTTAAGCACTACAATGATCTTCAATCTATTTTTGCATTATTGAAAATCTAGATTCCAATATCATATCATATCATATTATATATAATGAATTTTATTGATTCAAAAAACTCATATGTAATAGTTTATTAGTTCGAAATCAAAAATGCATAAAACAGTTACTTCAGCTACAAAGTTGACTATACAGTATCGATAAGCACCGGAGTTGGGTCTTGCTGGATATCATCTTTCAGGATATTTGTAAAGAATAACTTCATTTACATATAACTAAGAATGCCTAAATCAGTCTCTTCCAATTTAAAGTGTCACATCTAATTTAAATTTGAGCTTCTACCCAAAGATCCAATATGTTTAGCAAAAAGGTTTGATTAAACAAGAGTGGTCCATAGATAATAAACTATAAAACTGTCACTAAGTAGAAAATAATACTTTTATTGGACTTTTTTAAATCCGCAATTCACCGCCTTCCATCATGAAAATTCTAAAATTAATTTTTTTGAAATCTTGTACTCTTAATACATAGTCTTCAACATATTATTAGCCTAAATATGTTAGCTTGCAGAATCATACAGAAGAGAACAATATACGGAAGATTTCCGAAAAGATTCTATTCACTCCCTTCAAACCCATTTGCCAATTACTCAGCAAATACCGATAAAGATGCAATCAAAGAAACTCTTGAAATCGATCCAAATTTAGAACATTTTTTTGATAGTGATACAGTTTCAACGATAGAAAATAATTCAAATGAGCAAAAACAAGTGGGAACTGCCGATCATTATGATCCATTTGATCTATCTGATATACCCATCAGTGGTAATAATGAAATTAAAGATAATTTTCAAAAAAGTTTAGATTTTTCTTCTATTGATGAACCTTTCACGATGACCACAGAAGATTTTATCAAAAAAATGCAAACAGAAAATATTCAACCTTTAAGTGACCAGTTTGAATCAAGCATGCCTACCAAAGATCATATTAAAATAACGGATAATGATAACTATGAACAAGAAAGTACACAAGATACTACAGATGAATATTTAGCTAAAATGTTTGCCACTGCTTCAATACCAAAAGCTTCTGAAAAAAAAAGAACAGATTTTGAACTTTTAAAAACATTTTTAAGTTCTCACGATATTCCATCACCAAACCATATTCCAATTCATAAATCATTACAATCAATGATTTCAACCGAGTTACCACTGGTCGTAATTTCAAGATCAACAGATCCTAGATTGAATTTAAGTATTGAAAGATACATATATAATAATTACCCAGATCCTAAGGATTCAAGAAATAAATTTGCTAAAAGATTGATAATATATAAAAATAGCCCTTGTATCGTTGTTGGTAAAAATCAAAATATTTTCCGAGAAATAAACTTAAGATTAGCATCAATTTTGAAAATCCCAATAATTAGAAGATTTTCAGGTGGTGGTACAGTTGTCCACGATTTAGGTAATATAAACTTTTCATTTATTTGTCCTAAGGAAGAATTCGATCGTCTTGGATTCACGTCTATATTGATTGATTGTTGGAATGAGTTAATAAAATTAGGTCCCGGATACCCACAATGGAAACTGACTACTAATACCAAAGGTGACATGGTTAGTTCTATAGATGGCAAGAAAGTTAGTGGATCTGCATTCCAAATTTCTAAAGGTAGATCATTACATCATGGTACAATGCTACTAAATTCAGATTTAACTAAATTAGGCAAATTATTGAAAATTAACGAATTAAGATTAGAAGGTATTAAAGATAGATCAACAGATTCTATTTCAAGTCCTGTTTCAAATACAAATGTTGATGATAACATTTTCATCGGAATATTAGTGGAATCATTTGTAAACAAATATGGCGTTCCTTCGAATATTAAGCATACGGATTTTGATAATTTAATGGTTTGTAGAATGGGTAATGTCGAAGCACAAGTCTTAAAAATTGATGATTTAACTGAATTACCAGATGAAATTTGGGAAATTTACAAAGAATTAGAAGATTGGAAATGGATTTTCGGTAAAACTCCTAAATTTGAAATTGAATTCATTGTGGAAACTGATTTAAAGGTGAAATTTACCGTCGATAGAGGTAGGATTATTGGATTAGAGTACAGTAAAGAAGATGAAAGATTTGATAAATTAAAAAATGCTTTGCTTAATAATGAAGTTATCAATTTCAACAGATTTGATGTTGGGAAATATTTGGATGATGATAAACTTAGTAAAGAAATAGCTTGGAATGTTGATCAGCTTGTTGATTATAAAGGTTTAGGAATCAAACTTTAGCTGTAGTAGATTATTAGTGTGTAATACAATATTACCCGGACACTAGTTTTTTGGCTGCAGTGTTTAATTCTAAAAAGGCATTTATATAGAACAAAATACAATTATTTATTAATATAAGTATAATACATCGATCATAATTGAATACTCTTTAGTAAGCCGTAAAAGTTTGAGAAATTATTATTCGTACCGTAAATCTGTTTGTGGTTCTATCTGTTACTGATTGGCGCAACGAGCGAGACGATGAAAAAACTTTTTGTCATGAAAAAAAAACATTGACTTTCACAAGACCAAGAATTACTTTCTATCTGAAGACAGTTCTAATTTTGAAACACTTGTCAACTTTTAAAAGCCTAAAGTCTTGAGTCCCATATATACATCAAGTACTAGATTATTTTCACTTACGCTCATTTAAAAAGTCATATATTCTATTGCATTAGAACAATTTCCAATTTTCATATTTTTCCTTTATTTCTAATATATAATCAAAAATTAACCACACACGTTAAATTCATATGAGTTCCGAATACGCAACATTAGTGAAATCTTTATCAGCGGCAGATATTTTAAAGAAATTTCCAGAAGTTATCCCATTAGAACAAACAACTGGAGAATCTGCAAGTTCTGATTCTAGCTCGACCGTCGATGATCATCTTGCTGTTTTCGAAGGTCACGATGAAGAACAAATTAAGCTGATGGCTGAAAATTGTATTGTTTTGGATTATAACGATATACCTATTGGTGCAGGAACAAAAAAACTGTGCCATTTAATGAATAATATCAACAAAGGATTGTTACATCGTGCATTTAGTGTTTTCTTGTTTGATTCGGAAGATAAATTGTTATTACAACAAAGGGCAACCGAAAAAATCACATTTCCTGATATGTGGACTAATACATGTTGTTCACATCCTCTTTGTGTGCCTACTGAATTAGGTAGTGATCAAGGTGATTACACAAATTTAGATAATTCCATTTATGGTGCTAAGACTGCTGCTCAAAGAAAATTGTTTCATGAATTAGGTATCGTGCCTGAAGAAGTTCCATTCAAAGATTTCAAATTTTTAACAAGAATCCATTATATGTCCCCAAGTAATGGTGCCTGGGGTGAACATGAAATTGACTATATTTTAATAATTAAAGCAGACGCTAAAGTTAATGCCAATTGGAATGAAGTTAGAGACTTTAGATATGTGTCTAAAGATGAACTGAAAAATATGTTTAGGGATGAAAAATTAGTTTTCACTCCATGGTTTAAATTGATTTGCGAGTCTTATTTATTTAAATGGTGGGACGAACTAGATACTTTAAAAGACTCTAAAAATGATATTATTGATCGTATGCTATAGATCTGTATTTATTGGTAATTCATTTTTTCTTTTTATTCATCTGTATTTATTTCACTTTAATTATATTATGTTGTATTATTATTCCTACATTTGTCAAAAACATTTGACCTCTTTCAGAATAATGCCATGGTCTTTTTTTTACCATAATCATAAAAAGAGAAACAAAAAACATGACCATTCGCTTATTTGCTGGTTGTCATGTGAAATTAGTTCTTGTAATTTAGATTTTGGATTTTAGATATTTTAACAAGTATAAATTAATCTATTCACTTCTTATTTTTCACCAATTAAATCAAGTAATAAAATGTATCTAGTAATTAACTACCGGTACTCCTCCCATCAGGGATAATCCTGAAATAGAACATTTATACACAAAATGTAATAAATGAAGATTGTTGTTTTCGGAGAGATCTGAAAATATATATGCCAATAAATCGTTAGTAGCATGAATGGCATTTTATTATTTGAAACTACTAATTAGTTCCCAACATTTTATATGCAACATAATTAGCTTTAAATGCATACACAACCCACCCAAATATATTTATCATTATATCGAGAATTTTAATAGATTTTATTACGATGTGATCATCAATTGAGGTAATTTACCATTTTCATCAGATTTTGGTTTCGACCTGATTGAAAACAAATCGTGATGCATTTTAATGAGCAATTGAATTGAAGAGCAAATGTGATGGGTCAAACAAAATTATAAATTTAAATATACTTATAAAACTACAAAAAGTAGCAGTTGTATAAGAATTGATCATAAAATAAAAGCTCAGTATTGCTTAAATACTGGATATCTATAAAAGATAGTGTTGAAATTTTTTTAAATAGTAATAAGAAAGAGAGCTGGATGGATATGTCTTTGTGCACGCACCTTTTATATTCGTTATTTGCACAATTGCATGCAGATCTAAAGAAAACGGAAAATTAACTCTTTGCTGACATCTCCTTAATGTGTGAAGCTGCAGTGTGATGTTTTCTAACAATTTCAAATCATAGTTCTTGACTTACCCTAGCTCAGGCATGGAAGTAGCCACATGAATCTAGCAGGCCGCACGGTGGGGACGGCAATAATGATTTTGGTATGCAATATCCCCGTATTTGTAGGTAATATTGAAAGCTTGGTAAGCAATATTACAGTCTTGGTTAGTACGTGCATGGGTTTGGTCACAAATGATGTAATTACATGAACATATAAAAATAATTCTCTTTGTACTGTATATATTATAAATTAAGTTTATATAATTTTTATATTAAGCCAAATTAAATCTCTTTATTGCAGCTCACTTAAGTTAAAAATTCAATATTAATTCGATCTACTCCATTAAACTATTCTTCCTGCACCAGAAGCAAGTGTCACAACAGGGCCGAATTCTTCCTCTTCCAAAATATTATCAGAAACTTCATCGGTATGATCAGTTATCATAAAGAAGATAAGAGGAATTCCAATGACCATTGAGCCCTGAACTAATGCCCAGGAACTAATTAACATAGTCATGTAGGCAGTACCATACGCATCAAGTCTCCAAGCAATGGCTGCACCAGCAGATTGTATACCCTTGTAAAAACCAGCGTAATAAGCAGTAGTTTCACTATCATTAGAAAGTGCACCCATAACCCATAAGCAGTAACTCTGGAACATAGCATCAAAAATACCGTAGAAAATGTAAAGAAACATTGGCCCAATGTATGCACTGTCTGTGAAATCCATTGGTGGAATCTTATACTGGCCATCAGCTTGTATTGTCACATCTTGCCTAGTGAAACTTTTTTGGAATTTGTAACCACCACCCCAGATAGCAAAGGAGATACAAAAGAGGACAGCCCATCCAATCTTTGCACGAACACTTCTTCTGAAGTACTTTAAGTCCAAGATTGTTCCTATGACAACTGCACCAAGCATCTGAAAGAGCCAGTATAGCAAAGAGTTCAATGATCTTGTTCTAATATTGAAACGACCTGCGTTGAATTCATTGAACTGGTAAGTATAGAACCAGTTAGAAGAAAAAAACATTGGGAACAAAATCAAAATCTTTGGTTCTTTGATCAATAATTTGAATGATCCTAAAATTTCACTTTTCCAGTTAGGAAGTTTCTTATCAACAACTCTAGTTCCATCATCCCTCCAGACTTTCTCCTTTGGTAACATGAAAAAAGCAATGACACTTCCACAGCCCATTAAAACCATAAAAGCAATATAAGTTCCATCATTGACGGTGGAAGAGTCAGAATGCATGTTGTTGGCTAAAGGAATAATAGCACCAATGACAGCACCCAAGTTAAAAATAACCCAAAATACCATAATAGCTCTTCCCTTTTTATTTTCTGTAGGATAAGACATGATGATAGAACCCTGAGCTGCCCAAAGACAAGCTGCACAAAGACCAAGGTAAGCACCAGCAAAAATAACAAAATCACCGTTTTGGTTGTGGTTGTAACTCAAAAGGGAACCAGCATAAATAAGATAACCAGTTCCACCAAGCATCAAACAGTATCTAGGGCCGATCAAGTTACATATGGTACCGGCAAAGAAACCAACACCGGCAAATGTACAATATAAAGCAACAGTTGAATTATCTTGTGTCTTGACACCATCTGGTCCACTAATTGAAGCACCTATACCAGACAAAGCGTTATACATACCTGGTGTCATGAAAACGACAAAGGCAAGCATCACAATTTGGATCATGGCATTTGAGTAGGCTGGCAGTTTAGGAATATACCTCTTATCATAGAACTTACCACTGCTTTCTATCTCACTGGGTGTATAGTGTCTCACTTCTGCTATATCGGCAGTTTCACTGTTAGCTGTTGTTATTTCAACAGCAGTTAACTTCTCATCTGTAGACATGTTGTTAAATTCTGTATTGCTTGAAAAGACTGTATGTTTACTGTATTATCGTTATGTATGAGATTTTCTTAACAGATCCTTGTCAAAGAGGATATATTCCCTTCTTTATAAGTTGTCTTGTGTGCGGGTCGATGATATCCTGTCAGAAGATACAGTTCTATGTGAAGTTATTGTTACATTGCAAAAGCCCATTTTTAGTGTATTTTGATGGTCATCTTGATCCTATCTGCCACATGCTGTTTCTTATCGTCCATTGGCGGTGCGATCTACTGATTTGTAAAATGCTACACTAGAAGCAAGCGAGAAAATATACGATCTGATAACTTTTTACAACTGAAACCAAATCTGTTCGCTAAGTTGCGGGATATATTGATGTTAAAATGTAACACAAAAAATGGAACATAGAATTAGCAAAATGCGAAAATCAACGAAATAACTGTCTTAATAATTATTTCCTACATATTATAACATCACATTTTCTTGTGGGGTATGTAAATGTTGCTGATTGCCACCATATCCAAGGGGTTTCCGCACAAATATATGGTAAAAGGAGTCGTAATGTGAAAATCCTATATACGAGATAAGGATAAAAAGCTTTTTATCGGCGTAGTCAAGAATTACGTATGGTAAATATTTGTGGTGCGAGTGTTCAGACAAGCAAAGGATTCTTTTTTTTTTATTATGTTACATAATATAAAATCTGTATAGTTTTTACAAGTTGTCTGTATATCGTAACATTAACTAAAACATTATATATCAAGCTTTATAGTTCAATATAAGAAACTTAAGTAGTGTAAGTGTTTTTATTGTTACTTTTTTTACTTGACTTTTCAATGGGTCTGTTTTCTACTTACCTGTGTGTGGGTTTTTATGTACATATTTTTTCAGAGAGGTAGGATCTTGTTGTAGAAATTGTAAATACATTGGTTTGATTAAATTTGTATCAATGCCTGGATTGGCTTGTTTTCTCTACATGAGAGATCTTTTATCAGCAAATGTTAGAAATTGTACAATCTTGTTCCCTTCTCTGATGTGTTTTATGGAAAGGTTTTTTTCCAATTAGATCAGCGATGGGATTGGTGAAAATACTTTTATATGCAGCATGATTAGCTTTAAATGTATACACACCCACCGAAAGATATCAATCATTATATCAAAAATTTTAATAGGGTTTTACCACGATGTGATCATCAATTGGGGGTAATTTACTATTTTCATCAGATTAGGTTCAACTGATTGAAGACAAATCGTGATGTATTTTTTGGTGATGCATTTTTTGGCAATGCAAATGATGATAATTAACTACGTAGATATCTAAAGTCGAACAGAAAATTTCTTGAAATTTGATAAGTGCAGTTGTAATACATTATCTCATCAATTGAACACACGTGAATGCATTAGGATTCAAAATTTGGATTTCATGGTAACATGGTATCAAATACCGGAATTATCTGTTCTGACGAAGGGCCTCCAAATCGCAGAAATGAATTTACTCTTAACTAACCGCCTAATAAAGCATTGAATGTCGGTGGAACTTATTGACCTCATCATACTCAGTAATATGAAATCATCGCAACAATGGGTAGTTTATTGCTCTACACATCTGGAATCATGGAAATAACAGCTGTTCATGAATTAAATTCCATTTCATCGAAGTAAGATGAACTTTTCACTTTATCGGCCGAGGTGCCAAATCTGTAAAAGAGCTTCATGTGCTGCAGCAAAAATAACAAAATAAGTACCTGAAATCTGGTCTAAATACGAGTACTGGTGGCTTACCATTAACTGAAATGAGAATAATGCAAACATAGATCTATTTGCTAACAGTCTTTAAACTAAAGTGGTTTTCTGGTTATCTTAACAAGTCAATTGACTTGGCAGGATATTGTTGGCGTGCAGTAAATATCTACTAGTATTAGAGATTCAAAATGTATTGCTAGAAAGAATAAATGGCGTGTGTTACGTTTATTATTATGATATGTTTATTATTATGCTATGTTTATTATTATGATATATTTATTATTATCATCTTATTATTTCAGTACAGCGTTTATAATCTTATTCCAGCGGTTTGTAGAAAAATATTAAACTTTACCTAAACAATTTCTGGAAGTTATCAACATTTAGGGATCGACTTTCCCATTTGTTTTTTTCCCGCTTTAACATTCTCTTCTAGTTAATATCTTTAAAAATATTTCATTCATCAAACCACTTACGTCGTTTTTCTAATAAACTGCTCCCGCCACAGACGGTGGTGGTTATGATAAGGATGACAATAGAAATTGTCTCTTATCGCTTTTCGTCCGCGCGGGATTTGACTAACTGGGATCAGTGTTTTACTTTTCATTTTACTAATCAGTTTATTTAAATAATATGGATGGTCTACTTTTTGTATGGTTCTGATTTGCTTCTGATGCCTTAAACAATACAACGATGCAAGCGGCAGACACAATCTCCGTAGCTTTTAAAACACATTTTAAAGCCATACTTTCAGTTGCAGTTTTGGCCACTTCATTACCATTTTTAATTTCATATTTTAAGAAGAGCAAAAATATTAAAGCAAAGAAATGTATTAAAAATGAATTGCCAGCTCCAACAATTACACCTGTAGATAAAGAATTCAAATGGGAAGAAACAAAACCATACCCATATAGACCATATAAAAAGGGTGATTATAAAATGACACTCGCGATTAGGAAACTTGATCCAAACAATTTAATAGTATTAGAAGATACATACCTAGATAGAACAAACCTTAGAGAGAAATTATTCGATGAAACTGGATTATACGGTTGTCACGAATCTGCCATACCCGCATTAAAAGAAACTTATAGTTACATTTTTAATTTTTTAATGGAAAGGTATCCAATGTATTTTTATAAAAATTCAACCGGCGATAAGGTTTTTAATAAGATTAGAAATGAATATATCCCAATTGATCCATCTAATCTGGATATAAAAGATATTTTGAAGACTATTAGTAAAAATATCGAAGAAGACTTTTTAATTTTAATTAAGAATCCTGATTCCGAAGATTTGAATGAATATGTTTTAAGAAGTGCAGTTTCACTTTTCCCAGCTGGTTTTAATCCAATCGAAAAAATCAATAAACCATTAACGAAGATTCATGGACCGGTTCCAGAATATAAGCTAAAACTTCAAACTTCAATGAATAAATTTTTTGACCGTCTAAAAGTTAACGAGTTTATTGTTCGTAATAATTGGTCATTTCAAGCACATACAAATTTATGTGCTCCAACAGGATCTCATGCAACAACCGAAGAAGCTAAAAGTATTGGACATTTAGATGTAAATGAATTGGATTTTAATAAGGTATTTTTCCGTTGCGAAAAACAGTGTTTTACAAGATTACCTGAATCAAAAACGGATTTGATGTTTATTAGAACTTACATTACTTCCGCTATGGAATTAAGAGATAAACCTGATGTTGATATCGAGACTCTATGTAGCGCAATTGATGGTTTAAAAGGTGATTTTAGTGTTTATAAAAGAAGAGTTCAGTGGGGTGAAGCAGTCAAATCGTTCTTAAGAAAAGAATCAAATGGCTCAACTGATGAAGTTTACACTTATAAGTTTGTGCATTAAAAATATATATAAGTATATATAGATACACGTATAACTAGCATAAACATTTATACTGACTAGTTTGTTTTATTATTAATCTTAACTGTAAATATTGTCAAAGAACAAAACCGCAGCGAATTGATTTGAAATTTTAGTTTTCTTAGTGAAGAACGTCGTTTAAACACGTTTCTGTCACTTCTTTAAACGATCTGGGCTTATAGTTGATTAAATCTGTACAGCAATAATGTTTTCAACATTTTCTCAAATAGGTAAAACACTTACTGATGAGATATCAAGAATCAATGAGGAAGTTAATAATCCTAAACAACAGAAACAACAAGTAGATTCTCAAGTTGCCGCTAAGATCTTAAATACCCAAACTCCTGATCTGGAAGATATAACCAAACCTGATGAGTTAAGTAAAGATGAACCTAAATTAAGTGAAACAAAATTAAAATCTTCTGAAAACATAGAACATGAAACAAAAACTGAAGGTGAAGGTGAAACTGAAGCTAAACCAAATAATGATAAGCTTAAAATACCTGAAATTAAAGGATCATCACCTTCACCATCACTCTCTCCATCTCCATTACCAACTTTAAAATCTTCTGATTTTGTTCCGGGTACACAAATTAAATATACAAGTTTAATTCCTGAGATACGTAGCAGAATGCTGAAATTTGCAAAATATGAAAAAAAATATCCCCAATTATATGAAGCATATAAAATTGAAAAAAGAAAAAGTATATTAATTGGATCATTTGAAAAAATGTTAAAAGAACAAACACCATACTCGAGTATTGGAGAAATTGATTTAATTAGAGAATATTTTATTAGTTTAGATGAAAAAAATTCAATTTTAAATAAAGAATTGTCAAAAATTACGAAAGAGAAAAATACCTTGAATACTCAATTAGATAATTTGAATAACAAAGTTAAAGATCTACAAAAAGCTTTAACTCAAAGAAATTCAAATGAAGTTAAAGAATTGAACGATTTAAAATCAAAAATTGATATTTTAGAAAAATCGAAATTAGAACTGCAAGAAAAAACCGAACTATTGGAATCCGAAAAAGAAGAACTAGAGAATAAAGTTAACGAATTAGAAAGAACTGAAAATTCTGAAACTCCTGACATTTCGAATAAAGAAGAAGTTGAAAAACTAATGAAAGAAAAAGATGAGCTTGTTTCACAAATTAAAGAGTTAAAGGAGAATCACAGTAAAACAAACGAAATTTTTGAAGAGTTGAAAAAATTTAATGAAGTCCAAAATAACGAAATCAAATCATTAAAAGAAAATTTAGAAACTTCAAATAATGAAGTTTCAAAATTAAAATCTTCTAATAAGACAGAATCAAACGATTTTAAATCTAAAATTGAAGAATTAGAGAAATCTATGACATCAGCTCAAAAATTATCCGATTTATTCAAAGCAAAAGTTCAAGATTTAACTGATGAGCTCAAACAAAAAGAAGAAAATAAATCAAAATCACAAATTCATTTGGAAAACCAACCTAAGCTTAATAGTAAAAAGAGCAAGAAAAATAAAAAGGGTAAACAGCAACATCAACAACCACAACAACTGGCTAAAAAAGCAGACGATCCACCTGAAGACACAAAAACAACTGAAACAATTGAAGTCGAAGAAGAATCAAATACTACACCTTCTTCATCTTCAAATTCTGAATCTGATATTATTGAGTTGCGTCATAAATTTGAAGAAATTAGCCAAAGATATAACGATGAACAAAATTCTTCATCAGAGTTGAAAAGATCAATTCATGATAAAGATGAAGAAGTTGAAAATTTGAAAGATATGTTAAGAGAGGTTGGAGATTCTTTAGTCCAGTCACAAAATGAAGTTAAAGCAATGAATGAACAGGGAAGCAATAATAAGTTATTACAATCTCAATTAGATGAAACTAAAAATGAATTGGAATCCAAATTAACAGAATTAGAAATGCTAAGACTACAAAATTCAAATGCATTATCTGATTATGAAAAGACAAAAAATTCAATAAGTAAAAAATTAGAATTTGCCATCAAAGATAGTGAAGAATTAAAGCAAAAATTAAAAGAAAAGGAATCTAATCTTGATAAATTGCGCAAAACTAACTTCGATTTAAATGATAAAATTAAAGACCTTGAAAATCATATTACTCAAATTAAGGCCGAACAAAAGACTTTAAATAACAATTTTGGAATTAAATCCAAAGCTTTAGATTCAATTAATTTAGAAAAGCAAAAATTAGAAGAAGAATTAAAAGAGATGAAAAAAAATAAAACCAATGATGTTCAATTAAAACTGGATCTATCAAGCGCTAAAACTTCATTATCTAGAAAGGAAAAAATTTTATCTGAAGCTGAAAATAGAATCAAATTTTTAGAAGAAGAAAAAACCAAATTAAATGATTCGTTAATCGAATTAAAAGTTCAAACTAAAGAATTAAAACTTCATGAGAAAACATATTTAGAGACAAAAAATAATTTAATGACAATGAATGAATCTTTAAAACAAGAAGTTAATGAATATGTTTTAAAATTAAACAAATTAGGTGCTGAAAATAATAAATTAGTTAAAAATTTGGAAGAATTACAAGATAAATATCATGAAGCTAAAGATGTTAAAGCTAATTCATCAAATCAAGTAGAATCAATCAAAAAAAGGGTGGAAGAATTGTCGATGAGAAATAAAGAGTACGAAAGTAGAATTGATTTATTGGAAGAAGAACTCACTCAATCTAGAAATATGTTACAAGAGAGAACTAGAGAATCGGGTACAATGAGAAAACTATTAATGGATTCAGAAGAAAACCAAGATTCAAAATTAAGAGAATTACAAGCCAAATTGAATGGCTTATTAGAAGAGAAAGAAAATTTGGAAAATGAGTCAACAATCACTTTAAAGACTAAACAGAAAGAATTAGAAGACACTAAACGTAAACAGGATCAGTTGCTACATCAAATTGATAATTTAACAACGTCAAATAATGAATTAGAATTTAAGATAAAAGAATTATCTAATAGACAGACTGCAATTGATTCAAATTCTTTTGAAACACCATCCGGTGATAATGATTATACAAATAAGATGATTGAATCATTGAGAGAATCATTAAGGGAAACTGAAAAGAGATTGAAAGAAATGGAGGAATTGAACGGTACATTAAGGAAGTCGAGTCAGGAATCTTCTGAAAAATTGATTAGATTAAACAAGAAATATAAACTAATTTCTCAACAATACCGCAGAAGAATGTCGGAATCCACTCTATCATCACCTATTAATAGTAGACACAATAGTATATCAGTTGTTGATCCACAAGAGAAAGCTGGGAAAGAAGATGAAAACAAAGAAAGAGCAGAATATATCAAGAATGTGTTGTTAGGATTCTTAGAACATAAAGAACAAAGAAATATGTTATTACCTGTAATTAAAACATTATTATATTTATCTGATGATGATGAAAGAAAGTTTGTTGGTTTGTTAAATTAAATTAAATATTTTATAAGTTATAGATCATAAATTATAAATTCTTCATGCTAAATTCTAGATTATAGTTCTATTACAAGTTGGTAAATCTATTATAAATATCTATTTATTTTGTAATTGTCTTTTTATCGTCCATATAAGGCCTTAAAACTTCAGGGATGGTAATAGAATCTGTTCTAGGATCGTAGAAATTTTCAATAATTGCTAAAACAACTCTTGGAGCAGCCACCGCAGTACCATTCAAAGTATGAACAAATTTCAATTTCTTATCTTTTAAATCTCTAACCTTAGTGTTTAATCTTCTAGATTGATAATCCAAACAATTAGAAGTTGAAGTAACTTCACCCCAAGCGCCTCTACCAGGCATCATAACTTCAATATCTACTTTTTTATAAGCTGGAGCACCTAAATCATCATAGGGCATGACTAAAACTCTAGCAGTCAGCCCTAAACTTTTGACAAAATTTATTTGGAAATCAACTAATCTATCAAACTGTTTCATACTTTCTGCTTCGTCGGGATGAGTCCAAGAAAATAATTCAACTTTACTAAATTCATGGACCCTATATAATCCCCTTGTATCCCTACCAGCGGCACCTGCTTCTGCACGATAGCTTCTTGATAATCCAACCAAATCTAATGGTAAATCATCATGCTTGAACTCATGATCAGCATATAAGGCTGCTAATGGAATCTCGGCAGTGCCGGTTAAACATAAATCATCATGTACTAATTCGTACACTTGCCTTTCGTTATTTGTGTCTCTTGGTTTAAAACCACAAGCATTAGTGACTTGAGTTTTCACTATCGATGGAGGCACAACCATTTTAAAGCCATTGGTACGGGCTAACTTTAGAGCATACTGTATTAACGCTTGTTCTAATAATGCGGCATCACCCATCAAATAATACCATCCACGACCGGAAATAGTTGTTGCCTGCTGGAAATTGACTAATCCTAATCTTTCCATGATATCTTTATGATCAAATTTTTCTTGGGGTTTTAATGGAAAATCCTCTTCTTTAGAAGATTGAATCTCTAATGTAGGATTAATATATTTAACCAAAATCTGTTTAGGACCAACCGATGGGTGAATGTAATTTGGTAGATTTGAAACTTCCAAATTAAGTTCATCTTCAATTTTAACAGCAGCCTCAGATTTTTCCTTTAATATTGGTTTGTATTTCGTTAATGTGTCCAAAATTGACTCTTGTTCCATCAAGTTGTTAGCATCATTCTTTTTTTGTTCTACTTTCAGTTTCTTGAGAATATTTTGGCATTTTTTTGATTCATGTTTGAAATTTAAAATAGTTTCATTTATTTTTTGTAATTCTTTGTAATTATCACAAAATTTTGAAGAAAGAGGGAATTTAACATTTCTCTTTTCACAGATTTCTTTAAATAAATTGTATTCTGTGCTTACCGTTTTCACATCAAATTGTGGCTTCTTCAAAGTGTTCGAAGTTCTAAGTTGTGAATCTTTAACAGCAGTGGAATTGAATCTAATATAATATCCTACAAGTCTAGTCCTGATTTTCAAGCTATTATTCGAAAGCATGGTTTATTCTTACAAATTCATTAAAAAAAAAAAAAAAATTAATACAAAGGAGAAGAAAATCATCGGCAGAGAAAAATTGAAAAGAGAACAATTGAAATCGAAATTAAACGATCTTTTTTTACCCTTTAATTCAGTTTATTGTAATTATAATTATATTTATAATTAACGCTACTACTACATACACAACTATTATAAACTAACCACAATCATGTCATTGGAAGGTGCCATGGAAGAAGAAAGAAAATTGATTGCTCATATCCTTGAGCGTCAACAAAGAAATAACTCTGCAGGTGCAACATCTAGAGATAGAAGCAGAGATAACTCTTCACGTTCAATATCCAGAGGACAGGGAGCATTATCAAGATCTATAAGTAGATCTCTTTCAAATTTGAGTGATACCGAGCAACCATTTGATATCACTTCCCACGATCCTTCTGAAAGACTAGTCAAAGAGAACTACGATACCGATGGAGATGAGAAACAGGCTTTACAAAGTGACGAAGAACAAATAAGTGATAGTGATAATGAATTTGAGATGGAAGATGATGGATCTGTCTTACCAAACTACTCTTCATTTTCTACAAATAAAGATTCAACTTCTAAGAAGGCCAGTGCCCTGGATGAATTAAGTCAGATTAACAATAGGAAGTTACTGAAAGAAGCTAACCAAGCTGAAAAATTGGATGAAATATTAGCAGCTGAGAGAGCAGTTGCTAATGCAAGATCAATCGGCAGAGAGGTTCCAAAGGACTATATGGTAAAGATTGAATCAAATGCGAAAGAAGCGGGTACTTCTATTCATTTTGACCCAGAAAAATTCTATCAAGATAACCAAGGTCGTAAAGAAAAGTTACAAGAGTATGCCTTATATAAGAAGAAATTAGTTTCACCTGAATATTCACAAGACTTTTTGATTCCATATACAAGTGATGTGGAGGATAAAATTGATTCCGAATTAGCCAAGATGTTGAATGAAAAAATTAAAATATCGGATATTGATTCAGATCCAGTTAATCAAAGAGCAATGAGAACTATAACAAGGGGTAATTTTTTTGAAAATTTAATAGCTTCAGGTTCGAAACATCCAAAATCATTTATTTTATGCATGGATTTCTCTGAAGAGAGCAGATATGCTTTGGAATGGTGTATTGGTACAGTTTTAGTGGATGGTTCCGTTTTGTTTGTTTTAAATGTTCTGGAAGATGATGAATATTCATCTATGAATTTAAATGGTATTCCATCCACAAGTTCACAAAATGGTTTCTCATCACATCCAAATAAATCAACAAGAGAAAAGACTAGAATTAGCAATGTTGGTGATATTACGAACCAAATTATGGACTTACTTAAATTAACAAAATTACAAGTTCATATAGTAATTGAATCATGCCATCATCCAATCCCAAGACATTTTATAGTGGGTGTTATCAAACACACTTCTCCGACTTTAGTTATTGTTGGCTCCAAAGGTACTTCCGCAATAAAAGGTGTTTTATTAGGATCATTGTCAAATCATCTAGTGCGTAAATCAACAGCTCCAGTTATGGTGGTGAAGAATAGATTAAAGAAACTAACCAAAAAGGGCAAACAATTTAGTAATAACATTGGAACATTACATAGTTTGGCTGAAGCCAAAGTTGACTAGAGGTAAAATCCACATATATACATAATTCCTTTTTTACTGTTTTACGTTTTAATTTTCATGCCTATTTTTATTTTCATTTCTATATAAATAATTAGTTCTATATAAGAGATTAACTTAAGCCAAATAATGATATATTTCTCTATTATCTTCATCCCTAGCTAAGTATTCCTTTTCAATTAAATTTTCAATTCTTTGCTTAATAAAAGAAGGTTGAGGTTTAAATCTATTCATTAACTGTTTAATAACTTCACTTATTAACTCTTGGTGTTTTAAAGTTCTTCTTGCTTTCATTATACGAACAATTGCAGCTTCTGTTTCTATTATACGAGATTTATTAATAATATCCATAGTCTCATTACGTTGTTGATCATCTTCAATTTTAGAACCCGATGAAACAGTTAGAATTTTAATTTTCGTGCTTGGGGATTTGAAAGATTTATTGACGGAAAACAAATCATCTTCTTTAATTTCTTTGGACATCGGCTCCTTTTTCAAAATCCTTGTTTTAGGTGCCACCGATATACTTTGCAAATGTCTTATCAATTCAAGTTTGGGAATTCTTGTTAATCTTTGAATTTCTCGGAAAGTATATTGTTTACTTTCATTATCAGCTTCTTCTTCACTATTAAAACAGGTTAAAATAATAATGGCAGATAACGTTGACATATTAATTTCATAAGATTTAGAGGGATAATTCATTCTGAAATCGACCGTACCCATATTTGGAGCCCATGTTAAATTTCTACCATTATATTTATTAGTGTAATATTTTTCATATTGATCTTTCAAATATGATAGATGCAATGGGTAGTTTATTTCGGCCATTGATTTATTAATAGGCATTGGCCAAAAATTTGTCGTTAAAATTGAAGGTTCCATTTCTAATTTACGGCCATTATTAAAAGATCTAATTTCATCTATATTCAAAAAATTATTATTGAAATCAATTGATAAATCTTTTGATATTTTAATGTCTTTAAACATACCTTCAAACTTTGAAGTAAATGATGAACCAATTTCATTTTTAATTTTAGATATCATTGTTAATTCGATTTCATTTGATAACGATTTTTGTTGTAATAATCTCTTAGCAAGATGATTTTTATAATATTTTTCAAAAATATCTTTATCTTTTATAAATCTGAAGACAATTATTGAATTATTTAATGTCTTTTCAATTTCAGTATTAGATTTATCCTTCAAAGATTTTTTAATACAGTCATCAATAAATAAGGATAAATATTCTGAGATTTTATTATTTTCATTTAAAAATGTTGAAAAAGCTCCTTCAACTTCTTTAACAATTTCAATATTATTATCAAAAGAATTTTTAATCAACAAATCATATTTTGACTTTAATTTTAGAAAATTATTAATCCATTTAATGGCAAATTGTGTTGTTAATTCTTTTGATGATCTTTTCTTTTTATTTGTACCCGTTGATTCTGATTGATCAACTTCTTCCTTTGTTTTAATTTTCAATTCTTCACCATTTACTAAGACTATTTTTCTTAGAGTTTTTTTCAGTATATTTCTATCGGAATCAACTCTACCCACTAGCTTATAAATTTTTGATAAAATCTCATAGCTGTCATTATCAATCCAATTTTTTAAACCATCAATTTCCAAATTCAAAATATTTTCTAGATTACTAATAATTAAATCCTTATCCATAACCTCAATTAATTTTGGAATTGTAACATCTGGTAAATAGATTTGAAATCTATTCTCTTCTTCATTTATTAAATCAACAATATTATTAATATAAACAGAACCACTTCTAAATTCTAATAACTCATTAATTTTATTTAAATAATATCGATGAGAAGTTAAAAGTAATTCAGGTTCAAAATATTTTGAATAATAACTTTCACCATCTAATTCCATCAATGATTCAATAATTGAGATAATTGATTTGATTAAAATCTTTTCAACTAACTCACCAGATCGACTTTTATTAATATCGTTTAAAATAATTTGAATTGTTTTTTTACCAATAATTATATCATTGGAGTTTTCATATTTAATGATGCAATCTCTGAAAGCATTCAATCCAACATCATAAATCAATGGTAAATGATTATCCTTTGGATATGTCCTATCCAAATACATTAGAACATCACTAATTAATCTCATTGATAACAAATGATCTTCCCATTGAATATTTAATTTAATTAAAAATGATTTACTATCTAGATTATTTAAATCTTCAAGTAATTCAAGGCGAACTTCATTTGCTAAATGAAACCTAATTGTAGCCTCAACATTATCATAAAGATATTTACCATGTTTACTTAAAACTAAGTTATAAGCACGCCTATATAATTGTTCGAATGATAATTTAGATGCATTTTTATGTTGAATTTCCGTGATGGCCGTTTTCAAAATCGACCACGATTCCTCCACATTTAAGTCATTAGACAATAGTTTACGTGGAGGTCTAATCTTGGATTTTTGTTTGTTCGGTAGCATTGTTAATTAAATAATTAAAATAAAGTAGACAAAAGGTAAGTACAATGTAAAAAAAATTAATAAATAAAGGAAAATAAACGAAATCGAGTTTTTTGTTTTCGATTTCTGTTTTTTTCCATTATGAATCTCTTTTCTCTTTAATTTAATTAATAATAAAAACCATGGCATCAGATATATTAGACGTTCTGAACATTAGTGAAGAGACGAGAATCCAACAGAAGAAGAATAAGGAGAATGATAAGTCAAAGAAACTGGGCTCTTCTAGGGAGGCGATTTACCAAACTGATGAATATGCATCAGCAAATAAAAAGCGTAAGGTGAGTGCAATGAATAGAGAATTATATAATTTGATTGGTAGTAATCTACCGCCTGTTGCGGTGGATACCAGCTCTTTTAGGTTTAAGGATAAATTAAAACAAACTAAAGATACAAAACCATGGAATTGGAAAAGTTTTACCAATAGTGCAAGAACAGATGGATTAGTTTTACATCATTGGGTTAAAGGAGATGACAGCGGTACAGGGGAATACAGATATGCAAAATATAATACGAGATTAGATATTCCCGATTTTTCTGAAGAAGAATTTGAAAAGGATTTAAAAGATGTTAATGAAGACTGGGATTATAAAGAGACAAAATATTTATTTGAATTAGCAAATCAATTTGATTTAAGATGGGCAGTTGTTATGGATCGATATGAGTATGACGGGGAAAAGGAAAGAACTGTTGAAGATTTGAAAGATCAATTATATAAAATATCTGCTAAACTTCTAACTCTACGAGATAGTAAAGATTCAGGATTAATTAAAGGATTGCAATTATTTGATAAGGAAAAAGAAATAGAACGTAAACAATATTTGACAAAACTAATTCACAGAGCTCCAACTGAAATTGCAGAAGAAGAATCGTTAGTTATTGAAGCACGTAAATTTGAATTAGCAGCTAAAAAGATGATGATTGAAAGAGCACAATTATTACAATTATTGGATTCACCACAGTCATCAGCATCAATACAGCAATATTTAACACCTTCGGGGTTGGCACAATTATATAATTCATTGATGAATGTTGATAAATCTAAAAAGAGAAAGCCAGAAGTTCCAGTGGCTCCGCAACTAGGACCAAATGCAATCCCACATACACAACAATTACAGCAAATGGCAAGAAATAAAAAGATTAATGGTACTAATGGTGGTGTGAGCAATAATAACGTTAATAATAACAGCAGTAGTAATAATAACAATAATACGAAACGTAAAGATGCTAAGAAAAGAGAAGATTCTAAACAACCAGCTGCTATTACTGAAGTTCAACAACTATTACAAAAAAATTTAACAGCAGAAGAATTAGAGGTTTATGGTATACAATATCACGAGGAAAGAATTCAACCAGGTGTTTTTGTTAGATCACAGAAATTGTCAACATTTAAGCCTACGGTTCAGGTCAGAGTTAACGAGATTTTGGGCCAACTAGGTATATCAGTCAAACCAACCATGCCAACTGGACCGGTCTGTAATAAGTTTGATCAATTATTACAAGCTATTGCGCAATTGGTGGATATTAAGAAGCAAAATGATAAACTTGAGGCCGAAATTACATTAATAAAAAGGCAAAAGGGTCTATTACCATAACTTTAAGGTTAATATTAAAAGTAAATTAAATTATATATTATTATTATTATTATTGTTATTATTGTTGTATATTTAACGTTCTAAATTGATGGAAGTACCAAATTTAGCATAAAGCTTTTTCTTTAAATCACTTAAATCATGATCAAATTGTTCAATTTTTATTTCTAATGTAACTATTTCCTTATCTAATTTTTCAGTTTCTATTTCTAATTTTTCCATAACTTCACTTTGCTTTAGAACAATAAATGATTCACCAATTTTATAATCCAATTTTTCATCTTCATCAATTAATTCTAATTCCATTGATACATCATCAATGTATTCCTTTTCAGTGATGAGAGTTTTCAATCTTGAATCTAGTCTATCTCTTTGTGTAATTAGAGTACTAAATTTATTGATGTTCTGTTGATCGTTCCAAGTAACATCCGTGGAATTTGTTTGTCCTTGTGGTAGCAGTTCCATGTTGTAGTTGTGTGTGACTGTTTGGTTTAAACTTAGAAATGACATTAAAAATGGAGAATGAAAGAAATCGCATTTTTCAGATTTTTTTCACCATAGTTACTTTTTTTAATTATGATAAAAGTAAATAATTTATTCAATAGAAGTTAATTGCTTAATTCTAATCGGTTAGTTTATAAACTTGTCTATTTACATAAGTCCATAATTATTGGATCATTTTTAATATATCTTTCATTCAAAATTTCTAACAATTCATTATCATCTTTATCGACGTAATCACCAAAACTTCTACTCAAACCCATTTTTAGAATTTTTTTAATATTGTCATTACCATCACTTTTTAAAGCTCTAAATAACTTTAAAATCATAAATCCAATCCATTTATTATCTTTATCCATTGCAATAACTTTATTTAAACAACTTAATGACATCATGAACTTTCCAATGATACAGTCACCAATAAAATCAGAAATTAATTCAAGTAAACTATTACCACCGTTAACCGCATTTTTAACATCAATTATTTTTTCAAACTTATTATTAATAATTAAATTTTTAACCAAATTTTCACCAGTTGGATCATCATCATCAATTTTACAATATTTTAACAAATTTTCTTTCCATCTGATTTCTTCTTTTTTATCCTTCTTATTTTTTTTAAGTTGAGGTTTATTCCATAATTCTAATAAAAATTCTTTATTATTAATAACGCTTTCGATTATTGTCATCAAACCAAAATAATTTTTTTGAAAAAATGGTTGATGAAATAAATTATCCCCCCATTTAATCATTTCTAAATAAGCTCTTGGAGTACCTTTACGGAACGCATAAAAATGGAAATCAAATTGATCATCAGAATATTCTTTAAAGACTGAAAAAATTAATAAGTAACATTGAATTGTTAAACCTAAGAATGCAAAAATCTTACGTTTTAATAAATCTAGTTTAAATTCATTGATTTCACTGCTTTCATTGCTTTCATTGCTTTCATTGCTTTCGTTCTTTTTATTCAATTCATTGCTTTCAAATTTATATTGATTATAAAATTTAAAATATAGTCTTTTATAAGATTCTGTTAATTCAATTAAAAACCAACATGATTGCATGGTACACAAATCTTTTAGACCATTTGACTCATTATCATTTTTTGTAAACAAAGATATTGTATCAATTGCAGTTTCAAACTGATTTGCACGCAAATAATATTTAGTTGATTTAGTGTTTACAAATCTATCTTGTAAATCTAGTAATCTTGCATTGTTCATTTCAGTTGCAGCATCTAATGGTTTATTCAAATGTTTAAAAATACGTGCTTTGAACATGTATAATTCAACCAAAGTTGGAGTAATTTTAATTCCTTCATTAATTGAAATTAATGATTCATCAAAATTTTTAAGATAATAATAATGTTGAGCAAAAAAATATTTAATCCAAGTTTTAGTAAATGGATTAATATTTGATTCGTTATTTAATTCAAAATCTTTAACAATGGAAAAAATAATTGGAATGTTCGAAGTTTTCTTATATAAAGGCTTAATTGTGGTAAAAGTCGATGGAATACCTTTTTTCAATAAATTGATGATGTAATCATTTGCTAATTTTTTAAATAGCTCATCATTATTCTTAACAAATGTTAAAGGTAAAAACTTTGGTAAATCAGATTTTGGATAAAAAGTTGATAACTTTTTATATAAAGCCAATTTTTTTTCAAAATCATTTTCAATCTCTAAAGATTTTTCTAATCCAAGATAATAGTTGATATCATCGGGATTTCTTTTTAATAAAGTTCTATAAACTAATTGAGCATCATTAAGTTTATTCAGTTTCAATAATAAACTTGCCTTTAATTCTAATAGACCTAAAACATCAAAATTTTTAGCACGGTCATTTAATAATTCATCAATAAAATTTAACGATTTTTCAAACTCATTATTTTTAATTAATAATGTTGCCTTATAAATTAAACATTCACTATTTTCATATAAATCATCATCAATTAATTTATCACTCATTATATTATTAATTTTATCTAAAATTGAGATTGCATTAGAATAATCATTATTTAAATCGTTCGCAACAGCAGTGGAAGTCCAATTTGCTCTATAACCAGGTTGATCTTGTAAATAATCAAATCTAGTTTCGATTAAAGGCTTATAGTCTCTGATTTGTGATAAGCATGATGATAAATCTTTTGTAATACCTGAATTTTTGGAACCATTTGTTAATGCAGAAGTATAGAAATGTGATGCTTTAGAATAATCTTTAATAGATCTATAATATAGTGCGGTTATGTGGCATAATATTGGATTTAATGGATCTAATTGAACACCAATTGAAATTGCTCTATTAGATTCCAATTGATTTTTTGGATCTATTGAAATTAATACTAATGCTTTTAACGCATATGATGGACCGTGATTTGGATTACGTTTTAAGTATGTTTCAAGTTGTTTTAAAGATTTTTTATATTGTTTATCTTCATAATCTTTCAACGCTTCTCTAAAAGGTTCATCAAAAGACATTGTTTTTTATAATAATGTAATACAAATCTAAATGTTGCTGATAATACTAATGGGTCAAATGAAATGGAAAAAATTGAAAATCTTTGTCGAAGTAACGAGGAACAGAGAAAAACAAAAAAGTTCGTTCACCAGCCACACAACACGTGACTCTCGTTCCCCACGAAATATTAAGGCTCAGTTAAAATTAAAATTTTTCCGATTAATAAAGTGGGGTGGAGAAATGAATTATTCTGTTTTTGTTCGTTTTCCATGTTTTAGGCATTAATTGGAATCTTTCTTTTTCACTAATACTATAATGACTCGTGTGCCTATAACATCACAAAATACATTCAGAATGACTTCAACAAATGCTGGTGATAATAACAATAGCCATAATATTGTTATTATATCAGATAAAGATTCGTATACTGCTGAAAACGCTACCCCACAGTCATCATCGTCTTCATCAGGGATTAAGTTATTTAATACATTAACACCTTCAACGCAAGCAGCGCAGAATATCTCCAATACTTCGACATTGAAAAAGAAGCAATCTAACAATAATTTACCAAGACCGTATAAATGTCCAATGTGCGATAAAGCATTTCATAGATTAGAGCATCAGACAAGACACATTAGAACACACACTGGGGAAAAACCACATCAATGTAACTTCCCAAGTTGTTTTAAAAGATTTTCAAGATCTGATGAGTTAACAAGACATTCAAGAATACATACCAATCCAAACCCTAGAAGGAAAAATCTAAATATTACGTCTACAACGTCAACAAATTTGAAAAAATCAATTTCTACTCCAAAATTAAATAAAAGGCAACAATTTCAATTACAGAAAGAATTAAACTCTTCACCTTTATTAACAAAATCTTCTGATGAAGATGATGAAGGTGTTACTATTGAGCCGCCGCCTTTATTGAAACCAAAAACGAATAAATCTGAGATTAATTTATCAACAAGGAATTTGACGTCAAACATAAACTCGAATTCAAAGTCTTCATCATTTATAAATGCGTTGGCAACTGCTGCTTCACAGGAGTTACAAAATTTGAAAGAACGAGAAACGGAACCAGATTCAAATACAAATACAAATTCGAATTCAGAACAACAGGCTGCACTATCTTTAATAGCAACAAATTCAAATTCCGATATTCAGTATGTTAAATCATTACCATCCTTATCTCAGTATTTTACATCAGCCCCAATTTCCAATATAAATTCAAATTCAAATATAAATATAGCATTAAATCTCAACTCAAATCTCCCATCAATACAAAACATAACTCCTGTACAATCAACAGCATCATTTAATCCGCCCTCCTCTGCATTTTCAAGATCAAATTCAAACGTAAATTTATTTAATTCAAATTCTTCTTCTGTGTTGCATTTACTATCTATTCAAAATTATAACAATAATAATAGCAATACATCAGAAATGACTCCCTTACAAACCCCAACTGTTTCGCCTAAAATATCACCATCGAATAATAATGCTGGTAATGGTCATAACAATAATGGAAGGTTACCACCCTTAAAGACGCTAAATTTAGAATTACCTGAAGCTGTTGACATCTCAACTATAATATCAAAACAATTTTAAAACTATATAACAATAAATAACTATGTATTTAGATATTTTTATAAAAACTTTTTATAATATCCATCCTTTTTTGACAACATCCCTGTAATATGGTATACTCTCAACAGCACCTTTTTTAGAAACGCTAATACTAGCTGCCTTGTTTGCAAAGTTAATTGCATAATCAATATTGTCATTTTTATAAATACTTAAAACAAACGAACCTAAAAATGTATCACCAGCACCTGTTGTATCCACAACATTTTCAACTTTGTTTGATGAAACAAATCCAAATGAAAATTTACCAGATTCTGAATAAATAACACCTTTTGAACCTATTGTCATAATTAAATTTGGTTTTGTTAATAATGATCTTAATTTTGTTAAAATTTCAATAAATTTTGAAATATCTTCAAAATCTAATAAATCATTTTTTGACTCATTTCTAAGTAATGTTAATGGTTTTGAATCACCTGATGGATGGAAATTCAAAATAATTGACAATGCTTCATGTTCATTAACAACAATATAAGTCGAATTATGTAATGCATCTAACAAATCATTATTAAAAACTGTTAATGGTGATGGATTATAAAAGATTATAACATCAGGATGATTTTTCGACAAATAATTAATCACCTCATAAGATTTTGGGAATTCGTTTTGAATTATGACAAAGTTTTTTGTATCATCAATAACATTTTTATTTAAATTTGCATTTGGATTTGCAAATAGTTGTAAATATGATTCACATGGTGATAATGATCTTAAACTGCTGTTCGAATCATTTAAATTACTTGAAATACTTGCATTATTTTGTTCTTTAAATAACTGAATCGAAGAAGGTTTTGGTGATGGATAGGTTAAAGTTTCTAAAGAAGGTTTTGAAGCATGGGCATGTAATCCCGATGGAATTGCTGGTTCAGATTGTTGAATTTTATATAATGGTTCGTTTGGAGGTCTTGTTGCATGGGAATGAATAAATGAAGGAGAATTTTTGATTAAATTTGTGTTTGAGTGATTGATTTTCAAATTCGGATTACTAGAAGGTAACGTGTGATCAGTTAAATTATTATTATCATAATTATTCAATCTAAGTAACGAAGGCGAAGAAGCATGTGAATGCATATGAGATGGTTGATGATTTGAAACATCGACTGTTTTGGCAATAGTTTCATTATTCAACGGTTTTGTTGAATGGGAATGGATATTGGATGGTTTAAATGGATTATCAATTTTAGCAATCACAGCATCCGGGAAGTTTTTATCAATTTCAGCATTCGTTGGCAATAATTTATCGTTGGCACCTGGTATAATTAGGATTCTATTTTCACCAGAATTCGTTTCAACAATTATAATTGCAGTACCAGAATGTGTGTTATCAATTTTTTCCACCAATGAATGATCAATTTTTTCATGGTTTAAAACCTTTAGAAATTTCTGACCAGCATCATCATCACCGATTTTCCCCCATAATCTAACAGTTATTTTCTCTGTTTCATATGGAGAACGTAGCCTTGCAACGGCAATACATTCATTTAAACCTTTACCCCCGAGATGTTGTTCAAACAAATCACCTTTACATGTTTCACCTGCCTCTGGGACTCTTGTAGTATAAGAAACCAAATCTTGATTTAATGATCCTATGATAGTAATTGGCATATTTAGATAGAAATTTGTGCTCGAAACAGATAATACGAGAATAATGAGATAAGAAAGAAAAGGGGAAACGAAAAGACAGCCAAAATAATTATAAATTACGATCAATCAAGATAAAGGGTAAATTATGACATCAGTTGACGTAATTTTCACCAATTACTTTGTCTAGGTAGATTATTTAAGTAACATGTCTATTTTAGAAGTAAATACGTGTATAGACAATTACAAAAGACTGGATCCTAATAGGCATAATTTACAATCATATCATGTAAAAACCAACATAATTCAACAATTACTGTATCAATTTAATGTTGGTAAGACAATGTTGGTAAGCAATGTTGAAGAGGAGTTAAAAGAGAGGAAAAAGCCAATGGATTTGGGATCGACGCGCCGATTTTTAAAGCCCAAAAAAAAAATGTTGGGTAAAAAAAATCAGGCGAAGTTCAATTTTAAATTTGAAATTTCACTTTTTTTAATTTATAAACCACTTTTAATCCATTTAAAATATAATTGATTTAAGTTAATTTGCTTTTCAATTTGCATTTGCCTTTATCTTTTATTTTAATTATAGTCAATTCGATTGCTATTATATTTCAATATAATATAACTTAATTATTTATAATTAATAAGTATAATGTCTAGTCTGGATATTGTCGATATTACTGAGGCAAACGCTGTCGCAGCAGGTACCAATAAATCCACCAGAAGAATTGTTGCTTCAGGTATTGGTGGTAAATTAATGGGTACAAAATCAATGACTCAAGTTTCAGCAGATGAATTAGCAAGAGATTCTGTTCAAGATATTCTTAAAAAAGATAAAGAATTAAGAGAAAAATATGAAAATGAAAAACATATTTCAGAAAAACCATGGACAAGAGAAAATTGGCATGAACATGTTAATTGGCTAAACTTTATTTTAGTTTTAGCAGTTCCAATAGTTGGATTTACTTCAACAATTTGGGTTAAACCAACAAAAGGTGTTATATTATTAGCAATATTTTTATATGCTTTAGGTGGTTTATCAATTACAGCAGGATACCATAGACTATGGGCTCATAGAGCTTATGATGCTAGAGACCCAATTAAGATTTTCTATGCATTGTTTGGTGCATCATCAATTGAAGGTTCAATTAAATGGTGGGGTCATTCTCATAGAATTCATCATAGATACACAGATACAAACAGAGATCCATATGATGCCAGAAAAGGTTTTTGGTATTCACATATCGGATGGATGTTATTAGTGCCAAATCCAAGATATAAGGCAAGAGCAGATATTTCTGATTTAGCAGATGATTGGATTGTTAGATTTCAACATAGACATTACCTGTCAATAATGATTTTCATGGCATTGTTTTTCCCTGGTATTTGTTCTTATTATTTGTTTAATGATTTCTGGGGTGGATTTATTTATGCTGGTGTCTTAAGAGGATTTTTCATTCAACAAGCCACATTTTGTGTTAATTCTTTAGCACATTGGATTGGTGATCAACCATTCGATGATAGAAGAACTCCAAGAGATCATGTCTTAACTGCTTTGGTTACATTTGGGGAAGGTTACCATAATTTCCATCATGAATTCCCTTCAGATTATAGAAATGCACTAAAATGGTACCAATATGATCCAACGAAAATTATAATTTGGATTACCTCAAAAATTGGTTTAGCTTACAATTTAAAGACATTCTCACAGAATGCAATTGAACAAGGTATTCTACAACAAAAGCAAAAGAAATTAGACAGATTAAGATCACAATTAAACTGGGGTCCACAATTATCAGAGCTACCAGTTTGGACTAAAGTGGAATTTCATGAAAAATCAAAAGATAAAAAAGGTTTTGTTATTATTTCAGGTATTGTTCATGATTGCTCATCATTTTTAACGGAGCATCCAGGTGGACAATCATTGTTAAGAACTTCCTATGGTAAAGATGCGACGGTTGCATTTAACGGTGGTGTTTATGCGCATTCAAATGCTGCACATAATTTATTGGCAACAATGAGAGTTGCAGTTATTAAAGATTCAGGTGCTCTGGGTAACACTTTTGATGAACAACTGCAATATCTAGCTCACAAGGAATCAGAAACAAAGGCTGATAAATCCAAATAAGTTATTCTAATGATCTTTGTTTTTTCCTTTTGTATATTTGATTTTACTATTGTTTATAAATTTTTACCGGTTGTTTAGAAATAATTTTATTTTATTTTATTTCGTTTTATATATTTTTACTTCAAATTGTGAAACATGTAAAAGAGAAAAGGAAACACGGAGTCCATAAAATAAAAAATTCCCAACAAATAAAAAACGAATAAGATTGGCTTATGGTCACGTGAATTGACACCATCAGATTCATCTGGTGGTGTCGTAACGTGACAATTTCACTAAAAAGATATTTTTTAATGTGTTATTCATTGAGTAGGAAGATTCTGTTTATGTAGATAGAGGTTTTAATTTGCTTTTGAAATGTTAAGTTGATGGTAAATCCAGATATTTTTTGTATTCTGAACTTCTCATCAATTATTTTGGTAATCCAGAATACTTTTACTATGTTCTATGAAATTTACAACATTTATAAAAAATATTCGACACAAAAAAAAGATTTTAATTATAGTTATCTGGTATTTGATAATCTTACGTTATTTAAATTAGTTATATAGTTAGCTGTTCAATAGCAATCACGTCCGAAAACAATTTATAGTGTTTGTAAGGACAACTTAGTCTTTCCTTAAGCCTCCTGCACTTTTCAAGCCAAATATCATGCAAATTATATTACAAAGATTACTAAATCCAACACAATAGTCAAACGACCGTGATATTGTTCTAGGTCCATCAACAAATTCAACATTTTACTGGTCTATAGAATGTTTTCGTGTTTTTCCTAAATAGGAAAGTGGACAGCTGTTAAGGCTTATATTGTTAATTTACAATTTTTTGGTACTGAATCTTTGTTAATCTTGACTCTTTCATTTCTCTGCAACACAGAAACCACTACTGTTCAGCATAACTCGAAAAACATAGTAAACTCACGTCACAGTAAAAGTAAAGAAACACAAATTATATCGACGCGTCGCTGAATATAAATTATTTTCCTTTTGTTATTAAAAATTCCGAAAATTGATCTCCAGCTGTCCATTTACTGCATTCTTTAAAACAAAAATTAACTGTATTTAAATATTAAGTTATTTACGTATTTATTTTAACTTTCATTAAAAATTAGATAATGAACATCGATCGTTCATTTTATAAATCATCAACTTACGATCCAGAATCCAAACTACCTATTTATGTATTTGATTCAACTTTTATACCCCAACAAATCATATCAAATAATAACGAAGAAGACTATTTTCAATCTTTTGCAAATGAAATATTAGATGGTTTACCAAATGAAGAATATTGCTTGGTTTTTTTTACTAATGGATTCTCAAGATATGATTTAAATCTAACTTCAACTTCAACTTCGTCATTGAAAATACCATTAAATATTATAAAATTTTTTAAGTTAGTTCCACAAAGGAAGAAAAATTTTTTACTAAAATTATACATTGTTCATGGTAATTGGATAATCAAATCAATTGTTGAGTTATTTAAAACTTTATGGGGGTTCGGAAAAACAATTATTCACTGTGAAAATCTATCAATTTTATCACATCATATTGATATAACAAAACTACCAATTTCGCTTTCAACTTATGTAACAGATAAATCATTGTACAAAAATGAAAAAATCTTTATAAACAAACACCTAAAAAAAGTTTATGGTAAACCATTAATTATTTATAATCAATTATCTTTAAAACAATTTTCAAAAATTTACAACAATTTAATAGCATATTTATTAACACCAAAGTTAAATTCAAGACTAAAATATAATGAATGGCAAATGTTAATTAGATGTAACAATTTAGACGATGAAACAAAGGTTGCAGTTGATATTTTAAGTGATTGTATTAAAAGAGATCAATCGGTTTTCTTATCAGATTTTTCATTTTTGGAACATTATATGATTATTATAAAATTTATATTAAAATTAAGTGATTCAAATAATCCAATTATACCAATCGAAATATTGCTATTGAAAAACGTCGATTTTGATGATATTTCAACCATTAATTCACTATTTAATTCAATGTTATCATATAGACATATATTACTACCAAATAACGATACTATAAATGAAGAAGATGGTGATAGTAACGTTTCGTTTATGAAAGCTTCAATTGATAGTTATGATAATGCTTATATTCTAATTAAATTGTTTAAACTATTTCATACAGTATTGAATAAATTAAAAATGGAAATTGATATTTTAGATCCAAATGCTAAAAATATTGAAAAATCAAAAGATAGACAGGCTCTAAGATTAATTTTATCATTTACAAAAGTTTTATATGATGATGATCCAAGTATAAAGGATTCTGAAGATTTAGGGTTTGATAATTTATTTAAATTTTTATCTTCACTAATGAAGTTTTTTGATAAAATTAAAGTTATTAATACTCCATATACAATGGAAGATTTTAATAATCACATAACCTTTGAAGACTTTTTAGCATTTGAGACTTTTAAAAATAAAACTTTAGGTATTAATGAAATTATTCAAGATCAAATTACTATAATCGAAAAAAACCCAGTCAAAAATACTTCACCTATTAAATCAAAAAATATGGAGCAAATTCTTGTAACTGAGTCAGAATCAATACAGTTAAGATCAACAGATTCACCTGTACCAGTTCCGCCAACTCCTCCATTACCGCGTAAGCAAGCAAGAAATATTTCACCTTCATCACCATCATTACTATCATCTTCATCATCTTCTTCATCACATGAATCACTTAATGGCTCAATATCTTATTCCAAATCAACAATAGACTCCGCGAATTCTGATCATCATTTATCCCATAATATTTCTCAATTATTGATTGATGAAGAAAAAATTGAAGTTTCACCAATAGTAGCCCGGAATATTACAAATAGACTTAAAAATGAATTGATTAAACCCTCAAATAATGTTACAGGTAAATTAATTAAATATACCGAAAAAGATTTAATCGTTAAACAAGAAGCTGATAGACAACAGGAGCTTCAAATGGAAAAACATCGACAGCAAAAAGAACTGGCCAATTCAATTACAAGAAATAACGACAGAGGTAGGAAAGTTAGTAGATTGGCTAAATTATATGAAGATAGAATTTTAAGTGGTTAACTGATGCATATAAAAAAAGAATGATTATGTGATTAATATATATGGTTATTATTTTTTTTTCCTTCTTTTTTTATTTTTTTTATTTGAAAATAGTTTACAAAGTTTTATAAAGTTTATATAAAATCTGAATATATCCTTCTTCTAAAATAAAAAACTAAGCAAATAAATATAATATAAAATGCTAATGAAAAATGCAAAAATTTAATCTATATAATAATCTATTTACCTGGCAATGCTTTGTTAAATTCTCTAACAATGATTTCACATTCAACTTCCCGACATAAAGATTTCTTCTTTTTCTCAGGTAACATTTTCAAAAATTCTAATCCAGAAGATCTTTCTAATGATTCAACGGGAACTTCAAAAGTTCTTAATGGAACTTGATTTGGAATTATTTCATTTGGCATAACAAATGCGGCAACTGCAACTTCATCTGAATCGGAACTTCTTTTCTTAGATTTTTCAGCAACAATCAACTTAAAAAAATGTGTTGGCACGGCAATGTTTGGTGGATTACCAATAACTTCATAACTAACTCTAAATTTACCATCGTCACATTTTTTTGGTAAATACAATGGTCCAGTAATAATTCTAACAGAATTATATTGACCAGTTAGTCTTCTACAAAAATCTTCAAAATGAGCCCAATAATCCCTATTAAATCCAGCTCCAACTTGAGGTGACATGTTTGTTAAGTAAAATGTTTCATCCATTGAGATTTGTGAAAATTTTGCATTTGCAGCCGGTGCTTGATGACCTCTATCGTAACCCGATCTAAAATAATCCTTTAATCTGGCTCTAAAAGTTTCAGGAACTTTTTCATCTTCTTTAAAAACGGAGTTCTTTCTATCACCATTTTTATCACCTTTTGAAATTGAATTTGGTGTTATATGTTCAACAACATAATATGGATTACGTGTTTGTCTATCATAAACTGAAACATATTCTAGTCTTGTTGCCATATCATGAACTGGACCGGGAAATCCATATTTAAAAAATCCCGATGGATTGACATCCGATCCAGGTGAAATTGAATTATTGGTATTCTTTTTACCACCTCCAACAGGTAAATTATTACCACCAATGGGGAAACCACCCGGAGTTGGTGCATTTGGTGCAGGAGCCGATGCATCTGACTTACCACCTCCCCAAAAGAAAAGAGCAGCAGATCCAACTGAAATGGCAGGAATAGTAAAACTCTGTCTAAACATAATTAAATCCTTATTGTTTTAAGAAAAAAGCTAATAAACTTCTAATCCATGATCTAAAAGAATGGTTTTTTAAGGCGAGGAAATTTTTCATTTTTCATTTTACTAGATTTTTTTTTGTCTGTGGGTCTTTTTTCTACGTTTTTTCATTGGACATTGATATTTATTTCTATATACATACACAAATGCATAGATCTAGGAGGACGATACATTTTTGTTATGGTTCAATAAATTTCAAGAAAATAAACAGCCGAATTGTGTTGATTAAACGTGGATATGCTCGAGTACAAATGAACAACAAGAATAAATCGTTAGTAACTGATAGAAATAATAATTATGATGACTCTACGATAAAACATATTAAAGAGGATAAAACGTTCAATGAAATTTTCAAAGAACGTAATGTTAACTTAATACTAAACAATTTTGCAGATATCATCATGTCAGGCGGTAAATTTAAGATAGATGATAAAGTTCAATTTAATCAAATTAAAGAAAAATCACTTTGCTTAGCAAAAAATAAAACTGATTATGATACTGGTATCAACTTATCTATATTATATGATACAGCAAACACAGAAATCGAGTTACTTTCGTTATGCTATCAATTAGCATTACAATTTGGATCCTGTAAGACTGCGTTTCAAATTCAATACGGTACAATTATTAAATTACTAGATATGGAAAAAATTGATGACATAGTTCCAGTTTTAAAAAAAATTGTTAATTTTGTTAACATTAAATATTTAGTTGATCTGCTAAGTGTTAAGAAAGGCACAGAGCTAGATAATAATCAACTTCGAAATATCTGCCATTTAGTTTCAATGTATAATAGATTAATGAGTAAATTAAATTCAAAATTCAAATTTCCGTTTAATAAAAACATAACACCATATATTTTTTCTGATTCACAGATCAAAAGAATTATTGATAAATCAGTTATTTTTAATTTAACTCAATTTAAAAATAGTGAATATATTTCCACAATTGAACTTGTAATTAAAGAATTAGGATATACAATATCAAAATATCTTTCAATGAAATTATCATTATACAATGATAAGCAGGAAATAGATTCAGTAGAAGAATTAAATAATAGACAAATTTTATACAGATACCTCCATTTCACATATAGTATAATTCAAGATAGAGTTAAACATCAAGATCCAACAACAGTTTATAAAATTTGGACAATTATAAGACCGTTTCATAATAAACTATACAATTCTGAAATTGCATCATCTACCAATAACAATTTAAATAACTTCTATTATTATCAAACTTTATCTCAAATAATCACTTCTTTTTCGAAAAATAAGAGATTCCGAATTTTAATTGATGATATTATTTCTGATTTACCGTTGGAATCTGTTAAAGTTTGTCCTGAATTAATGACATCTTTAATTTATCATAGTTCACGTACTGAAAATTTTAATTTGAGTTCAATTTTAATGAAACAGTATAACGATGATACATTAGGATTACCAACAAAATATAATGAAGGACAGTTAAGGGCATTATTAGCTTTAAATTTAAAAATGCTCGATTGGAAAAGAGCCAAAGAGATTGTTCAATTTTTAAGAGACAATTTAATGGGATTCACGGCTGCTGATTTTAATGAAATTGTTAGAGCTATATTGAGACATGGTAAAAACATCACAGAAAGAGAAGAAGAAATAGGAAAAAATGAAGAAACAGCCAAAATAAATACCGTTAAAGAGAAAGAAGAAAAAGCTTGGCAAATGATCATAGATAATGAGAACAGAGGTATGAATAGATATGCAATGATTAGTTATTTAGATTATATGATTGATAACATGGATCGTGGGTTACTGGATTTTAACAAGATTGATAAAATTTTCCAAATGGCAATTAATAATGTAGATAGAAAGGATAAAAATTTTTGGAATTATTTTTATTTATCATATTTTAAATATTTGAATAAAAAATTCCCATTAGAAATGTCAATCAAAGTTTATAAGAATAGCTGCTTGGGAGAAGAATCCATTTTTAAAACTTTAAATGATTACAATTATCAAATTAATCCATTTTTAACGAGGTTTGATAAAATAAACTTACCTTTATGTTTCGATATCCGACGTCTAATATTAAGAGATATTTTTCAAACTAGTTATAGTTATTTTAAAAGAGGAAAATATTTACAAAGTGATGATTTGGAGGAAACAAAAAGACAACTAGAAACAATTAGTGGATGGTGTTATCAAGAATCAATGAAATTAGGATATAATAGAAACAATTTAGTTATTGATACGTTGAAAACCATTAGAAAATCAGCTAAAAAAGTAGGATTTAATATTGAACAGACCGAAAAGGAAAGACTAAATTTAGTTAGACAAGAATATATGAGAAAGAAAACTGGTGTTAACATAGAGACTCCACTAGAAGAAGAATATGTGAAAAGTTACCAGACTATTCACAACCGATGGGATCCAGATCAGTTGTTGAAAGGTGGCAATAAGAAAGCAAACCAATGATACATAGATATATAAATAAATAAATGGGTACATAAATAATATATACATAGTTAATAGATTGATAAAATAAGATAGAATTGCAGGTCGATCGACGTGATTTCTCCAAAACAACGAATTTTATTTTTTCTCTCTTTGAAGAAGGGTTACCCGCCACAACAAAAATATTTTTTTCTTTCTGAAAAATTTTTTTGTCTCTTTTACCTTCTTATGATATTTCACTTTTGTACTATTTGGTATCTTGCATTGACACATCTCATAATTCAC
The DNA here is from genome assembly GCA_019155655.1 of Kregervanrija delftensis. Lineage (NCBI taxonomy): Eukaryota > Fungi > Ascomycota > Pichiomycetes > Pichiales > Pichiaceae > Kregervanrija > Kregervanrija delftensis. The sequence continues at coordinate 176,103 of JAFMZF010000011.1, read as the reverse complement.
CATGTCTTACGTCTTAACAGAAACCGCTGCTGGTTATGCTTTGCTTAAGGCTTCCGACAAGAAGATCTACAAGTCTTCCACTTTACAAGCAGATTTAGATTCTGCTGAAAAAGTTCTTTCACAATTTAAGATCAAAGCTTTTTCAAAATTTGCTTCTGCTGCAAATGCTTTAGAAGAAGCCAATTCTATTACTGAAGGTAAAGTTTCTGGTCAATTAAAAAAACTTTTAGACGAAGCTAAACCAGACAAAAAGATTACTTTAATTGTTGATGATACTAAATTAGCAAATTCTATCAATAAATTAGGTTTAAATTACCAAGTTGTTAGTGATGCTGCAACTTTAGATATTTATAGAGCTATTAGAGAATATTTACCAGAATTATTACCAGGTATGACAGAGAAAGACTTATCAACAATGTCATTAGGTTTAGCTCATTCTATTGGTAGATATAAATTAAAATTTAGTCCCGATAAAGTTGATGTTATGATTGTTCAAGCAATTGCATTATTAGACGATTTAGATAAAGAATTAAACACTTATGCTATGAGATGTAAGGAATGGTACGGTTGGCATTTCCCAGAATTGGCAAAAATTGTTGTCGATTCTGTTGCTTATGCTAAGATTATTTTAACCATGGGTATTAGATCAAATTGTGAATCAACAGATTTTTCTGAAATTTTACCAGAAGAGGTTGAACAACAAGTTAAGACTGCTGCTGAAGTTTCCATGGGTACTGAAATTACTGATGACGATTTACTTAATATTAGAGCTTTAGCTGACCAAATTGTTGAATTTGCAGCTTATAGAGAACAATTATCTAATTACCTATCTGCTAGAATGAAAGCAATTGCTCCAAATTTAACTGCATTAGTTGGTGAATTAGTTGGTGCCAGATTAATTGCTCATGCTGGTTCTTTAATATCGTTAGCTAAGGCTCCAGCTTCAACAATCCAAATTCTAGGTGCCGAAAAAGCTTTATTTAGAGCTTTGAAAACTAAACATGATACTCCTAAATATGGTTTATTATATCATGCTTCATTAGTTGGTCAAGCAACTGGTAAAAATAAGGGTAAAATTGCAAGAGTTTTAGCTGCGAAAGCTGCTGTTGCATTAAGATATGATGCATTAGCTGAAGAAAGAGATGACTCAGGAGATTATGGTTTATCTGTTAGAGTTAAGGTTGAAAACAGATTAAGTGCTTTAGAAGGCAGAGATTTAAGAACAACTCCAAGAATTCAAAAAGATCAACAAAAAGTTGAAATTACTGAAGCTAGAGCTTATAATGCAGATGCAGATGCTGTGATGGAAGATTCAAATGATAAAAAGAGAAAGAGAGATGAAGATTCAGATGATGAAAGTGACGATGATGAAGATTCAGATGACGAAGAAGAAGAAAAGAAGGAAGTTAAGAAGGCTAAGAAGGAAAAGAAGGAAAAGAAGGAAAAGAAAGAAAAGAAAGAAAAGAAAGAGAAGAAGGAAAAGAAGGAAAAAAAAGAGAAGAAAGAGAAGAAAGAAAAGAAGGAGAAGAAGGAAAAGAAAGAGAAGAAGGACAAAAAGGATAAAAAGGAAAAGAAGGAAAAGAAATAGATTACATTATAATAAACCCAAATCATATTGTTTACTTTGTAATATAAACATATAATTACTTATTAACTTTTTCTAAAAAAACCACGATTTCACATTTTACATTTTACATTTTGAATTTGAACATTAGATTTCATTTCGATAAATAGGGGTATAGTCAAGATTTTGGTTTCTTTGATTTCTTTTCTAATTTATCCATTTTTAGCTTATCTCAAATTTTTCTTTCTGTTTTTATATCGTACTTTTGATTTTTATTTTTGTTAACTTAATATATTAAACTTGATTATCTGTAAACGTGAACCAAAATAATTCAAATTATAAGAGTATTAAAACGTAAAAGGAACCGCGACAAACGGAGACATGAATTGCAATGATCTCTAATTTACTTATACCGAAAGATTATTTATAATTAAAGACACATACCTATACATAAATTGAAACATATAACAACATGAAAGACGAAATATATCCACTGCCTACAGTATCCTCAAATGCATATATACGAGACACAGAATCCAAGCAAACTAGAAAATTAATAAACCGACTTTTACAAACTCTTGATGATGAGAACAACGATCTGACCAATATAACAGATGAATTGAAAACTATTTGTAACAACAGAGGGATAAGCTGGGATGTTTATGCAAATAAGTTTGTTGAAGGTGAAAATGAAAATGATGAATTTGTTGATGATGGTTTGGAACGAAAATTTAATGATAAAAACTCTTACGAAAATAACGATGAAAATTTACTGAGAAGGAAAGATTTTATATTAAGGGAATTACACAAACAAGAAAAATTAAGCCAAGAATATGAGAAAATATTAGATAAACAGATGGAATTATTAAGTTTAGCCAAAGATGGTATTAAAAAACGTGGAATTGAAGATAGAACAGAAAAAGAAATTCATCAAGAGATTATGGGCAATAAAGTTGAAAGTTTAAAACAAAATTTGGAAATGGTAGATACGCTTGTTAAATTTGCTAAGATAGATTACCAATTGGCTTTGGATTCTTTAAGAGAACAAGCAAATACTCTGAATAATGAATTTGAAAATGAAGTTTAAATTTAACGGAACAAATAATTAATAACTTTTAATAAGAAAAACAGTATGTATGGCTCCTTCAGAAGGATTCTTTTATATCACATAATACCTGAATATAGCCACTATTAAATTCACGCTAAGTTTATACAAACTAAAAATGCTTTATCAATTCACAATTGTTAATAAATGAAAATGCTGTTTATATAATACATTTCTGAAATTTTTTTTCAGGTTCTTTAGTAAATAGGTGATTTAATTTTTATTTAATACCCATTTATTTGGATTTTGCAGTTTCTCTTAAAGCTTCTTCTTCATGCTTACATAAATTTTCAAAAACACGAGTAACAGATTGATCCTTATCAATTTCTTTCCACGTCTCTTCAATACGCTTACCATCAAACTTACTTAAAACAAAGTACAGTATATAATGGAAACAAAAATAAATGAGTAAGTGTGGTTGTTTGAAAACCTTTTCCCAATCTAAACGCATACCTTCATCTTTTGAAAGATTACATTGTTTAACAATAATTGGTAATTCGCCATCCTTTTCAAATTTTTTAGAAATTCCATCGATTTTTTCCTTTAAAGTTGCAATTTTAAAATCTTGTAATGTTTTTAGATTTGATTCAACTTCTTTAGTTTTCTGCAATAATAATCTTAATTCATATTTCAATCTTGCATTCATTTTATAACTATTTCTAAATTTATCTTCAATTTCAAAATATCTATTCATAACCTTGACACTTTCATTCTTACGTGCACTAAAGGTTGTAGATGTTCTATTTAAATCAAAATGATCTAATAATTCTCTTTTCTTTTCTCTAACTTTCTTTTTCAAATCAGAACTACGCTTAACAATACCTAACTTATAAGCTTCTAACATTTTCAAATATTGAATCGTTAACCATTCAGTAGTAATTAGATCCGATTTTGTATCTTCATATCCAAAAATATCAGTACCATTACCATTTAACGAGTCTTCAACAACGGAAAATGAAACACTTCTTTTCAAATCTGTACCTGTTGAAATCTCAGTATAAGGTCTAAAATAAACAACTGAACCGTCAATAATATTGTTATTATTAGTATTGCAATTAAAACTACCAACAAAACTTGAAGAATCATCTTTATCTTCATTTATAATGCTTGAATTATCAAAAACTGATTTATTTCTACTATTTTTCCTTATTATTCCTTCAAGATTGGATTCCCTAAAACCTTGTAAATCAATTGTATGAATATTTAATTCTTTATCAACACATGGTATACTATGTCTACGGTTTAGCCTTGAATTAAATTTAATAAATTCCACCTCTTTTTTATTCTTATAATGCTGGACAGGAGAATGGGTGCCATGATGATGCTGGGGTTGATGTTGATGATTTTGAAGATTATGCTCAATGATCTCATTATGATCTTGATCACTACCTTCTTCATAATCATATTCAAATCCATGCTCATGCCCGTAATAATGCTCAATATCCCCATCATATTCATTTCCGTTGTCCAAATCTAAATTCATAGACCGACGTGAATGTAATAATGCCCTTTGCGTACTGGATTGAGGTATATCCTGTTGATCTTCAGAGGAATCATAACCTAAAGAGTCAGAAAACAAATCCTCATCATCATCAATCGCCAAATCATTAAAATGAGTATGCTCATCAATATCCTTATTTGAATGTGCTAAATTATGATAATCACCTTGATCTTGAAAGCTTCCACCCAGGATCAGGGATTTTGCTTTTTTAGAAGTCGACGAAAATGATGATTTATCACGATCACGCTCACGATCACGATCACGATCACGATCACGCTCACGCTCACGCTCACGATCACCACTGACAGTATTTGCCAGATTTCTTGGATCTAATCTTAATGGACGTTTAGATGATTGTAAACTAACTTCAGATTGAATATCTTTTGTTGTCAAATATGGTGAAGATAACAATCGAGTACGATATTTTATTGTCTGAGCCGATAAAGTTTGTTCATCTAAATCAATTGGATTACCTTTACCTTCAAATAAAAAGCTTAATTGTTTACCCAATCCACCGAGATTTTTAACTTGATCTGTATCTTGACAATTAATATATTTTTTAGGTTGATCTTTTAAAGGTGAAGCTTGATGCAAGGGAGAGCTAGAGTTCATTGCAATAGTTTGAAGGTTTTTTCCGGATGTTATATCAATCACTGTATTTTTAAAAATATTTTTAACTTTACTTAAATCTTTCGTGAAATTTTGTGTGGCCTTTGTAGTTTGAGCCCAACCAATTAATTTTGCAACAGTTTCAGAGTCTAAAAATCCAGCATCTGTTGATTTTTCTTTATGTAATTTAGAATATTTCTGAAAATTTTTAATTGCAGATCTCATCTTATCAACATCCATGGGATCTTTGGGGACACTAAAGTTATTACCACCCATCTCTAGTATGGAACGACAAAGTAATGTAAAACCTAAAATACTTAGGATATGCAAACTAATATCACAATTTGCGGGTTTCTGTTTAAACAGAAAAGGAACCAATTTAACGTCTATTATAATTTTCCACCACTCCTTTAAGGCGTGTTCTGTCTTTTCACAATATAAACCATCACAATACACTGGATCAATTAAATTAAAATAATAAAGGAAAGTTTGCAAAATAGATATTAATTCACATACAGCGTAGTCAAAGGGAACATTATTTGCTATCTTATAAGCAGCCTTAAATTTATCTTCCACCGATTTAGTTGGCTCTGCAATTGTGATTGCAGATCGTGAACCACAACCTAATTTTTTCAAATTGTAATTGACAACGTAAAGTTTATAAAGTTTAGAAATTTCACCGCTTGGAGCAGAAACAAGAGATAGAACCGGATCTAATAATGCAAGATTAGTAATAAAAATAGTACCTGGCTCAGTTTCAGTTGCCACAGAATATGATGATTCATTTTGTCTGTTAATATAATTGACGAACACTGAAGGCCAAGGATTATCCACTGGAGAAGGATGAACCATCGTCACCCGATACGCAGTTAACTTGTCTGACGGATTACCCGTGTATGTGGTAATCATATTATTACCTGTTCTCTTAGATATCCATTGTTCCACAAAGTAGGCTTCATAACCGAATATTTCAATGACTTTGATAGAAACCTTTGATTGACATTGTTGGAAGTGTGGTTTCATGCGTTCAAATGCATAAGTATCCGGTATAATAAATTTAAGAGATTGTACTTTAAGATGAGAAGGACTAGTTGCATCCGAATTTATAGAAGAATTAATGTTATCGTCAGTTGGATAGGTGTAACTGTAGACGCTACTAGGTCTAATTTCAGAGGCGCTTTTCTGGTGTGGAAGCCTGAGACTAGACACACTTTGTGCATGGTAAGGGGAAAGCCTTGCAGTCTTAGCTGGTCCATCCATTGTTTGAAAGTAAATGAAATATATATAAGTTTATAGGCTTACTGTAGATAAAAGGGGAAAGAAACAGACAATTCATGTTGAATCTACCTGCCCCAAAATAACTCAAAACGTGGCACAGTTTGTGTGGCGCGGTATTTATTCTTTCTGTTTCTCCATTACGAATTTCTTTCATTGAGGCAATTATTTTAAGTACCAATCTACAATAATTCTTCTATACAGGTACTAATCAATCACAGGTATACTACCTACATATAAAGTAGATTAAGGTTATTTACATTCAATTGCAACCATGTCTACCACTGAAGCCTTTTTCCGTATGTTGTCATCATTTATTTGTCACTTTTTTAACACCCTTATGAATTTCAATACTGACAATCAACTTTTTCTATTATTTTAGGTTCGGCTGATATGCTATTGGTGCAATTTTATATTGCTTCCGAAGTTTCTAGAGATTGTGTGTCAGTTTTAGGTGAAATGGGGGATGTCCAATTTAGAGATATGAACAAATCTATCAACTCTTTTCAAAGATCGTTTGTTAAAGAAATCAGAAAATTCGATACATCCGAAAGACATTTAAGATATTTATACTCAACTTTAGCAAAACAAGAAGTTAATATTCCAACGACATCATTTGATCACCTAGTAACACCACCATCCACAAACATTTCACTGATAAATAGATCAAGTTATCAACTGACAACTTCTCAAATGGATGATTTAATTAAAGTAATTGAAACATATGAATCAAATATTAGACATATGTCCGAAACTTATGACGATCTCTTAGTTAGAAAAATGGATTTAATGCAGCATAGAATGGTTTTACAAGGTACAAGGAAATTTTTTGATGCAAGATTGTCAATGGAATTAAATGATGATAACTCTACTTTTAATCAAGTAAGATTATCAAATGATAGTGATAATTTCTTAATATCTGACGATGAAAATGATGATATTTTACTGGAATCAGGTTTAGGAAATAATAATAACACTACTAATACTAATAATAATATAGCGTCAACAGGTAGAAATGAAATGAATATTTTAGGTTCAACGATGAATTTTATTAGTGGTACCATTGAAACCAGTAAACTTTTAATCTTAGAAAGAATTCTTTGGAGATCTTTAAGGGGTAACTTATATATAAATCATATTCCAGTTGAAGAACCAATTGTTGATCCTAAAACCGGTGAAAAATCGTATAAATGCATTTTTTTACTGTTTACTCATGGTGATACTTTAATAAAAAGGTGTAAAAAAATTGTTGAATCTTTGGATGGTGAGTTATACAACGTTGATAGTGATTATGATGTTTATCAAGCCGAATTAAAAACTGTTAATAATAAATTAAAAGATTTAAATGAGGTTTTAGAACATACTCACGATAGACTTTTACTTGAATTAAAAGAAATCGCATTAGAAATTGAGAAGTGGAATATTGATATTCAAAAGGAAAAATCTATTTATGAAATTTTAAATTTATTCAACTATGATGAAGCAAGAAGATGCTTAATCGGCGAAGGCTGGATACCTAAAGATGATTTGCCTTACATTAAATCTGCATTAAAAGAAGTTACTGATAGTGTAGATACAGACCTTAACTCTGTGGTTAACGTCATAAACACCAATATGACACCACCAACTTATCATAAAACGAACAAGTTTACATCTTCATTTCAGTCGATTATTGATGCATACGGTATTGCTACATATCAAGAAATTAATCCTGGTTTAGCAACAATTGTCACTTTTCCCTTTATGTTTGCTATCATGTTTGGTGATGTCGGTCATGGATTTATTTTATTTTTAGCAGCTTTAACATTAGTTTTAAATGAAAGAAAAATTGGCTTGATGAAAAATAGAGATGAGATTTTTGATATGGCTTACACCGGTCGTTATATCCTATTATTAATGGGTATATTTTCAATGTATACCGGATTTTTATACAATGACTTATTTTCCAAATCAATGGACTTTTTTAAATCTGGTTGGTCATGGCCGAAAGATTTTAATGAAGGTGAATCCATTGTTGCAACTTCAACTGGTGGAGTATATGCAATTGGTATAGATCCTGCTTGGCATGGAACTGATAATAATTTACTATTTACCAATTCTTACAAGATGAAATTATCAATTTTAATGGGTTTTGTTCATATGTCATATTCATTTTATTTTTCATTGGTTAATTTCCGTTTTTTTAAATCACGTGTTGATATTATTGGTAATTTTATTCCTGGTTTACTTTTTATGCAAAGTATTTTTGGTTATTTAACAATTACCATTGTTTATAAATGGTGTATTGATTGGGTTAAAATTGGTAAACCAGCTCCTGGTTTATTGAATATGTTAATTAACATGTTCTTGGCACCAGGTACAATTGATGAACAATTATATACTGGGCAAGGGGTAGTTCAAATCATTTTGGTTTTAATTGCATTAATTTGTATTCCTTGGTTATTATTATACAAACCATTGACATTAAAGAAAATGAACTCTCAAAATGTTCAATTAGGTTATGCAGATTTAGAAGATCGTCGTAATTCCACTATCACAGATGACGGAATATTCCGTACTACCACTACTACGTCGGCCACCTCAGTGGATGATTTTTTAGTAGATGATGTTTTCATTGATAATCATGACGAACAAGAACCAGAGCCTTTCAATTTTGGTGATATTATGGTTAACCAAGTTATCCACACTATCGAATTTTGTTTGAATTGTGTTTCCCATACTGCTTCATATTTAAGATTGTGGGCTTTATCTTTAGCACATAATCAATTATCCGCAGTTTTATGGGAAATGACAATCCAAAATTCTTTTGTTCCATATGAACAAAGTGGATTTTTGGGTAGTATTATTGTGGTTTTCTTGTTTGGTATGTGGTTTGTTTTAACAGTTTGTATTTTGGTTGTTATGGAGGGTACGTCGGCGATGTTACATTCTTTAAGATTACACTGGGTTGAAGCAATGTCGAAATTTTTTGAAGGTGAAGGTTATCCATATGAACCTTTCAGTTTTTATCAAATTTTAGTATCTTCCCAAGATAACGAAGCTTAACTAGAGTACATAGAGGCGATTTTTTCTTTTCCTATGACGTTTATTTTATCTGATTTTTACCCTCATATATTTTATTTAGAACTAGTTATTAAAATAGTATTTTTGAGTTTGTTTACGTTTTTTTCTTTTTAGGGAAAGCGCATTTTAATTTTTATGTTATTTATGTTTTCTTATCACATACACTTCAGTCGATTGATTAAAACCAATGAATAGACAACCACAGCTAAATAGAAAACTGTCTACATTATCTACAAGAACGACAGTGGAACGCAAAGGTCGTAAAAAAGACCAACTTGAAAGATTTATAGAGTCACCACAAACAGTTATAGTATCAAGTTTAAATCAACTTCGATATACGATACTTTGTGAAACACTCCCCAATCCCTGTCCATATAGAGCATACATTTGGTCAATACTTTTACACGCAGAACCAATTGATTCAGATTACTATTTACATCTGATAAATCGGGGTGAATCAAATGTATATGATAAAATACGTAATGACGCGTTTAGAACATTTCAGAATAACAGAGAATTTTGGGATAAAATTGATGAATCCATGCTAGTTAGAGTACTTAATTCTTATGCATTAGAAATTGAAGATTCTTTAGAACAAAAACAAAGAAGAAAAGAGACTTTTTCTCCATATGTGCAGGGTATGAATGTTTTACTAGCACCCATATTATTTGTATCAAGAAGTGAACCGGAAGCATTTTCATTATTTTCAAGATTATTAGTACATAATGTACCAAGGTATGTTTTACCAAATCTTCGTGGCGCATTGGATGGAGTTAAACTGGTTGATATAATATTAGATATAGTGGATTCCAAATTAAACCAATATTTAAAACTAAAAATGTTGTCAGCCAAAATATATGCATTACCTTCTATTTTAACATTAAGTGCATGTACACCACAATTATCTGAAGTTCTAAAATTATGGGATTTTTTGTTCAGTTATGGTGTTCACTTAAATGTTTTCTTTGTTGTTGCTCAAGTTATTTTGTGTAGAAATGAATTATTGGAAAACAAAAATCCAATGGGGGTTCTAAGAAAATTTCCTGATTTACAAGCAGATAAAATTATTAAGTTATCTCTAAGTCTTGTTAAAAATATACCAGACGATTTGTATGATTTAGTGGTTAGACATGCATTCGACGAAAGTGTTAGTGAACTAATAGAGAACTATAAATATTTTACATCATGATAAATAAATAATATATACTCTATATAATATTGTTAGCGTAATCATAATCCTCAAGATAAGTACCAATTACTATACGATTGTAAAAATATCTACCACATAGACCTTTCAAACATTGACGAGCATTGCTTGGCGTATCAAATTTAACATAAATTTTACAATATTGTGGTTTCAGTTCATCGATATATTGTTTAAAAGTTGATGGTGGTTTTGGAATATCAAGTTTTTCAAACCCTTTAAAATTCGAACATTCATCTTTAAAAGATTCATACCGATCTTTATATTTTTCGTCATCCAGTATTTCTTCTAATGATAAGCAATTAAAAAATTGAAGTATTGAAGTAATAGCGTGCTTTGAAATTTCCACTGTATTACGATCAACAATATCCATGATATTATTTGCAGTTAATTTGATTTTTTGAACATATTCACGTGAAAAGTTCCTACATGGCATAAAACATTTTAAGTTTTCTTGATTTTCAATTGATTTTATTATTTCTTCGGTTTTCTTATGATCTTCATTCAATTTTTGAAAATCAAAAAACACAACACCACTGGATTCATATGTTAATTTATCAATTAACACGGTTAACGATCTTAATTTACCATATTTACCTAATATTGTAACGACTTCCTCTCTGGACGTACCCAATGGTAAATTATTAATGCAACAGAGAGAAGGACTTTCAATGATTTCATCTGCTATATCGTCATTTGAATTAATATCGGTATCAGCATCATCATCAAATTCAATATATTCTCTCGGCCTTTCCAACTTGAAAACTGTATTTAATTCGGGAATTTCTTTCCCGCTAAATGACATTAACACTGAAGCAACGATTGAAGTATTAGCTTCCACAATTAATCCATTTTCAGTTAACTCTGTATTTAAAGAGTGATCTTCATAGGAAACATTGGGTATAATCGTCGACACAAGAAAATTTTCTAAAATTTTTTGAACGGTCTGTTGAGCAACAACATTAAAATCAACTCCCGATAAAATTAATGACCTTGAAATCCTTGAATGTAATGGAGTTAATATTGATTGCTCAACACTTAAGCCTCGAACGGTACGTTGCTTGTTTAAGATTCTAGTCACTTCTGCTTTATCTAATGTTTTCTTAGCATGATCACCTGGATGCGGAAATAATCCCGATGCCTTTGCACGAGCTGCTGATGCTCCCTCATAATCAACTGGTTCCTTGTCCCAAAATGAATCTTTCAACCGTAGTTCTTCCAAGGAAGGCACAGAATTATGTGATTGACGTTCATTCCTTCCTCTGTTTTGATAAGAGCCTCGCTCTTGACGGTAGTTACCACCGCCGTTATTAGAACTTCTGCTATCATACCTATTATAGTTGTTCTGCTGTCTTGGCTGATGATGGTCACGTTCTCTGTATTTATTATTATTTCTTGGTCTATTATCATGATAAGATCCTTCACGACCATGACCACGATCACGATCACGATCACGATTCCTTTTAGTATCATTATCATGATCATAATGTCTATCTCTATTATAATCATCTGGTCTTCTATCTCTGCTATTGTATCTATTTGAAGATTGATTATCGTGATTTTCCGCAGATCTAGATGGACCAGTTATTTTTTGCCTTTCAGAATTGTTCTGTTCTTTTCTATTGGCGGCTCTTCGTTCGTCTACAAGAAATATATGTTAGTAATTAATAAATAAAATTAAATCAACAAATAGAAGACAGATACATACTAAACATCACACTGATACTAATACTAGGTTAATCTAAAATGTGCTCTATGAACTCAATCCAAAAAAATTTCCTGAAAAACATGTCGAAAAAATATTACGCTCTCCGTTTCTAAAATTATTTCTTCAGTCTTGACACGTAGTACCAGTTTTCTTATAATTACAACTGATATTTCCTTGCAAGTAACAATTTGAAGATGAATTTACAATCATTTATTGTAATTATTACATTTCTTATAACACAAACATTTGCTGCGTTATTGGGTATTGATTTTGGTCAAGAATTCACTAAAGCAGTCCTAGTTGCACCTGGTGTTCCATTTGATATATTGCTTACCGCAGATACAAAACGTAAAGATATTTCAGGTTTGGCCATAGTTCCTGATTTTAAAACAAATGAAATATACCGCTCTTATGGTTCACAAGCTTTAGCTACATGTGTTAGAAGACCTGAATCGTGCATGATGTACTTAAAGCCATTATTAGGTAAATCAGATCATGATCCAGAATATAATGAATTTTTCTTAAAATTTCCTGGAATTGGTATGGGTAAACAAGTTAGTAGAAATGCAATTGCATTAGGATTTGGAGATGTCGGAGAAAAATCAAATAATACATTTTTAATTGAAGAATTAATTGGTATGAATTTCAAAGAGATCAAACAAAGAGCTTTAGAACATTGGAAGGTAGCATCACCTGAAACAGTTGGTGAAATTGATGAAGTTGTTATTTCAGTTCCAAGATATTTTAATGAAGCACAAAGAATTGCATTGTCGGATGCTGCTGAAATTGCCGGATTAAAAGTTGTTGCATTGGTTGATGATGGTTTAGCAGTTGCGTTAGATTATGCCCAAAAGAAAGAATTTACTGAAGTCAAAAAATATCATTTAGTTTTTGATATGGGTGCTGGATCAATCAAAAGTACTTTAATTTCCATTGCAAATATCAATGATACTTTAACTTTTGAGATTGAGGGTTATGGTTATGATGAAACTGTTAATGGTCATTTATTGACATATTCTGTTAGAAAATTAATTTTAGAAAAATTTTCCGAAGAAAGTGGTATACTAATTGGAAAACTTTACATGGATCCAAGAACAATGAGAAAGGCATGGCAAGCAGCTGAAAAGGCAAAATTAGTTTTAAGTGCAAACACTATAAGTAAAGTTTCAATTGAAAGTTTGTATGAAGATTATGATTTCAAGGGAGAAATTACCAGAGAAGAATTTGAAGAAAATATCAATCCATTATTAGATTCAGTTTCAAATTCTCTAAATGAGTCTTTAAAGAATTTTGATATCAATGAATTAGAATCTGTTATTTTATCTGGTGGTTCAGTTAGAGTCCCAATTATTCAACAAAAGTTAACTGAATATTTTAATGGTAATGAATCGATTTTATCTAAAAATGTTAATGCTGATGAATCAGTTGTTTTTGGTACCACCATTCGTGGAGCTGCATTAAAACATTTGATGCGTAAGCATAGAATTGAAGTCATTGATCCAACAACAATGACTTATGCAATTAAATATTCCAATGATACTGAAGCTAATTTAAAGGACAAGCCATTTGGATTAATTTTCCCTCGTGGTACGCTACCAGGTCAAACTATGAAACAAAACTTAACTGATTTTGAAAATCAGTTTGTTAAAGAGATAAAGGTTGATATTTATGAAGATACTTTTCATGCACGTACTTATAATTTTACCATGCCAAAAAAATTCAATGAATCATCGTGTTTAGGTGGATTAGAATACACTGGTAATTTTGGTTTAAGTAAATCGAATATTTTTATGTTAAATTCAATCAAAGTTACATGTTATCCTTTAATTAATGGTACTGAAATTGGTAAACCAGTTTCAGGTACTATGCTTTCTAAAAGTGGATATTTTGGTTTCCAACCATTAAATGCATCCATGAAAAATAAGGCTATTAAAAGATTAGAAAGTTTTGATAGTAAAGATGAACAAAGAAGATTGTTATCGGAGGCCAGGAATGTTTTAGAAAGTGGATTATATGGATTAAGAAGTTTCTTGGAAGACTATGATGAAATTTTACCGCAAGATATTGTTGAAGAAACTAATACATTTATTACTGAAGAATTAGAATGGTTAGATTATGAAAGTGATGATGCGACTTTAGAAGAAGTTTCTACTAAAGTTAAAACATATAGGGACATAAAGGGTAAACTCGACCTTTATGTTATGTTTGAAGATAAGGAGAAGGCAATGGGAGAATTATATGCATTGGTTAATGATGCTAAAGAATCCATTAAGAATATCGAGGATTTTAAATTAAAATCAGCACAAGAAGAAGATAAATTAAGAGCCCAATATGAACAGTTAGGTATGGACTATGATGAAACTAGAAGTAAGTTAAATCCAGGACAAGAACCTCCACAAGAAAGAGTTTCAGGAATATTTGATGAAATTTTCGAATTTGTTGAACTTGTTGAAAGTATGGAAGCCAATAAAGATGTTTATGACTTAATTAATAAGGAGGATTTCCTTGAACAAATAAAAAAAGTTAAGTCATACATTAAAGCTTTACCTGCATTAAAGACTTCATATAAAGATATTCATTCAACAAGAACTGATTTTTTGAACCAGCAGTTAGCTGCACAGAAAAAGAACCTAAAGAAGGCAGAAAGGGCAAAGGCTAAAGCTGAGGCGAAAAAAGCAGCCAAAGAAGCACAATTAAAATTAGAAACTGAAACTGAAATAGAAGCAGAAACTAAAATTGAAACCAAAACAGATACCGTTACTTCGATTGTTACAGATGAAATCAAACATGATGAATTGTAGATAAATAGCTAGCGATACATAAAAGTTATACTAAATAAATACTAACTAATATCAACCTTATTAATAGAAAGCTTATTTCTTTACTTATTTTCGTACGATGCACTTTTTTCTTTGAATAAGCTTTAAATTCATTTAAAACCACCTCACTGTCATCGATTATTATCGCAGAACAGTCAAATTTTCATACGCGATGTTTTTGAATTTTTCATGTTTTCAGTTATAATAAATAATAAACAGTTAAGTAATTCAGTAACTGATTTAAAATATGCCACAGATAGAACCGGAATTATTACCTTCTTTAACTGCAATTACGGATATATTACTTAAAAGGCCAGGGCTTATTTCCATCAATTCGATCAAGAGATTATCTAACATTTATGGTTTTGAAACTTTTACAGATACTTTGAATAGTAATGGACAACCAATTACATCACCAGTTAATGATAATTATGTTGCAGAGGATAATCAAAATAAAAGAATTATAAATAGGTTATCCATATCCGGGTTGATATTGTTAATTGACGTTGATTTTGAAAATGATTCCCGAATAAGTTCGATATCTATTTCATCTGCAATTACGCCGGATTTAATTGATGGTAAAAATTACAATTTTATTACTGGATTTGATGAATTTGAAAATGTTGGTCAAATATTATGGAAAAACTTACAAGGTAAAACTTTGGATTCTTTCAATAAGAATTTAAGAATTTTAATGTTAATTGATAGATTAAGTAAGAATAAACCAAATGATTTATTAACTTTATTTAGCAAATTATGTTACCAATTGAAAAATCAATATGAATCGGAGAAGAATAAATCCATTGGTAATGATAATGACGATGATGAGGATTGGGAGGATGGGGTTAAAGGTGTTGGTAAATTAATGATTAATCAAAAAGAAAAGATTGGAATTTTTTTGAAATATTGGGTTGATGATAGATTTGTTAATAGATGGATTAAAAAGGAAAAGAATATCGACTGTTCTGTTAGAGAATATTTTATTCATTTTAAAATTAAGGAAAGCCTAAAATATGAAGAAAATAAAAAAGACAGCAGTAAGACTATTACTGAAAGCCAGGACAATAATGCTGTTAAGAAAGAAGATGTTATCGACTTTGAAAATCCTGAAACTAACGGTGAAAATACTACAGAAAAATCTGTTTTCATTGCTGGTGAGTCTATATTTAATAAAAATGATACAATACTCAAGGAAAATTTAAGTTTATTAGTGTTAGAAATGTGTCCTAGTGTTTGGGTTCCAGAAGATATTATGGTTTCAATGAATGTGGATTATGAAGTGATTAATGAAGAAAACCAGTTTTTCGGTGATAATATGAATAATGAAATGAGAGAAGAGGATAAACAACTAGATTTATTTTTTAAGATAATCAATGAACATGGATCTGCTATGTTACACGAAAAAATAGGGGGAAATGTTGCCGACATTGATATCGACTATTTGGTGGGTTGTAAGATGATAAGATTGTTCAAAGTGCAATTGGGAGATATGAGAAAGCTTCATAAATTAGTTAAAACTTTGAGAAGTTGGTGTAAGGTGAATAGCATTGTTAGAAAACTTGTAAAGAAGTGTACCATCACTTCTGAGAAGGAAAATCTAGGGAACGAAATGACTGAAGTCGAATTGAACGATGTGTTCAAGGATGTGGTGACTGAGACCAATACAAAAAACAACGTGATAACCATCAGTGGTCTGGAAACTGTCACTATAAATTACAACAATCTGATTACTATAGTAGATGGACATAGTGATGAACCACTTACCGATGCCACAGAAACACTCTTGTACTAATTTAAACTTAGATTGGGTGCGATGCCAATCAATTAATTATTTTTTTTGTTAAATTGCACTGAAGAAAAAAAACGTTGTCCTTTTTTCAGTGAGAAAAATACGTACATACATACTATCGGTAGATTATCTATAAATTTAATACATTTTCTAAAGGTAAACCAAACACAGATTACAGTGTAGTTACCCAATTATGCCATCCTTTCACAATCAGTTTTCTTTTAAGCTGTCCAAACAACAGCAGGATGTTGAACAATTAGGGCAACCTCAGCAGAATACTAATACGTCGGTTTTACCTGCACCAAATGATATATCTATTAATCAGCTTCAATCGACTCATTCACCTCCACATCCTTCTTCATATACAAAGAAAATATGGAAAATCAATAGATTTAAAACGGAAGACGTTGAAAAACAATCAAAATTAGTACTAGATTCTCATAATAGTCTAATTTCGAATTCAAAGAATTCTACTACAAAGCATGGTTTTAGGAAAACTAATATTAAGCCAAAAGTTACAAAAGATGGTATTCCATTGGAATTTTTATTTGTGGATTGTACACCAACTAATCAACCAACTGTTACGAATACAAATAATAAACATAAAATGACGAAATCTTTATCTTCTAATTCATCATCATCAATTTCAATATCTAATCATTCATTAAATAACGAAATTGAAGAAGACAAAAAATCTTCCTCTACTGGTAGAGTTTCAAGATTATTTAGATCAAGATCATTAAAAAAGGTGTTGCTTGATGAAAATACTGAAAATAATAAGAGAAATTTATACGATGATGAGTTACAAAATATCAATAATAATAATGTCATATCTAACCAGTCTCCTAGTTACAAGTTAAAAATTCCCTTTAGTTCGAATTCTTCTCATGGTACTTCAAACGGTCAATCTTCAAGCAACAATACACATGGTAATAATAATCAAAAACCCTCCAGTTTGAAAAAATTTTATTCTAGAAGATCGAAGCATCCAAAGGATAATTTAGAAACTCCAATTAATTCGGACTTTTTTACTCCACCACCGTCATCTTCAAATGTAAATTTAGCCTCAGTTAAATCTTTAAATACGACATCGAGTTCATTTTCAAGCGTCCCGATAACTCCAATAAACCAATCGACCCCTTATTTGGGAAATAATTCCAATGAATATTTCTTTTTAAATAAGCAATTTAATGAATTGAATCCAACAAATAGAAGCGGGTCAAATTCTAATAATTCAATAAATTATTCAAACATAAGACAATCACAATCACAGCCACACAATATAAGCTCAGCCGAATCATCAAACCAGATTTTGGATTCTCCAATAGTGAACACTCCATTAGAAACGTTTGATGAATTTGAAAATTATGTTCCAACTCCAACCAACACAAATGATGATGACTATAATTTAGAAGTTTGCTCAATTAATACGTCATCAACTAAAAAGATTAAAACTCTGAGAAGATCAAATTCTATTGTTTCAATAAATTCATCATCATCAGTGTCACAATTTCCGCCTTCATCGCCATTAATTTCATCGAATAATGGTTCAAATTTAACCCGAAATGGTTCAAGGAACAGAATTATGAGTGTAGGTGCTTCATCAATTGCATCGAATGGATATGGTATAATGCCTACATCAAGCCAAACATCTTCTATAAGTGTTAATAAATCAAATCAATTAAGAAATATTGTTCCAAATCAACAAAAATTGAGAACAAATAGTCTTAATTCTCCAATTACATCTCAAAACAATCAGAATAGCCCAACTTATCAACAAAAGAAGATTATTTCAGATAATTCTGAATTAAATGAGATATTTAATACTAACCAGCTTGAAAATTTGGATAGTAATACTAGCAATAATAATAGCACACAGCAACATGTTCAACAGTTGTTTCAAGTAGAAAGACAGAAACAATTACAGATTCAATTACAGTTACAAAAACAGCAAAAATTGAAGTTTAAAGACAATGAAGTTTTACAAATTCCAATCCAATATCAATTGTTATCTCAAAAACAGGCAATTAATAACAATCAACACAATGAACCACAATCACAATCACAATCACAATCACAATCACAATCACAATCACAATCACAATCACAATCACAATCACAATCACAACAGCAACAGCAACAGCAACAGCAACAGCAACAGCAACAGCAACAAAAACAACAACAACTACAAAATGTTAATCATAACCAGCAGAAAACTACATCTACTAAATTACAACCTCATGAAATTTTCAATTTCAATGAATTACAGGAGATGGAGGTTTCTAATTTTGCATACGATGAATTTATGCCTGTGAATGTGTCTGAGTCTACAAATGAGGGTGATATGCTATCAACATCTTTTGTATCTATTGATAATTCACAAATGAGACCAACAGCTGTAGAAAAACGGATATCGACTTCTACTTTAGATTCAAACATGCTAAATGGGAAGGATAGAAAATCTTGTGATACAGCATTTACTATTTATACTACTGAACCTGCTATTAAACAAGAAGAACAAGAAGAACTGCTATTAGAAGAAGATGAAGGTGAAAACGAAACCGGTTTCGATTTACTCGCGTTCATCAATGGGATGTGAAAAATTTTTGTATATTTTTTTCATCTTTTACTGTAGAATTTTTTTAACGTTTTAATGATACGTTGTTTACGTTATATATTCAAAGTTAATAATATTAGGATAGCTAGAATCAGAAACATGTCTACCAATGAAACTTCAGAGATTAATTTATCAAAATATGATCTATTGAGTGAAGGAACAACAACTATTTTATTTCCAAAAAATAATGTTTTTTATAATCCTGTTCAACAATATAATAGAGATCTATCATCTTTATGCATTAAAGCTTTTACAGAATTATATGCTGATGAAGGTAATGCCAAAAAAAGAAATAGACAACCAGTTGGCAGTGCTAAAATTCCACATCATGAAAATTCAAATACCAAACCTAAAATAATTGAAGATAAAAAAAATGAAACTGAAACCGAAGCAGAAGCTGAAAGTACTGAATTGAAACCATATGCACATTTATTAGAAGCGTTATCAGCATCGGGACTTCGTGCCATTCGTTACTCTAAAGAAATTCCATTATTACAACATATAGTAGCAAATGATCTATCATCATCTGCAGTTAAATCAATTGAATTAAATATTAATTATAATAAATCGTCGAATAAAGTTAAAGCACAAGAATCAAATGCTATTACGCACATGGCCACAAATCCATCTGCTTATCATATCATTGATTTAGATCCTTATGGTACAGTTAGTCCATTCATGGATAGTGCAATTAATGCTGTTAAAAATGGTGGATTATTATGTATTACATGTACAGATCTAGGTGTTTTAGCAGGTAATGGATATCCAGAAAAATGTTTTGCATTATATGGTGGTACAAATGTTTGGGGTGATGCCACTCATGAATCTGCGCTAAGATTAGTTTTAGGTATGATTGCAAGAACTGCTGCAAAATATGGTGTTGCTATCGAGCCTGTTTTGTCGTTAAGTATAGATTTTTATGTTAGAGTTTTCGTAAGAGTTTGGGAAAAACCAATTAAAGTTAAAGAATTAATGGCTGCTAATGAAATCATTATTAAATGCAGTGGTTGTCATGCAACTACAAGCCAAAGTTTGGGTAAAATGGGCGAACCTGATGCCAAAGGGAGACGTAAATATGGATTGGCTAAAATTAATGCAAATGTTGGCGAAAATTGTTCTTATTGTGGTTATATTAATCATATGTGCGGTCCAATGTGGGGTGGTGCATTACATGATATTGCTTTCGTCGATAAAGTTTTAAAACTGGTTGATGAACAAAAGGATAATGTAAAAATATATGGTACATTGAAAAGGGTCAAAGGTATGTTAACAGTTGTTAAAAACGAAATTGGTAATTCTAGAAGTGGATCAGAAATGATTCATGATTCACAATTTTATTTTAAAACTACTACAATCAGTAAAGTTTTGAAAATACCTGCCCCTTCTATCGATACTATGTGTGCCGCTTTAGGAAATTTAGGTTACGAAGCTTCATTAACTCATGCTTGTGTTAATTCAATTAAAACCAATGCATCTTGGGAAGTTATCTGGTTTATCGGTAAGAAGTTGGCTGAAAAGGGTAAATTGAATATTGAAAAACTGAGTCCAACCACAGCAGGTTATGGGATTTTAAGCAATGAAAACATTGGTAAAGACATTGATTTGAAACAAGTCATGAAAGATAAAGGCGTTGAAGAAGGAACTGATGAATTAGAATGGTTATTTAATGCAAACGAAGTCAGTAAACGTGTTAATAGATTGAGAAAGATCAAGATTATCAGATTTCAAGAAAACCCAACAAAGAATTGGGGTCCTAAGGCAAGACCTAAATAGATTACACTATATATATCATGTATTATAAATTGTAGAAACATAGATTAGAAAGAAATAAACTATAATAGAATAGTTTAAGGTGAAAAAAATACATTAAAGATTCGAAACGGTTTGATTTTCTCAGTATTAAAATAGTGTGATAATAATAATTTTCCAGTGTTGCCAACTCACCATTTATCAGTAACACATACAACTTAAATGACATCTGGGTATACTACTGAATTCTTGCACAAGGAGATAAGAATTCTAGAAGAACTTGTTGAAGTGTTGATGAAACCTAAAAGGTACAATATTTCAGACAAGGATCTGTTCACATTGCTTAACAGATCTTCCTCTTCAACCGATCAGTTACACAACCAAGGTGTGGCTATGGGTTTGAGTGCATCGATTAACTCAACTACTTCAGCTTTAAGAAGATCTGTTGCTAATGATGTTTCTACTAAAATGATTGATTTCAAGAATCTTGTTGCATTGGGTCAACTACTAACGAAAAAAGAAACAGGTTTAATGGCAATTGATACCTTGATGAAAACACTATCTTCGCATGTTTATATTAATCATTTAAGTACGATGAAACAACCACAAAATATGGTTAGTATGAGTCATGATTACTTTCCAGATTTAAGACTAGTCCTCAAAAATGTTCTTGTGCTATTTATCAATTTTTTTAAACGATTTGATGAATTACTTAAAAATAAAAACGATGCTGATGTGGTCGATAAATTGCAAGATTTAATGTTATTATTAAATGTTTCAATTTTAAACAAATTAATCATGATGTTCAAAGTATTAAATCCAGAAATAACTTTGAAAAATGAGAACGTTATTACCGGAGATTGGTAAATTAAAATAGATTTTATAGATTACGATGTATATTTTATTAGTATTGATAGATTTAGTGGCAACTGCACTTTTATTATTTGTATTGAACATTCAATTTCAATTTAATATTTTAAATTCATAATAAATTGTACTTAATATTTTGATATTCATTATAATTCTATACATATATACAAATTTTATAATTTTTTTGTCTATTTCTTTCTATATATGATAGACGCAAGCCTATCCCAAACAAAATGCGCAAACTTACGCCCAAAGAATTTACCAGCTAACGGAATTGCAACAAATCCAACAAGCATTTCCAACTGAAATATTAAATGGTTCCATTCCTCTTCTTTATTAGTGGAAACAATTTCAGATTCGTAAGTATATTGAGAAGTATCGTCATCGGTACTAGTATCGGCGCCTTCACTTTCTTTTTTGTTGTTTATAATTGCAGCAAGTTTATTTGCTTTAATCTCAGCTTCCTTTTTAGCCTTTAATTCAGTTTCTCTATTTGCGACTTTATCAGATTGTTGTTGTGCTTTTGCTTTCGTATCTTGTTCTGCCCTTATCTGTATTTGTTTCTTTTCTTCTTCTACATGTTGTGCTTCAATTTGTGCTTGTCTCTTGGCTTCAGCTTCGTTCTCAGCCTTTTGTTCAGCAATTCTTGCTTTCTCTTCAGCTTCCTTCTTAGCTTTCACTTCAGCTTCCTTAGCTTTCTCTTCAGCAATTATTGCCTTTTCTTCAGCTTCCTTCTTAGCTTTCTCTTCAGCTTCCTTCTTAGCTTTCTCTTCAGCTTCCTTCTTAGCTTTCTCTTCAGCTTCCTTCTTAGCTTTCTCTTCAGCTTCCTTCTTAGCTTTTTCTTCGGCATCCTTCTTAGCTTTTTCTTCGGCAATTCTTGCCTTCTCTGCAGCTTCCTTCTTAGCTTTCACTTCAGCTTCCTTAGCTTTCTCTTCAGCAATTCTTGCCTTTTCTTCAGCTTCCTTCTTAGCTTTCTCTTCAGCTTCCTTCTTAGCTTTCTCTTCAGCTTCCTTCTTAGCTTTCTCTTCAGCTTCCTTCTTAGCTTTTTCTTCGGCAGCCTTCTTAGCTTTTTCTTCGGCAATTCTTGCCTTCTCTGCAGCTTCCTTCTTAGCTTTCACTTCAGCAATTCTTGCCTTTTCTTCAGCTTCCTTCTTAGCTTTCTCTTCAGCTTCCTTCTTAGCTTTCTCTTCAGCTTCCTTCTTAGCTTTCTCTTCAGCTTCTTTCTTAGCTTTCTCTGCAGCTTCCCTCTTAGCCTCTTCTTCAGCTAATTGATTAGCTTTAAGTTTTATTTGTCTTTGAGCTTCAAGCTTTGCTTCTTCCGCTAACCTAGCCTTTTCCTCAATTTCATGTTTTATCTTTTCTTCGGCTTCCTGGTTGACTCTTAGTTCTTTCTCCTTTTGTTTTTTCAAATCTAATTCAAATTTTTCTTTCTTTTCTCTTATTAGTTTTTCTTGTTCTGCTTCTCTCATCAGCCTTTCTCTAGCTTGTTTCATCTCTCTCTCTTGTTCTTTCAACTCATAAACTTCTTCCTCTTCTTCTTCTTCCTCCTCTTCGACATCTGCTACTTTTTGTAATTTATCCAAATTACTTAATAATTTCTTATCTAGGTCTTGTTCCAGATCCATCCTGCTGACTTAATGAATTAAAAAGAAGCCGGGGACTATTAAAATTGATGAGTTAAAAATCGCGTTACTTTTCAATTTTTCCTTTCAAAGTTGATTTGAACGTCGGTAACCACACTTTATATTTTCATGGGAGAAGACGGTACAAATTGTCTTGATTACAGAATACAGTATTAGCTTTGCAGAATCTTGACTTTTGATGTTCTGTCACTAATGTCATATTAAATATCTGTGCATTAGTTATGGACAAACTTTAATATTATAATATTAATAAAATGCAGCAGTTTTTTTATCTTTTTATAGAATTATAAATCAAGAAAACGTTATGATTAAAATTAAGATCATAATAGGTTCATAGTTGGTGAATCAGCTATGGACTAGACATTATCACCGATAGGTTATGCATTTTTTTTGAACTAATAGTGATAACATTTTATCAAGATTTCGTAGAATAGAGATATCTTTTAAGTTGTATTGAATATAAATTATTTATTAACAGGTAATTATTTAATGTTAGAATAAGCAATAAAAATAAAACCATGGAGAATTGAATATACCAGGATATAATTAACTATTTAGTTGTTTATCAAGTTTTTCCATTTTTTCATCTCTAGCATGTCTTATTTGTTGTTCCTTTTTTATTCCTGTCATGACTCTTTCCTTTTGCATCCATTCTTTACCAGTATCATTATTACTTTCATCTTCGCTAACTTCATCATCTTCACCTTTACCACCCACAGTTGGCTTTCTCAACATTCTTCTAATTAATTTTGATTTAACGTACCATAAACTAAATTCAGATCCATAAATAAATTTCAAAACATTCATTCTAACTACTGAAAACCAAGAATTAATATCAATATTTTTAGTCTTTGATAATGCAATTTTATCAATTTCATCAGTTTTTTTACCTTCAATCGTTCGTAAAACATCTTTAAAAATATTTTTTGGATCTTTACCCTTTTTACCGATTTTTTTGATTGATTCTTGACCCAATTTGTCCAATGTCTTTTTTAATAGATCTTCATCGTAATAAATATCTTCAGGTTCATCATCATCATCCTCACTATCATCATCCCCCCCTTGTCCTTTATTGTAAACTTCATAACAGACACCAATAACTATAGCCACCGCACTTGAAATTTCTCTATCTTTAGTTTTATCCTCCAAAATCCAAGTTAATTTAGGTAAAAGTTCTTCAACAATTTGTCTAATCCTATTTTGAGAACAATTTTCATAGCATAAAGTTAAAACAATTCCAATACCCATTAATGAACTTTTAATAACTTCAACGTTATCTTCATTGATATTTTCAACAATATCTAAAAACAGTTCAATGTTTTTTTCTAACCCATGGCCGGCACTACCAAAAAAAATGAAAAGCAATAAACTGTCAAATGACCATAAACATTCGGATCTGCCATATTTATCATTTTCGGTATCCATTACAATTCTTAGTAATTTATTAAAAACTTCATCAACAACAATACTGGCAACATCATCAACACCAACACAACCATAAGACGTAATACATCTAATCCAAGCATCAAATTCGAATCCATCATTCGGCTTAAAAGATATTAAATCAATAAAATCTTCTTCATTTGGTCCTAAATCTTCAAAATAAATTTCATTTTTAACACTAATAATCATTTTATATAATTGACCTAATAAAATTTCCCTTTCAACTGTACCAATTCTATTTCTAGTGCCTGACCTGGTTGTTGATTTTGTTAAAATATTTATTAAATCATGAATTGTATATATTTTTAGTTTATTTGAATGTTGTTCTTCATTATTACTACTAGTGAAACTGTCACTTTTGAGGTCACTATCATCAACATCACCCTGTGGATCAATTATTGTTGATAATATTGAATTTTGACGTGATTCTTGTCTTGATAACGGTGATTTAATTGAACTTGTTGATGGCGATCTTGATTCTGAAACATTTATTGATAATTGATTAAGTTTAGATGTTAATATCGAATTAAAATCCTGTTGCTGTTCAAGCTTATGTATTGATTTATGTAATTTTGACATGGTTATTTTTTTGCACAATTACTGTTTATTAAAGAATAAGTGGTTGGTTGGCAGATTGAGAAAAGAAAAAAAAAGTTACAGAAAAAAACGACCGAGTATTGCTCATCAATTATTATTTAAATTATTTTATTTGTATTATCTTATTTCTTGATTTACTTTTACTTTATCTTTTTATTTACCAATGAATTAATT
This sequence comes from Kregervanrija delftensis, assembly GCA_019155655.1. Classification (NCBI taxonomy): domain Eukaryota; kingdom Fungi; phylum Ascomycota; class Pichiomycetes; order Pichiales; family Pichiaceae; genus Kregervanrija; species Kregervanrija delftensis. The sequence goes on along the minus strand of JAFMZF010000011.1, from coordinate 150,373 downwards.
ATTATTTATTTATTATCACTTATTTAATATACACAAGTCTATTAGAATATCTAACGATTGATATGACTATGATCTAAAGAATCCATTGGACTTATACTTGTATTACTTTCAGCCTCATCACTACTACTAATTTTTTTTTTTAATCTTTCAATTTCTTCTCTTAATTCACCGATATATTTACTACCCAATTCAACAGTTGTAGCTTTACTAGGTACAACAACTTCCTTTTTTAATCTATCAGGTAATAATTTATCCAGATCTTGAATTGCAATATTCATTCTATTACGACGTCCTTGTTCTGCTAATTTATGATTTATCTTTTTATCAGGTTGTAAAGAAATTGATGCAGATTTTGATGATGTTGTAGAATTAACTCTTGAAAGTGGTGTTAAATTTAGTTTATAATCATCATCATTTTTATTAATTGTTGAAATTCTTTGTTGATCTTTTTTAGAAATTGTTGATATTGATGTATTAGTTTGATAAAACATCGATGATGAATACATTGAACTTGATGGTAATATGACAGGTGATGATTGAGCAGAATGATGATGGTTTGGATTGATTAAAACATTATCTTTATTGCTACTGTTGTTGTTATTATTGCTGTTGTTATTGATGTTGTTGTTATTGCTATTGGTGTTATTATTACTATTATTTGACATTGAATTAAATGACATCAACGTAGCTGGAGTTGCAGCATTATTTGAAGAATTAGATCTATTTGATAAATCAAATTCTTGAATTGTATCAATTGAAAACTTTGAATTTGGAGATAATGAATCTTCAGATTGATTCGATGGGGGAGGTGGCGGTAACATTAAATCATCGGGTAATAAATCTAAAAAATTTGTATTATTTGAATTATTATTATTATTATTATTATTATTATTTTGGTTGGTATTTGTATTATTATTGTTATTCATTGAATTAGATATTTGTTTAAAAATAAAAGTTTGGTATGGCGTAGTCTGGGTAGAAGTTGAAGTCGATTTTGGTTGAGAAGACGAATTTATCGAAGAGGTCGAAGAAACTGAATTATTTATATTATTAATTCTTGATTTTTGATTTGAATCTTTATTGTTAAACCTTCTACCATCAGAAGTTGTGATTTTTGGAGTTGAAACAGGGGTTTTTGATCTTTTGTAAGATCCTCCTCTTTCATTATTTTGTAACTGTAACTGTAATTGTAATTCTTCATTATCATGATGCTCCTTTCTTTTTTGTCTTAAACTATTTGTATTTGAATATTTTTGAAATTCTAAAGCTGGCGAAGATAATGGTGAAAACCCAATTTTTTTATTACTATTATTATTTGTTGTTATACTGGAATTTGAATTTATTTTTTCTAATGGATTGAAAGCTGGTGATAATAAAGGAGTGAATTCTATATTCTGTGGACTAGTATTATTATTTGAAAGTGAATTACTGTGGAAAGATGGTGGGTTTGGGTTATCATTATTTTCTAAGGCAAAATCCAGTGCAGTTGGATCAATGACGGTGCCAAAATTGAATTTGGAATTCAACTTATCATTAATATTATTATTATTTCCATCACCGTTATTGCTATTAGGATCATTTGAGTCATTTGAATCATTATTAGTATTATTATTGTTCTTGTTATTATTATTATTATTATTAGTATTATTATTATTATTATTATTATTATTATTATTAATATTATTATTATTATTATTATTATTATTATCGTTATTAGTATTGTTGTCGTTTTCACTATCATTGCTATTATTACTATTTGCATTTTCATGTATATCTATATTCTGACCGTTTTTATTATCTTTTGGCAATAAATTAATGTAATTCTGTAAATAATCATTTTGATGAAGATTCATATTAATATTGATATTATTTTTCATGTCTTCTTCAAGGTTCTGAATGTCAGACCAATGAATATCCAGACTGTCAAGATGATCAATATTATCGATATTGGGTGTTTTCGTCATAGTAAATATGCGTATCTAAAAATTTAAATATAACCGTCTCTTTGCGTATTATCAGTGGTATAAATGTTTAATTTTCAGTCACTGTACAAGTACCAGTATGAGTATGATTAACAACACTTACTTTCTTATATTCTCTCTAGAAACATTTTCCCAGTCATTGTTGAGAATTTGATAAGAAATTTTGAAGGGCCCACGTGGGTGTATGCAAAAACATTCAAATTCATTCCCCAATTGGGAAATAGGTAGTGTGTGTGGCGTAGTAATGTAAATTTGCCGAGATTGATCACGTGACAGTAACTTTTTAGTCACGTGAAGTTATCAATCACTGCCTTCTTCATGTTAAAGCTAATATTAAGGTTCATATTCATATTAATGTTCATATTATTCTTCGTCAATTATAAAAAAAAAAGGAAATAAATAATTACCAAGTTTGGAATTCGTCAAAGTAATCAATGCTTTTATCGCTAACCAAAACTTCTTTACTGACATAATGTCTTGTCTCATCCATCATATCTGGTGGTCCGCAGACCATGATACTCAAGTTGCTACCTGGACAGGTTTCAATCTCACTATGAACTAATTCACCCATTTCAGGACGACCATATTTAATTAAAACATTACCTTTCGTATTAACAGTTTTTTCAATATCACTTAAATCTTTTGATGTTGTGTCTTCTGAACTGTCATTGTCGTTAGTTTCCGAATCTACTTCTTCTAATAAAGATTTCAAGTAAATTTCTCTGTCTTTACCTTGTTCTCTGGAAACAAAAATTTGAACAGTAACTGAACCGCTTAAACAATTTACTAAACCAGAATAAGCTCTGACATCTCTTAATTCTTTCACAATCCAAACAAGTTTACCCTTACCGGCGCTAATGGCACAATCTAAAATACCTGGAATACCGGTACCACCAGCAATCATTAATATATCATCATATTTCTTAGCACAATAAGCATTTAAACCCCCATATGGACCTTCGATGCAAACCTTACAATTGATCGTGTTATTTTCTGTCTTTTGAAGCTTTTTATAAATTCTGCTTGTAACACCCTTCTTAACTGTAACATGCATAACTATCTTATCTCCTTCGATTACGATCGTAAATGGATGATTTTCCCAAAATAAGATATTTGAAAAATAAATAAACCCATATTGACCAGGAGTATGAATCCACCAAGCCGGTTTTTTAACTTCAACTCTAAATAAATTGGTACCAACGATAGAAATTTTTGCTTTTCTATAACCAAATCCAACCATTCTCGTAATTCTTATTAATCTATCAGTAAACCAAACACAACATGCTGCAATATGCCATTCACAAAATCCTAATGTATTAATATGCCACCAAAGTACTCCAAAAAATGAAATTGCCAAAACAATATGTGTAAACAAAAAAACCTCATACCAATGTCTTCTGAAAACATGGAATGCTGTTAATAAGATCACACCAGCAATTGTTGTTGATGCAATACCACATGGGAAATACGTTTGAGATAATGACTCAACGTAATAACCTTTGTAATTAATCGTATATGAAACTGAATGAATCATTGCATCCAAAAACATCCATCTTGCAACAACTTTATGATACTGGATAAATGTCATATATGACCAACCAGTTAACCAACATAAGAAGTTATTTCTACCAGCAAATAAAACAATTAACGGTAATTTTCCCAATGCCATAACACCAGTTCTATCCGCTAAACCGGTTTGCCATGCATCATCTGCATCATCATAAATGGAATCCTTGGTATGATAAGTAACTGAATAATATGACACTTGCATTATAAATACTCCAATCTCAACTAAATATTGTAATCTATTTGGAAATATTGAGGAAAACCATTTGAATCCAACAGGTTTGGAATATGATCCATGTGGGAATAAAGCAGGCAATGTAATATAACTTTGAATGTATTTTGAAATTTTGTTTTTATTAACAATAACTCCAATTCTTGTATGTCTAAAAAAGTTATGAATTGTACCAATAACAACTAAAAGCAAAAAATATCCACAAAGTCCAACACCAAACCAGGTGCCTGAATCTTCAACATAAAAATAATTTCTATCCTCATGAAAATATTCAAGAACAGCTGTCATATTTGGTGGCAACGTTGGAACATATATTGGAGCCGAAAGATTTTTTATTTCATCACTTGGAACATAATATTTTGTTGCATTAATATATTGATCACGATAATAAGTCCAATCACGTTTTTCAGTAGTATAGTCGGAGCAACCTGTAGCAGTCCATTCCATAATATTTTTTAGATCATCAGGATTTGTGGTGTTTCTTATATATGCAGAACAAAGAAATAGAGAACCAGTTGCTGGAGGATACAAACATAATGTTGGACGAAATACATCATCAGTCATATTATAGCCCCATAATAATTGGTCATCAAGATTTATATCACACGCATTAAATTCAGCTCTACCAGAAGTGTAACGTAATAAACTATGAATATCATAATCAAAGGCTAAAGCACATGATAAAAGCCAAATCCAAACTGGAAAAATAGTTTTAGCAAAAATCATTATTATGTCTTCAATTAGAATACTAAAATAAGAAAACTAATAGAATCTCCACCATTTAAGCATGATGATTATAGTGATTATATATTAAATTCTTTGGACTTAGTTTTGAGCTTCAACAATTCACACTGATCATTATCAAATTATGATTTGTGAAAATCTATCGAATGATTTAAAAAAGAGAAATTATACTAAGCTTTTTCTGCTGAAAAACACTGAAATTATCGGTTTTTATCGTTTAAGAATTTGATTTCAATTGATTATAATGAAAAATTTTAAAAAAGGAAAGTTTTTCATTTATTATCTAAACAAGATTGGTTTAAAATAACCATAAAATTGAATAATCCAGTACAGTCCAGGAGTCCGTTTTTTAGATGGCCGTAAATTAAAAAACTCGGATCATTTATAAAATAACTATCAAAAAGATCAATGAAAATGAATAAAAAATACAATGTACCAACACAATTACGGGCTGGCCAAGTATAAGCTTGGCTACAGCTCTATTCACGCATACATTCTAATTGTATTCGGGGATAACGCTATTATTATTTTATTGCCGATTAATTGTTTAGAGTTGGACGCGAGGCTGCAATATAACAACATAGACCATAAATTGAACATTCAGGGGTAATGATCTTACAGTTTTCAAAATATCTAAAGTATTGTGACTATAATAATAGAGTGGGGAAATATATTCATGACCATCCTTTGAAATCTAGTTCAAAGATGAAGATGAAGAAGATGAATATGAAGCGAAATCTATAATTTTTTTCAATAAACTGAAGATGCGAATAGTAAAACACATTAATATGGCTGAAATATATGAAGTTTTGATGTATTTTATTATACTCCCTAATACTGGGGAATCGAGTCATTGAGGAAAAGGATTTTCGTATTCGGCATAATTTGAAATTATTAGGAAACTCACGGCAACCTTTTACTTATGAACAATTTAAAAACTCGAGTAAGTTATTGAGATAAATCATCTTTGTTATATAGTAGTTACCCTGAGAAATAGAAAATAATAAACTTATTATTGTAATGTAGATCATTAACATCATTAACATCATTAACATCATTAACATCATTAACAAAACAATAGCAAAAATTAATAAGGCATGGATAGTCAAATTAGTATGTATGATGGCTCGCTAGAAAATTGAGATATTTTGTAAATTCATAAAAATAACGTTGTTTCAGTATTAATCCATCTAGACATTAATGAAAATTTTAACTCAGGGTATACATAGAATAACAGCTTAGAAAATTCGTAAATTTTATTTTTCTGCACGTTGTACTGTAATCTAAGCTCGACGGGTCTTAATTATTACCCATAATAATTACTGTATAAGGAAAATTAAAATATAAATTTTATGAAATGGAAATTCTTCTTTTTAGATTCCAAAGTCCTTTGATAAATATAGATAATCAATCCATACTATTTGAAAAGTAACAAGTTTCAGTCTCTTTATGTGATGATTTCTTTTTAATATATTTAAGAAAACTATTGAATCAAATTATGGTTAAACAAGTGGTTATAAAAAAGTCTTCGTAAAAAAATAATTGTGAAGGTGTTTTATCTTAATATTATTGGCTTATTCCATTTCTATATATTTTAGAATATAATTTCTTTTTGTATTTATATTTTGATCTTAGTGTAACAATGACTAATATTGTTTGCAAATATTGCTTTCATTATTCAAGATAGTTGGTTGAAACTATTCATTGATATGGATACTCTTTAGATTAAAGATGATTTTATACTTTCTGGGCAATATAAAACCATTTTTAAGAGGATTACTACCTAATGTTTAAAGAAAATAGATTATTTACACAAAATATTAAATCTAGAACCGAAAAGGCATCAACATCAGATTCTTAAGAAAATAAGATACTATCAAAATGGAAGTATCTGAATGCTTCAATAAATTAATAATATCAAAGCAACTTGTTTTCTTTGCTACGAGTTAGATGTTAAGATAGCTTTTTATAAACATCAATCATTTAATCAAGACAGATAGATTAGTTTAGTTTAATGTAAATCTTTATTAGCTTAATAATTGTATTTACTATTGAGTAATCAACAGTTAATAAATATATTTCAATTTACAATTCAATTCCAAAAGAAACTGATTGAACTAAAAATAAGTATCACTTTCAAACTTTGATTTACTGTTAGTAATCTTTTTAGTATTTTCAATTGCCAAAATCTATTTTTTGCTTTATTAATGGATAATTATTGTATCAGAGTGAAGTTCATGCGTGTTGAATTGCTTATGGACTTATAATCCCAAAAAATTTGAATTGAAACCAAAAGAAGATTTAATAAAGACTAAATGTTTCAAAAATTCTAATTTAAATAATAGCATATAAGTATTAATGCACAATTCATAAGGAAAAGCGGAATTTTGATATCAAATACTGTGAATTTTGGAGGCTCGTAATAATCATAATTATTATCCAAAGCGATTTAAACTAATTAGGTTTAAATTAAAGGCTGCCAAATATAAAAATATTTTTACTTGTATTAAGGTTGAGAATATGCAATCAGAAATAGGGTTCAATTACAAAAATAAATCCTCAGTTCTCGGATTAATAAATAATTTGCTTATGAAGTATGTCTGACCATGTTTAATTTATGTGTTAAGAAGATTACCTATCTTTGCTTAAGAAGCATGGAAACATTAGATTGATATGAATTGAGTGCCATTCCTTAAAAATATTATATCTTCATATCGTGTTTATGATATATATCGTAGCTGTGGTATACAGCTGATCACAATAACGGCTTTTAACCAGTGTGCGTGAAAAAGTACTTTTAAATGAATAAAGAATTGTAAGAATTTAAGCACAATAACACATCATCATCAATTTAGAAGACATGAATAACTGACGCTTATAAAAATAATTACCGCTGTAACAAGCCAGCTCAAGATTATCTCTGGTGCTTTCCCAATGAGTAAGATGGACTTTATTGGTCAGTATAACTTTCAAATATTTGAGTTACAAAAATATATATTATTATAGTAGAATATGGACAGTAATAATTTGTTTTTGGTTCTAATAATTGGAAAGAAGCGAGTTATGAATTAACCTTATATCACTATCGATTTTTAATCCACGTTATCATTCATTCGGTTTATAAAAAAACTGTATTATTACTAAAATTGCTTTAGATTAGATAGTATTTAACTATATAATTGAATTTGATATCTATTTTTTATTTTCTCCATATATTTTAGTCTACTTATTCTAAATTGGCAATATTTCTCCAACTTAATTGAGAATTTTTTTTAATTCACATAATAGTTGATCTTCTTTCATTGTCCAACGTTTGTTTTTATTCTAAACACTTCTAACTCTTTTAAACTTTACTCTTCTTGCAATGCTAATATCTTTGTTTTTATTTTCTTTATTATCATAATTAATCTCATTTTTATTTGGTGGTTTTGGAAAATCATTATTTGAACGAAATTCATTATTAAAGTTTGAAAAAAAATATGGTGAACTTCCATTATTACGAAATTGCAGCTATATCTTTTTTTTGTAGATGTAAAGCTTAAGAGTGTTGAAAAAAATTATTGATATAGTTGAATATATGCTAAGGTTGCATTATAGGGGAGATCTAACGACCAAATCAACGAAGATTCAAAAATATACTCGAAATTGAAAGATTTAACAGAAGATAGTTTCCTTGCCTGTTTGTTTATCACTGGGAGATCCTAAAATGTCAATCAAACACAGATTTTTATTAAAATATCTAAACGATTATAAATTTGTGATATCAAGATCACTTATAGCTTCATCGTGCTAGGCTCATATAAGCCATAAATCCTTTGAAAAATATGTCAGGAACAGAAGTACGGACGAAAACAAAAAGCTATTCCAGAAATAATTGAAGTTATTAGAAAAATCAAGATCATATTGGCTACCAATATTACGGAGCAAATCATTCACGCTTAAGGGACTATTAAAATACTTCTTGTTGTTATGTAATGACATATTCGTTGATAAATGGATTGAAAGAGGTTTCGGTCAACATAAACCGGTTATATTCTAGGGTAGCTTATCTACTCTACCTCTATGATAAGTCACCTTTGTCTCAATTTTAGCAATTTTCCTCATAGTGTCTCTACCACCTTTTATAATCTCTATGTTAAGTAACAATAAAACACAGACCAGTGACTGATCATAAGAGAATGTACAAATACAAAAGTCTTATACTTCCAACTACAAAAAACTAGAAGAATTGTTATAGATTAATTAGCGAGTTGGCATGATAGTTGTTGCATGATTGTTTTTAATAACATGATTCATGTTGAAAATCAAATCAAAATTAAAATATATATAAGATTCTAAAATTATGGCCGATTGTGTAAATACATGTTAAAAACTTAATCAAACATAAAGGAGGGCAACTATAAAAGCAGCTGATTTCTTCAATTTTCTTCAATTTTCTTTCCTTGTTTTGTGTAACTACATTAATACCGTGATCATGAGTGACCAAAATGTTTATCAAGAAATAAGCAGATTGATTACCAAGAAAATTACTAATCAAGAAAACTTGCAGGAGCTGAATAAGTGAAAATGCGAAAGGTAGCAGAATGTGAGAGTAACACTATTAAAGCGATGAGAGATACTTATCTGTTTCTGGTCCTATTATGAACACTATGCATGAGGATGACAATCAACTATTGACACCAGAGAATACGGCAGAGAATATGACTATTAGTTCAATGACACCTTTTACTGAATCTTTTAGGGATCTAAGGGTCTATTTGGATGGGAAGTTCACTGATATGGATAGGAAGTTTGAGAGGAAGTTCACTGATATGGATAGGAAGTTTGAGAGGAAGTTCACTGCTATGGATAGGAATTTTGCTAATTTAAACCTACAACTAGCACAACTGAAAAATATTACTTTAAATAAAGAAGGGGAAGATATGACGGCAGTACCATTTTTGGATGGTACTTGGCCAGAAGCACACGGTTTGCCAGAAATTAGAAAGGTTTCAGATATCGATGCCTTATCAAGAGATCAGTGTCGTCAATTTTTGACAGGTTATGGAATCTCATTTGGACAGAATGAAACACTTAATTTAAAGATAAAATTAAGAGACGTTATTGGCTTCAGTTTGGGGAAAGAATTAAAGCACCCGCTTCATACTTTTGGTACCTAGTAAAAAAATATGATTATTATCTATGAATGTAAAGAAGTCATATAACTTATAAACCTATATGCAAGCTTTTAGCAAAGAAGAAATTTAATAGAAGTAAGGTATTAGTGTTAATGTTAACTTATTTTATCTAACTGAATCATATACCAAATAACGAGTGACCAAAATGTTTATCAACAAATGAGCAGACTAATTAACAAAAAAATTGCAAACTAAGAAAACTAGCAGCAATTGAAGCAGGCGAAAAGAGGAAAGTTACAGAATGTGAGAGAAATGCAATTAAAGTAATGAGGAGTTACTTCTCCTTTTGAACCCGCTATAAATACATGGATGGAGACCAATCATTTATTGAAACTATGAAATACAACAATGAGGTCAATGATTTCGTTTACTGATGCCTTTAGGGATTTAAGGGTTTATTTGTATAGGAAGTTTGTTAATCTCGATAGAAAGGATAGGAAGATTGTCGACCTGGAGAGAAAAACGGATAGGAAGTTTGGCCTGGATAGGAATTATGTTCATTTAAACTCACAGCTAGTTCAATTGATAAATATGAATTAAAACAAGGAAGCGGAAAATGTGATGGCACCACCATTTTTGGATGGTACTATGCAACAGAGCCATTGAACTACTTGCTGTATTTTTAGTGCCGGTAGTAGATTGTCATCCTCATGTATAGTTTTCATAATAGGACCAGAAACAGATAAGTATCTCTCATCGCTTTAATAGTGTTACTCTCACATTCTGCTACCTTTCGCATTTTCACTTGTTCAGCTCCTGCAAGTTTTCTTGATTATTGATTTTTTTGGTAATCAATCTGCTTATTTCTTGATAAACATTTTGGTCACTCATGATTTTGGTAAGACATTTATTTTAATAAAATAAGCTAAATACCTATTTAATACTATAATTACAATAAAATTTAATCCTAAGGAAGATATAATCCTAGCATAATTTGCAGTGGTTTTAAAGTTAACAATAACACTAATTTCATACCTTAATTTCATTGAAAGTTCTTTTGCTGAAAATTTACTTATAGGTAAACCAGTTCTTGATAATAAAACTTGGATTTACATTTACCTGGGCTTTTGTTTGGCTTTAGAAATTTGATGTATTAAGGCAGTAATAATGTAGTAAAAGTTCTACTAAAAATGAGTAAATAAATATATTAGTGAATAAACAATATACATGAGACCATGTTCAAATATTGCTTTAAGTACGTTACTTAATTGTGTAATTGTGTAATTGTGTAAAATTGGTCTCCTTTCACAAAGACTGAGACTTTAAAAATATTGAAGTTACCATAACCATTTTGATCATCAATATAATGAACAAATCATTGAAGCTTAAGGCAGTATCAAATCCTTCTCTTTGCTATGTAATAAAATATAAATTGTTATATGCCAGGGTAGCTTCTCTACTCTACCTCTATGATAAGTCATCTTTGTCTCAATTTTAGCAATTTTCCTCATAGTGTCTCTACCACCTTTTATGATCTCTATGTTAAGTAACAATAAAACACAGACCAGTGACTGATCATAAGAGAATGTACAAATACAAAAGTCTTATACTTCCAACTACAAAAAACTAGAAGAATTGTTATAGATTAATTAGCGAGTTGGCATGATAGTTGTTGCATGATTGTTTTTAATAACATGATTCATGTTGAAAATCAAATCAAAATTAAAATATATATAAGATTCTAAAATTATGGCCGATTGTGTAAATACATGTTAAAAACTTAATCAAAAATTAAGGAGGGCAACTATAAAAGTCAACTAATTTGTCCTTTTTCCTTTTTTTCCTTTTTTTTTTCCCCATTTTAGCTAACTATATTAAATACCATAATTATGAGTGAACAGAATGTTTATCAACAAATAGGTAGATTGATTACCAAAAAAATCAATAACCAAGAAAACTTGCAGGAGCTGAGGCAAGTGAAAATGCAAAAGGTAGCGGAATGTGAGAATAAGACAATTGAAGCGATGAGAGATTACTTATCTGTTTCTGGTCCTGTTATGAATACTATGCATGAGGATGACAACCAACTATTGACACTAGAGAATACAGCTATTAGTTCAATGACACCTTTTACTGACTCTTTTAGGGATCTAAGGATCTATTTGGATGGGAAGTTCACTGATATGGATAGGAAGTTTGAGAGGAAGTTCACTGATATGGATAGGAAGTTCACTGATATGGATAGGAAGTTTGAGAGGAAGTTCACTGCTATGGATAGGAATTTTGCTAATTTAAACCTACAACTAGCACAACTGAAAAATATTACTTTAAATAAAGAAGGGGAAGATGCGACGGCAGTACCATTTTTGGATGGTACTTGGCCAGAAGCACACGGTTTGCCAGAAATTAGAAAGGTTTCAGATATCGATGCCTTATCAAGAGATCAGTGTCGTCAATTTTTGACAGGTTATGGAATCTCATTTGGACAGAATGAAACACTTAATTTAAAGATAAAATTAAGAGATGTTATTGGCTTCAGTTTGGGGAAAGAATTAAAGCACCCGCTTCATACTTTTGGTACCGAGTAAAGAAATATGATTATTATCTATGAATGTAAAGAAGACACGTAACTTATATACCTATATACAAGCTTTTTGCAAAAAAAAATTAATTGAAGTAAGCTATCAAATTACTTTAAACCCTTTGGAAGTATTGGTATAGTTCTAGCTTTTGCTTAGGATTTAATTTTATAATGAGCGTATTATTTGAGACTTCGCAGTATTTTTAAAGATGTAATGAAACTTGAATACCTAATATATCATTGCACGATGATGATGAATTCTTTAGGAATCTCCATTTATTCAAACTGTATATTAAAAAAAACTGAAAATGGAAAGCTACAAACAAAGAAAAATTTTAACAGAACCTATATGTTGTCGATGCATTGACCTTTTATAAAAAGAAGGGTCCTAGAAACAGAAAATTTACAAAAACAAAACTCAGCTTGCTCAGTGTATTCCTTTAGGTAAAATACATTATAACCTTGTATCATTTGCTTGTTCTATGGTTTTAATGGATACTGAAAAGGATTTTAATTTATTGGGCTTCTAGTTGGTTTTAGGTATTAGGTATCCCGCTTTTCTTGAGTAAATACACGAATAATGCAGTAAAAGTCTTAGCAAGTGTGAAGACACATTATAGATTGAATAAATAAAATTTTGACTAGTTAAGGTTTAAATAACTAACTAATTAATTAGGTTAATAGCATAATACGTATAATATGCAATGTTGATTTATGTGACAAAGAAAGGACTTCATGCCTAATATTAAGATTCAACAATGCAGAACGAATAAACATTAAGAAGCAGAAATAAACAACTTCAAACAGTAACTTAAACAGCTAAAATCTATATAAAGGTTATTTGAATTACTTTTACATATACTTCAATATTAAAAACAGTTATTAATTCATATGTCATATTAATTTTACTTAAATGTTCTCTAGATTACGTAATAGTATTCAAAAATTGACATACCTAATTAAAATTTAATATCTTCTACATTTCAATACATTCAACATTTATAAAATTCATTTCGTAATATAGTATAGTCTTTAAAGTTTTTAAGTCTTTTTTTTAAAAAAAATAATAAATATATAGTTAATAAATAATAATATAATGAATAAAATAGTAATTTATAAATTATGCGCTTTCCTTTTGTTTCAAGTCATAAGCTTTTTCACTAGGGAAATGTGGATGAATTGGTTTGAATATTTGTTTACCTTCTTTGAAAACTTCTCTACCGGAATCATTTGGTATTTGTTTTGCCAGCTTCAAACTAGTGAAAACACAATCATTTAATAAATGTTCTGCCTTTCTACAATTTTTAAATTCCATATTTGAATAGTTTAAACATTTATAATGCATTTCAAATTCTTTAGCACAATGAGCATTTAAATCCTTTAAAACACTCGAAGCACATCTTGTAACTTTACGACCTTCTTTTAGACAATTAACTGGGCCATTGGCACCATTTTCCTTTTGACATAACATAAAATCATCGTTGAAATCTTGACATCTTGCACCAATAAAGTAAGATGCACTTAACAATGGACCAGTTGTTGCACCAATTTCTTTAACATGTGGGATTTCTTTTGGTAATTTAGCATTTTCAAAAACCATTTCAGTGCCCTTCTTAGCATCTGTCATGTGTGAAGTTGAGATGGTGTCATATGTGTTAGAAGTAGACATTGTTGTTTATATACTGATAATGGTTTAATATAATAAATCGTTACCAACAAGTAAAAGTATAGAGTGTTTTCAATATTTTATTTCAATTCCCCTCACTTTAATTGGGAAAATCAAAATTTACTAGCTTGCACCGGGTAATATTCAAGTCACGTGAGGCTGTTGAAGCGAAAACGGAAATTTTATATTTTCTTCAACATTAAAATGAATTTCATTCATATTGTTTGGTAAACTTTTTGGATTCTTATTATTAAAGGCTACGGCATGTTTGAATTTACCACATTATCACCTAGTGACACATCTACCATTACACAGGCCCGGATTTTATCATTTGATAATCAAGTCACAATTTTAGCAGATCCAGGTTGGGATGGTGTATCAGATTTATCATATTTAGATCCAATTATACCGAAAGTTGATTTAATTATTTTATCACAAACAACAATTGAATACCTGGGTGCATTTTCTTTATTATTACATAAATATCCGTTATTAAGACAGATTAAAACTTATGCAACTCTACCAATTGCAAAATTAGGTAGATTATCAACTTTTGAACTTTATAGATCGATAGGATTAATTGGCCCAGTTGAAGATTCAATTTTTGATTCAAATGACATTGAAAAATTCTTCAATAGCATTATAACGATTAATTATTTACAAACTATTCCATTGCAAGGTAAATTAAGTAGAATTTCAATCACCGCATATAACTCTGGCCATACATTAGGTGGATCAATTTGGTCATTAACAAAAGATACAGAAAAAATTATTTATGCACCTGCTTGGAATCATTCCAAAGATTTATTTTTGAATCCATGTCGTTTTGGAAATCAATCAAATTTATTGAGACCAACAACATTAATTACAGGTACAGATTTAGGTTCAAATTTAAATCATAAAAAAAGAATTGATAAATTTTTACAAATCATTGACCTAACAATTTTAAACGGTACGTCGGTTTTATTACCGACTTCAATAACTGGTAGATTTTTTGAACTGCTAACCTTATTAGATCAAAAATTATCAAATGACGTACCATTTTATTTAGTTTCTTATACTGGAATTCAATCCCTACAATTCTCTTCAAATATGTTAGAATGGATGGCGCCTGATATAACAAAAAATTGGGAAAAGCAAAATCAAAATCAAACAATTTTTGATTCAACTAGAATTCAATTAATTAAAATTGAAGAATTGAAAAATTTGGATCACTCGTTACCAAAAATAATTTTTGTTGAAAATCTAAATTTTATTGAAGGTTCATTATCCAGAAATTGTTTTATTGAATTGTGTTCAAAACAGAATATGGCACTAATATTAACGGAAAGACCAAGCGATAATACCGAAATGTTTGAAATTTATAATTCATGGGAAAAATCCGTTACTGAAAATTCACATTTAGAAGACGGTTCTTTAATTATTTTTGAAAAAAAAATTAATTTAAATATTATCAATGAAGAACTATTAAGAGGTAAAGATTTGAAAACTTATTTAAAAAAAGTTGAAGAGAGAAGAGAAAAGGAAAGATTATTAGAAGTGGAAGAACGTAAAAATGATGATATATTGGATGAAATGATTGGTGATGATGATGAAAATGATAATGATGATGAAAATGAAAGTGAAGAATTGGACTTGGAATTAGAATTAGATGAAATTGATAATGAAAATGGAGATGAAAATAATAATGATAAACCAAATGATAAGAAAACTACAATTGACAAAATTGAAGATAATGATCATGATGAAAATGGTAATTTAACAACAAGCGCATTTGCAAAACGCTTTTATAACCATAAAAATGACGAAAATATCAAAATTTCTTTAGACGAAATAATTTCTTTACCAATGGATTTTGATATTAGACAATTAAAGGGTAAGAATAAAATGTTCCCATATTTGAATAATAAAGTCACAACTGATGATTATGGTATAATTATAAATCACGACGATTTTATGAGAGAAGAAGAAAAATTTCCCATTAATAAGCCAGATGGCGATGAAGATTTAGAAGAATATGATGACGATGATGACGATGATGATGAAAATAATGATATAATTGGGTATGATTCAAATGACGAAGATGATTTCGAGGATAATTTAGGTAAAAGAAAAAGAAAATCAGTTAATAAAAGCCGTAAAAGACAACAGCGTAGAAGAATTAAAAAGAAAAGTGCAATTCAATTATCAAATATAAAAAATAATAAATCTTCATTATATAATTTAGAATCAACAGTTGATCCAATTTCAAGATTAAAAAAATCTGTTTCAATTTCTATTAGGTGTGGATTAACATTTATTGATTTAAGTGGATTATGTGATTTAAGATCTTTAAAATTTAATTCGAACTTAATAAAACCAAGAAAAGTTATTTTATTGCCAACAATTACAAAAAGTTCATATTTGGGCGATTCGTTAACTATTATGGAATCATTATTAAAACAACAAACAAAAGATTTAAAGAATTTTAATAATAATGAGTTAACGAATGGTTTAGGTACAGATTATCTAAATTGTAAACTAAATGAAACAATTGATTTAGGTAATGTCATTACATCGTATAATCTATCAATTGATGAATCATTAGACAAAGAATTAAAATGGCAAGTTATAACGGACGGATATTCATTATCACATATTACAGGTGAAATTATTAAAATTAAAAAGGAAGATGATAATAATAAATTTAATTATAAATTAATTCCATCAAATAAACAAATTAAAAATGATAATAGTTCAATTAGTATTGGTGATATTAAATTAAATCAACTACGTAAAATTTTAAGCGATGAAAATCATTCAGTTGAATTTACAGGTGATGGTACCTTGGTTGTTGACAATCAATTAGCGGTTAGAAAAATCAGTGATGGTAACTTAATAATTGACGGTTTAACATCTAAACTTTTTTATGATGTTAAAAATATAATTGCAAGAATGCTTGCTAATTTGTAAATTAGATTAAACTATAATATATTTTTTTAATTAAAAAATGAATCTATATAGTATAAATAAAAAAATTAAAGCAACAATTGAAATTGGGGCATATTGTTTGAGTAATAATTGCCAATTGATTTTTTCGGCATATTTTTTATATTTAAGACTTTGATCTTTTAATGAACTTGATAAATCATGTAATTTATCTAATGAATCACCTCTATACAACAACTCTTCAATATTTTTATTCATAATTCTCTTAACATCTCCTAGTTCACTATTTAATTTATCCAAATTACCTCTAGCTCTATCATCACCATAAACTTTTTTGGTTTTGTTAATAAAAGAATCAAAACTAACAAATTGATATGGCCTTAATTCATTACTGAATTTTTGCATTTCGTTTCCGTAAACGTGTACAAATTCTGTATTTATTTCCGATAAATAACTCAATGCTAATTTACTTGGGAATTCTTTATCTGTTATAACAAGGCAAACAGTATCACTCTTTGGATCTAAATAATAATGAATTGCATGCGATCCATCAATTATCGTACCAATAGATTCTGAATCATTCGATAACTTCGAAACAACTTTTTTTGTTTGCTTTTTCAAATTAAGCAATTGTGATGTGTTTTCATCATCCGATGAAGCTGATAATGGCAGTCCAGTTGACAGTTGATATATTGTAGTAGATTCCATTGCTATTTGTTTAATCTTTTAAGATAATCCAAATTTGTTGTTTTGTTGAGATTTTAAAAAATAAAAAATCGTTTAAAACGCGAAAATTTTTACAATTTTTCAATTTCATTTCACTTTATGCTTTCGGCATTTTGGTTTTTACTTCTTAATAAATCTATATTTTATACAAAAATTATAATATTTACAATAATTTTGACATTGATTTACAATCTTCATCTAGCATTTCATATAAATATTGAATTCCTTGTTGTTGTTTGGATAGAATTTTAATCAATTTGTTAATAACTGCATCATTTGAATTTGATTCTAGTTTATTATCATTTTCTTTATCACTATTACCGTTAATATTATCTTTATTACTACCACCATTATTACTAACGTTATTGTTACTAATACTATTCAATTGCTCCAAGTTAATATTTAGATTTTCCATCTTTTGTTTTAAATTACTTAATCTTGCCCATAATTCATTAACACGATTTAGACCAATTGGATCATCAATTTTATCTAATAATTCTTTAAACTTCAAAACCAGATGCTCTTCATCATTTGTTAACGGATAACCTTTATATTTTAGAATTGATAAATTAATTGCGATTCTTAGTAATTTTAAATTTAACTGTTTTTGCCTTAATTTACATTTTAGTAAAATACTTGTTGAGTGTAAATCATGTTTATCGCTTAATTTAATTAAATTCTCATTGATGTCATTTAAAATTAGTCTGCTTTGTTTAATATGTTCAATTTGAGTATTAGACCTCGTAAATAAATCTTCAAATCCTTTACATTTAATTGGAATAGAGTTATAATTTTTTGGTCTGTTTTTCATTGCTTCTTCCCATTCTTCTGGTGATTCATCAACTGGTCTCTCAAAATTAATAAACTCATTACCAATCTTATTATAGAAATGAGTCAACATTAAACATTGTGGTGAATTCGCATCCCATGAACTTTTAATTTTGGATAATTTATCATTAATTGTTGGTGTATAATCAGCGTTTGGCTGTTGTTGTTGCTGTGGTTGATTTATGGAATTGTTAGACAAAATTATCGACGATTGTGGCTGTTGCTGTTGCTGCTGATTTAATGTATTGCTATTTGACCAAGCAAAAGATGGTTGAGAATTAAACATCGGTTTAGGTGCTTGGGCTGTATTGTTATTCATATTAGAATTTGCATTATTATTACCAAATAATCCTCCTGTGGATGTACCTGTGTTTGAATTACCTAATGAAAAGCCTGTTGAACCTGTCATTGCACCCACTGGTTTATTACCAAATAATCCACCAGACGTACCGGTAGTATTGTTATTGTTATTATTAGCAGTATTACCAAATGAAAATCCATTGGATCCCGAGGTTGCAGCTGGTCCCGACGGTTTAGCTCCAAATAATCCACCAGGTGTAGAATTTGGCGTTCCAGTCGCATTGTTGTTACCAAAGGAAAATCCAGTTGAACCTGAAGTTGCAGTTGGTTTTGTACCAAATAAGCCTCCTGTAGTTCCAGTATTCGACGACATATTAGTATTATTATTATTATTATTATTACCAAATAAACCTGTACCTGTATTATTTCCTGTTGTTCCTGTATTCGAAGCACCAAAGCCAAACGAAGGTTTTGGAACTGATGTGGATTGGTTGTTGTTATTGTTACCGAAACTAAACCCAGTGGAATTAGTAGCACCATTAGTAACTGGAGTGGATGACTTATTACCAAAATTGAATCCACCAGAACCTGTCCCTGTTGCATTACTATTATTATTGTTGTTGTTATTTGAACCGAAACTGAAATTAGAAGTATTCGTGTTGGTATTAGCATTGGTGTTGCTGGCTCCACCAAAAGAGAATCCAGTTGAGTTTACAGCCGGGGCACTTGGTTTTGCACCAAATGATGAATTGCCTCCAAACATAGTACTCTATATATACAATAACTTGAATTAAATGTGTGTAAGAGAAACAAAAAAAGTAAAATTAAACTACAAAACAAAATTAAAAACAAAATCGAAAATTTTTTGTTGCGAGGAATTTGAACTTTAATTTCCATTTCCATTTCCACCTCTTAAAGACAACACTAAGTGTAAATCAGAACCAGCAACGACACCACATTCGGCAAGCGTCTTATCGTCGTCTCTATAGAGAGTTAGTATATTTGTTAGTTTTGAAGGGAGAAAAAATATTACAGAATTACAAAAAAAAAATAATACTTACAATTGTCTACCTGCAAATAAAAATTTCTGTTGGAACGGTGGAATACCTTCCTTAACTTCGATAATTTCTTTCAAGTTGATAACCTAAATAATGTAATTGATTGTAGCTCAAAATACTGGATGTTAGTAATTGAGCCAGTAAAATAGGCGATGAAAAAACGTATACTTACCTTATCCAATAATTCAACTTCAATTGGAATCTGTAGAAATAGCATACAATAAACCAGTTAGTATGAAATTCATTTATTTAGTCATTTATCTTTCTATTCGTTCTTTCATCCATTGTTTTCTTTACCTTTCTTTGCTTTATACATACTATTCTTCCTGTTAAACTCTATTAACAACGCCATAAATTATGTTAGTAATCAATTCATTTTATATCAGGCAAACCAAACTTAAGCTTGCGTAACACATTCATATACGTACTCTAATCTTGATTTCAACCATTGTATCTAATAAGAACTATTAATCCTCTATCCTAAGAAAAAAGAGAACATGCTTTTAGCATTAAAAACAATGGAATTTTCCCTTTTCCGCATTCTTTACAGTTTTCTATCATGTTTTTCTTGATTTTGATTCAGTTTTTCTTCTGTTTTATTTAATTAATAATGCTATCTACACCTATAATACCCAACCCTGATTATACTCGTATATATGAACCCGCAGAAGATTCCTTTTTATTGCTGGATTTGTTTGAAGAATTAATCCCCTATTTTAAAACTAAAAAATTCTCACATCAAACACCATTAGTGGTAGAAATTGGTACTGGATCAGGTATAGTATCCACTTTTATTAATCAATACATTTTACCCAAAGCAATATATATAGCTACAGATATTAATCCATATGGTTGCTCTACTTCGGTTAAAACAAATAAATATAATACAAAATCCTACAATTTTGATTCCGTAAGATGCGATTTGACCTCTTCACTACTAAATAAAGAAATTGATTTATTGATTTTTAATCCACCCTATGTTCCTGCAGAAAACGTTCCAGAAATTCCAAATTCAAAAGAAAATGAAGATATTTGGGTGGATATTGCATTAAATGGTGGTCCAACAGGTATGGATGTCACCAATAGAGTTTTAAGATATTTGGATCAAGTTTTATCCATAAATGGCGAAGCTTATATTTTGTTTTGTGCTAGAAATAAACCAGCTGAAGTTGTTGAGGAATTCTTAAATAAAAATGAAAATTATGAAGTTGAAAAAATGATTTTCCGTAAAGCTGGTTGGGAAGAATTAAGTATTTATAAATTTGTTAAATTACATTAATGCAATTGTTGTAATAAAAACATGCAGAAAAATTTATTCGTAACTGAATTTTGAAATATTAAGCACATAGATTTTGAAAATCTAGGGATATTAATTAACCATTGCTCAACTATTACTTAATTACCAAAAATCCACCCGTGAGCTTTTATAACTGCTTTCTTAGTCAATATGAGAACATTAAATTAAAAAAACTGTAATTAATCTTCGTAAAATAAATCATTATATATGTCCTTCTCAATCATTTCTTTATCAACAGGTTTCATAGAATAGTCATTTTCATATTTATAAATGGCTAATCTATCAAAAAATTGTCTTAATTCAAAAATTTGATTAATATGCTGCACGGAAAATAATAATGGTTCTTTCCTATCAATATGTAAACTTGTAGATGCATTTTTTAAAGCAGATTTAACTTCAACAATCTTCAAATTTTTCAAGCTACTTATTTTGTCAATTAATCCAACCATAGATGATTCATCGTTACTATTTCCAAAAATCGCATCCAGCGTGTTATTAACAAATAGCCATTCAGATAATTGAAATTCTTCTAACTCTAAAACTAATAAAACATCCAAAAATTTACACGCTTGTAGAATCAGTAGATTATTAATATCACCAATATCAATGGATTTAGTATCAACACCTAATGCATCATCTTCATACTTTAATTCAGTTAATTTAGTTAAAACTTCTTGGAAAACAATTTCCAATTCAGTATATATTAACGTCCAAAAATTAACCAAATGAGTTTCAGAAAATTTAGTAATGATTACTCTCAATAATAAAAATAAATATGATTTCATATTGGATTCGGCACTTAATTGTTTGAATAGTTCATAAAATTTAATCTGCAAATCAGGCAAGCTGTTAATAAATGTATCATTTGGGCAAACCAGTATTAAGTATGCAATTCTTTTCAATGTTAATATACCACCAGTACTTGCCTCTGAATCACTCCAGTTAAATAAGGTGGAATTATTGGCAGTATAAGTTGATAATTTAATAATAAAATCATCCATTTTTTCTATATCACCACTAATCCATTTTCCTAGAACTTCATTCCAATCATTCAGTGGCCCATTAATGTTTAATTTGAAAAAATCACCGTCTGTTAAAATATCATTACATAAAGTTTTCCAAACTTTTAGATTTTTGCAAGTTTCATTGTTACTTAAAGATTTAAGTAACCCCAAAACATAATATGGAATACTATCCATACTTTTTCTTTTCACTATTGATGATGCAACACCATTCACGATACTAATAAAACAATTCTGTAATCTATCGGGATCTGAAACGATGGTATTAATATGTGGTATACTAAAGATTAATGCTTGACATAATTCTTCCCTGAAAATACCTTTCTCACTCATAGTATTGGAACCTATTGATAGATCTTTAACACTAGCTCCTTCAACACTTTTAGTTAAAGATGTATTGGTTTCTGAAGTCGGTAGCATATTCATTGGATTTAATATAGATGTTAAACTTGATTCATCGGTAGAAGTATATGGACCAACTTTAACAGTAACTGACAAGTTCAAAATTTTTGTAAATGATTCAACCATTTCTCTCTTAATTTTCTTTTGTTCACCAAAACTAGTCTGTGAAATTTTTGTGCCTATTAAAACGGTAAATTTTAAAATATCAGGGTAGATAAGTTTATAGTATGTTGGATTAGAAACTCCATCTTTTAAAAATTGTGAAATTTGTGGCCAAATATCTTCAATTATATCACTGCCTAAAGTTTGAACGTAGTCAACCAGAAATTTGGAAATATCTCTATCTGTTAACTCTGTTAACATTGATGATCTTTTCGATTCTTCTAAACTAGAATAATTAACTCTTGAAATTAATGCATTAATAATATATGGTAAAGCCGTTTGAGCTCTTGAATCATCTAAAACATGAATAATCTTGAATGTTGAATATAATGCATCATTATCTCCAATGGATTTTTGAAATTTATGGCAACCAATCAAAGCCTCTAGAGTTTCTAGAGGTTCAATTGAGAATATATTTTCTAATAATTTCTTTGATCTGAATTTTAATTTAGTGGCATTATATTTAACAGATTTAGAAAATGATAAAAATGGAGGTTTATTATCCTGATCACTTAAGAAACTATTTTGCTTTCTCAATGGTGACTTTGTTAAACCCGTGTTTTTGTTCATATTAGCACTTGATAAAAAATCAGATTTAAAAGTCGAATTTTTTTCCGACCATAACCAAATTTGATAAACTGTTACAACTGATTTTTTTAATGCTTGTGAAATAATTACTTTTCGTCTATTAATTTCATCTTTTTCATTAGGTGATTCAACTTGAAAAACACCTTGAATAACAGAACCAAAAAATCCAGATTCTTTCGTTGATGAAGCTACACTTGCATTTCCTTTGAAATTTCCATAACCAAAATTACTACCAGATGAAATATAGCCTAAATATTTATGAGAATTATGTAAAATATGTTGTAAACCATTAATTAATTCGCAAATTGATTCATCAATTTCAGTTGGCTGTATACTTGAAGATTCTCTTTTGGTATGCTCAGTATTAAAAGAAAATAATTCAACGATTTTATCACAAATGCAATCTGTCAAACCAATAGTCATTCTAAAGATTAATTCAGAATAATAATTAGAAGTATTTAAAATTAGATTTATCCAAGAATTCAATTCAACCGGAGAGTTTGATGTTGAGATACCTTTTTGAACAAATTCTAAAAAGTTGATCGGGTTATTCGGAATTTTAGGAAGATCAAATAATGTGATATGCAATTGCTTTTGACTTGATATCTTCATTAATTTACTCAAAGTAGTCAAATAACACGAAATTAAGATATGATCTTTATCTTTTGATATGTTATAATTCTGACATATTTGAGTTAAGATTGTTGGAAATTCGTCGAAATTGGATTCAGAACCATCAATTAATAATTCAAATGTATTCAAAGATAATTTAACACAACTGGAATATACTTTGAAATCTTCCACAGTTAAGTTTTTTGGTGCCTCACTTGATAAGAAGTTAAAAATTATAATTATTAACAATGATTTATAAGTTGAAATATTCCAATTATTGGATTGAATCATCTGCATTGTTCTATCGTTGTCGACAACACAAAGTTCCGAGTTAAATATTGGTAATAAGGATTCAGTTTCAACCATTAATAAATTTTGAATAGTCTTCAATTGATATGCGAAAAGCCCAAAATCATCTTCTTCGTTATTATTGAACGTAGCAGTTCCGACAAATTTATTTTTGAATAATCCATTACAACAAATTTTAAAGATACGATTCAAAGTACCTGCATTAATGGTCGATTTAATCCATTTTGCAACTAATAATGAAAATGCTTCATCTTCTGTGTCTAAATCATCTAAAATCAAATAAAGCGGTCTAATTAATATGGAATCAGATTCATTCTCACTATTAGAGTGAATCCATAAAATATTAAATGCTCTAATTCTAGTAGAATAGTTTGATTCAATGAACAATTGACAAAGTGCAGCTTCAACAAAATGAGATCCAACAATCATTTCTAAATCCCAAATCTTACGAACAGTTTCAACTTGATATTTACCATTTGGATGGATCAAACATTTCCAAAATAAATTCATTAAAATTTTCAAAATATGTAAAATTTCTAATTTTGATATATTTTCAGTAATATTTTTAAAAATCAAAGATATACCAAAAGCAATCGGAACATTTTTATCATCAAAATCAGTATATGAAAACTCATTGATTGCATTTCTGATAATCGAATTATCCCAATTTTTTTCACCCGGAGGAATTATTTGAAATAAGCTATTTATAAGATCGCAAGAATGATAAAATACGGTGGAGCTACCAATTTTCAATGAGTTAGTACAAATATTTGTCATTAATCCTAAATATAATGCGCTCAAGTCTGCACTTGAATATGGTTTATCTTCAGAAGTTAAAATTTTGATACTGTCCACTTGAGTGTGTTCATCGTCATCATTCAAAGAATAAAATTCAGAAAGTTTATTCATAATATCTTTGCATAGTTGATCGGTATTAATATATTTTGAAGAGGAAATATATTGAGCATGGGCATGATCGATAGGCAGCAACGCCCTTTGGGGTATTAAACTAACCAAAGATTTAATTAAATTAATGCGTTCTAATTGTTCTTCTTGAATTTTAAAAGACGATAAAAGCGAAAGCAAAATCAACGGAATATGAATTATAATCATGTCTTCATCTTCAACATTGAAATTTCTTAAAACAAAAGAAACCAACCCAATTTCATTATTTTTAACCAATTTGAAAATATCAGACCAAATAACATGAGTTTCAACACCATCAAAAAAATCATTTGCAGTTTTAATAATATTTTCAAAATTTTTAGTCGACCCATTATCAAAAGTATCTTCAGTGCATTTTAAAATAGAAATTAATATTTTAGGTATAATTGATTGACCAATTTCCCATTTATCCATTATGGCAATTGAAATTTTACAAGCATCAATTCTTTGCTCACAGATTGGTTTTTCATTTGCAACACCATCAATCAATGAAATCAAAGCATTTAAAAAGTGTTTATGACTGAATTTTTCAAAATATTCAACTCTTGAAATTCTATTGGTTGTACTGATATTTTTGTTTATCGTTGATAGGGAGTTTGATGAATTCGAAGCATGAACCGCGGCATTTGTGGTGGATGATGTGTTTATAGTTTCTAGATTTTCAGGACCTAGTAACCAATTCCATAATCTTCTATTTAACGACATATCCTTTCTCAACACTGTAGTTGCAGCATTTAGTATCAAACATTCTTTATCTTCATCATTAAGTAAATATTGACAAACCAATGAGTTCAAAGGTAGTCTTGAAAGTAAAAGATCAAAAAATCCTCTTTGAACAAATAAATTTTCATCCTTTAAAGATTCAGAAAATGCTCTAACTAGTAGACCAGGCTCGGGAGTAACACAAGATTTCGACTCTTTTGGTAATAATGAGAGTAAAGTTTCTTTAGCTAATTTTTGATCTTCAATATTAATATCAATATCACTGTTTTCCAAAATTGAAAAATCAGGTAATCTTTTATTGCAAAATTCCATTGCTCCAGATCTTTTATCTGGTGATGTAATAATTGATAAAAATAGGCATTGCCAAAAATGATCATCATCATTTAATTGTTTTTTGAATGAATCTATAAGTTCCAAAGCTGGGTTAAAAAATTCCGAAGTTGTGTCATCCAATGCAGGCAATAAACTTAATAATATTGGTTTAAAACATATTCTTAAAGTTTTAAAGTTTATTTTACATAGATAATTATTATAAAGATCTAATAATTCAGATTTGACGCTCATACTTGCAAAAGACATCAATGGAAGTAGTCCTGGAAGCCATAAATTAACAGATTTGCTTAAATTATCAGGTTGTAAGATATTAAATATAACTGAATATAATTCGATAGTTTTCCTGTGAACACCGCTTGGCAAATTTGGTGATATACATTTTGATAAAGTTTTGGATACTTCAAAATCACACGGAATCCAATTGGTAGTTTCAGGATTCGGATTGGATTGTAATGCTTTTTGTAATTTACCTAAGAATGAAATGTAGTCCGCCCATTCATCAACCGAATCAAAAGCCTGTAGTGATTTTTCCACGTTTGATTGGTATCTTTTTTCCTTTGTAGACAATTGTTGTGAACTCGATCGAAGAGTTTGATATTTTCCATTGAACAGTGGTAAAGGGGACATGATTCTGTTCATATTTGTCAACTACGAAACCAAAAGAACAAAATAAAATAAGGTAAAAACACATAAATAGATGAAAAAGAAAAATCGCTGTGGCTGAACTCATTCTCACGTTCCACAAGACTCTGATTCTTCTTTATGAACTGTAGTCCTGTTGGTAATATGACTGTTGTATTGGTGGCAATGTATCCTCTTAGAGTATCACTACCATTTGAAAATCTATTTTAATTGAGTTTGTTACTAATTATGTTTTATTTTAGGGAATATATTACTTTATAACACACTCATTATGCTGGTCTACGTTTTTTTATCATCTTGGTCCCTTACTTATAGTTACAACTTTTGTTTACGTCTTCGCAATATCAATATATATGATTCTTTTGTTATTATCAGGTGGCATTTTCTCATTTTTCGGCTCTAGTGTTTTACAAAGTTGTGGGTTTATTATTAACTTTATTAACAAGAATATTTTGTTACCAGACACATTAAAAGAATTATTTGACAATATTATCAATGAAGAAATGAGTTTAGGTTATAATAGACTACCAAGAGGGGTTTTAAAAAATCATTTGACTGGATATTATGGTGAAACTTTCTTTGGGAAAATAGTTAGAAATTCTAAAAGATTATGCTATCCTGTTACTAAGATAGTTAAGATTTCATTATTATTTTTAATTAATATGATCCCCTTTGTGGGACCAATTTTAGTTATATTAATTAAGGCTCCTAGGACGGGTTTTAAAAGGCATCAACGTTATTTTCAACTAAAAGGTTATACAAATGCACAAATTCATTATATTTGGTGTAATAAAAAACAATTTTATTTTACTTTTGGTGTTATTTCTTTATTATTAGAATCCATACCATTTTTAAATTTATTTTTCGTCTTCACAAATACTGTTGGTATTGCATTGTGGACTGTTGATATCGAAATAGAATTAACCAATCATTTCATGTTAAAAAAAGTCAAAACCAGTTAATTGAAATAATTAGTTATTGAATAGTTATTCTAATGGTAACGGAATGAATAATGATATATAGAGTTTCTTTATATATTATCACATTATTAGTTTAAATTTGTGGGATAGTTTTCTCAATAAATTGCTTAATATCTTTAATTTCGTCATTACAAGTTGAATGTGTCATACCATGATATTCATGTAAATTATACTTTTTAAACCCTAAATCTTTAAAATATTGTGCTGTTGATCTAGCGTATTCAATATTAATCATTGGATCCATATCACCATGACCATGGAAAATTGGTGTTTCCTTATTTATATCCTTTAATTTATCTGCAATAGTATTTCTCATAGCAAAAAATCCCGACATACAAATAACTCCACCTAATTTAACATTGGCTGTAGCAACTGTACCTAAACTAATAGCACCACCTTGTGAAAACCCACCAACCATGATTCTTTCTGATGGTATACCACTGTCAATTTCCTTTTGAACTAATTTTTTGACTTCTTCAACGGATTTCCAATAACCCTCATCATCTTGTTTTCCATTTGGGTTACCGAATTCATAGATATCAAACCATTGAGAAACCATTTGTCCTCCACCAACCGATAATGGCTTAATTGGTGCATTGGGGAAAATGAAATCGATATGTTTAAAATTATCTTGTTGATGTAACATATCGCTGAAAAATGACCAACCATTGGCTGAATCACCCAATCCATGAACGATGATGATTGAGGCAGAAGGTTTAAGAGGAGCCGCAACTCTGAGAACGGACAACGACATTGAAGATTCTTGGATTTTATAATTATAATTGTAGTTGTAATATATAACGGAAAACAATATAATCACTAAGGGATATAAAACAGATCTCAACGACATTAACTAATTGTAAAACAGATAAAAAATCATCCCCACTGACACGATATCGAGAACGTGAACGAGAAAAAAAGAATTCAAGAAATTATCATATCTTTTTAATACATTTATTAAGATTACACTGATATGCTACCACAATTGCCCGCTAAGCCATATGAGTTGGGTGAATATAACAATGTTGTCCAACAGCAACCAATAAGCCACAATAATTTGGAATATCCACTAATACCACAGAATGTTGCAGTTGAATACACTTCTGGGATTACAGATGAGATACGGCTACCTCAGTATTTTCAAGATTTGACAACTAATAAATTACAAGAATTGTTGGATGATAAAGAATTATTAAGGGGTTATATATTGTCCAAACATGGTAAAAAGTTCGATGATTTAAAAGGATATATCGTAAAAAACTTACAAAAACAAATTGATTATTTAGAAAATTTGAAGATTAAGTATACTGATAACGATAATGGAATAATTAAACAAATTGAAAAAGTATCTATTGAATTAAAAGAATATAAAGAGAAAATGGATAATTTTGATAGAATGCAGGTTGATATGTTTGATAAATTTAATAAATTATCTAAAGATAAAATTGCGCAGTTATTTGAAAATGACATGCTACAACAAGAAAGAAAGTGTGATGATTTGTTGAATAAGATTTTAAACATTGATGGACATCTAGATGATGATCAGTTGAACATTTTTATTGAAACTTATAAAGTAGAAAGAGAAGAGTTCTATCTTAAACGTGAAAAATTATCCAGAATAAAAGAAGATAGAGTTGTAGGACTGGAATAGTAAAACAAATTAAATAGTATTTGTATTATAAAACATTTACGTACATAAAAAATCAAACGAAATAAAATATATATATAATAAAGTAAAGAAAAGAAAAAGAAAAGAAAAAGAAAGGAAAACAAAGTACTTTAAATTAAAATTCAAAACTTAAACGTAAAAAAAATAACAATTTATCTTTCAAAACCAGAAACATCATCACGCAGCATCCAATAGATAATTACTTGCATCGTCAATATTCCAGTTATTCTGCATCAAAGCATCAACAGCTTCGTTTTCTTCAAATCCCATACCTTTTAATTCTTCAATGGCCATAGATTGTGATTGATTATATTTGGAACTGATTTCATTTTTCGCTTTATTGATATCTTTTTGAATTTCATTATTTAATCCACCAGTATTATTTTGGTCATATTCGGCACTGAAACCATAAACGGCAGGCTGCTGAAAGTGTTGAATCGGTTGTTGATTTTGTTCATTTTCAATTGACGCAGGTTGCAAATTTGGATCATTACCAAATCCAGCAAAAACTTGTTCCCAATCATCACCATCTGCACTATTTTGTTGATTGGATGAGTCAACATTAGAATTATCAATAACGTCATTGTTATGAGCAAATGAAAACCCAGCGCTGCTAAATCCATTATTTACATTATCAAATGCATCACCCGCTTGTTCAACTGGTGCTTCTTCAAGTCCCAAGTCATCAAACATGCTTGGGCCGCCGTGTGATTGGGTGTTAATGGTATTAGAATTGACATCATCTCTAGCACCAAAACTTTTCCCTGAAAATGGGTTCTTTGAAGCCGCTTCAGCATCTTCTGGTTGAGCTGGTTCTAAATCATCAGTAAATGTGGCATCTTGGAATTGTTCGTCATCGCTACTATCTTCATCTTCATCCTCTTCTTCTTCATCTCTGTCATTTGCACTTTCATCAATATGTAATTCAGTGGCTGGTGAAAAATCAGAATTAGCTTTGCTGTTTTGTGGTTCATCGGGTAAAGTCTCAACAACTGAACTGTCAATTGAATCGTTTATTGATAATGTTTCTGGTGGTAAAATGCTATCCGGTGTCTGAGCAGTTAATGGTTTGCTAATTTCAGTAGTAGATTGATTTTCTGAAGTAACATTATTTGTAAATAGATGCTGTTCAGAAGAATTTTCAACATCTGTATGGTTAACCATTTCAAAAGATTCGCCATTTTCGTTTGATGATGATGATGATGGTCCGCCGTCGGCACCTTCTGGTAAAATTTGTGAACTCAATGGCGCATTTTCTTCAATTGTGGAAGCCGGGGAATCTGTAGGGTCAAAATCACCTCTAACTGATTGTGATGGATTGTTTTGAGTGGATGAAGTTTCAGAATGTGGAATTGAAAATGGTAAACTAAATTGTTGTTGTGGAGCATTAGACTCATAACCATCATTCGTGGTTTGAGTTGTTGGCGGAGTTTCGGCTTGTAATGACTTAGATGTGATGGTGTTTGAGTCTGTGTTGGTATTTGTAGGTGTTGCAGGAACAGTTTCAATTAATTTTTTAGTTGGTGTTGTAACAGCTACATCATCAGATTTGGCTGTTGTTGAATTAAATTCTTCATCATCAAAATCATCCAATGAAGAAGTTGGAACTTCTTCATCATTATTATCATCATCAGATATATCACCTAAGCCTGATGAAGCTTTGTTTGCTAAAGTTTCACTATAGGCAATATTTTTTTCTGCATGATCAACAGATAACTCTGTATGTTTTTGATATAGTTCTAAATTCTTCTCTTTCAAATCTTCAGAACCTTCAATTAATTTTGAATGTTTTAAATTAATTGTGTAAATTGAATTTTTTAATTCTTCAATCTTTGATAACAAATTTTGATTTTCAAGTTCTTGAGAGGCATATTGTTGTTGGCTAACTGCTAAAATATTACTTGCTTGTTTCGCTTTTGAGCCAAATTCTTCAATTTGTTGATTTAAATCAATTACTTCAGCATTTAAAGTACCTAATTTTTCTTTAATGGATTGATTCATTTTTTGTGATTCTTCATATTCATTTTGTAGTTGACTTAATTTTGCTTGTTCAGCATGATAACTTGCTTCAGCTAATGATAATTCTTGCTGTAAGTTATTTGATTCTTCTTTGGATTTAAGCATTAAATTTTGAACTTCCTGAACTTGTAACGATTCTCTTTCATGTAATGTTCTCATTTGAATTAGCTTTTCTTGCATATTTTCTTTAGTTTTCAAAATTTTATTTAATTCTTGTTGTGATTTATCCTTTTTACTACTAATAACGGAAGTTTGTTTGGTTAAAGAATTAATTTGATTTGAATAATTTGCAATATCAACACTCGCTTGAGTCAATTGATTTGAAACATCAGCGTTATTATTATTACCCGAATTATTCGAAACACTAAAACCAGAGATTGCATTTGCAGCCAAATTTGAAGCCAAATTTGTAAATCCGCCAATAGGAACTGAATTAGTGAATGCAACATTAACTGGTTGATTACTGAATCCAGGAGTAACAGACTTTTGAGTTTGGATATTATCAGCAGGAGAATCAATATTTTTTAGAGCATCATATTTTGTTGATGTTAAATTTGAATTTGAATTTAATAATGCATCATTTGAATCAAAATGTGGTTTATTTGCTCTACCCGGAATACTTGGAGCAGAACTTCTGATTCTTGGAATATCCAAATTTTCTGGACCATCATCATCATCAGAAGAGTCATTTTCTTCAACCTGTTTCTGTAATTCTTTACCGAAACTTGAAGAAGGATTAAAAGATCCAGTAACTGTATTTGATTGTCTTGGAGCTGGAGCTGGAGGTGGGATATGATTTTTTTGTGAAACAGGTGAGGTTTGAATTTGATTTGATTGAAAAATATCGAGTAAGTCATCCATATGAGAGGCTGATCTTTGTGGAGCAGTTTGAGATGCTGTTGCAAAAGATTGTTGTTGATGTAATTGAGGTGGTTGTTGAAATTGTTCTTGACTTTGTGGAACTCGCTGAATTTGTTGTGGTAGCGGAATACCAAAAGAACTGCTATCAATTAATTCTTTCGGAGTTTCATTTGGTAAATTATAACCAGCTAATTTTTTTTGAACTAAATACATTGCAATTGAAAATTCTTGCTTATCAAAAACGTCGGTGTCATTTAAATTTGCCAGTTCCCAAATTGAAGCTAAAACGTCATTTGGTAATTTAGAAGTCATCAAAAAGTTTGCCACTTCCCCACTAGTGATTTGATTCGAATTTGATTTATCTAAGTTATCAAAAATTGAGCCATATTGTTGCTTTTGTTGGTTTGACATAATCCAAGTATTTAAATTTGTTAAATTTGAAGATTGTGGATTATTTAAATTCTTTTGCTTTAAAGGAGATTGACCTGAAATATTTGAAGGATTTGTTGTTGGTGATTTAATTGGAACTGTTGAAGAACGCAGAGGAGATTTAATTGCATTTTCATTTGAATTATCAGAATCTAAATTTGAAGCAGAGTTCCATAATTGGTCAGACAAAATAGCCGGTAAGATAGTCATTGATTTATTCATAAAACATTGAATTAAATGCATTGCAACAATAAATTGCGGTTTGCTCAATTGACCAGTTTTTGATTGATCAACCAAATTCCAAATTTTTTCTAAAATTGGAATTGGTAATCTTGCCTTTAAAAAAATGTCTTTTGCTTGATCACCTGGTAATACATTATTCATTGCAATTTTATCAAACATTTTGCCAAAACTATTTGCTTGAATTTTTGATAAAACTGGAACTAATAATTGTTGATTTAAATTTGAAGATTGAGAGTTAATTGAATTAACTGACGAAACTCTTGAATTGATTGGATTGGATAAATTATTATTTAAAATTCCGCTACCAGTATTATTAACTGAAATTATACCAAATTTAGCTAATGGAGCAACTTTTTGAATGCTATTAATATCAATTGAACCAGTTTGTTGTGTATGAGCAATCAATCTCATTGCAACACAAAATCCAAACTGATTTAAAACACCGTTGTTTTCTGGATCAGATAAATTCCAAATTTCACCTAATAAATTTAAAGGTAAACCGGAAGCTTCTAAAAGCGGTTTTGCAGCTTTACCTGAGATTAATCCAGTATTTTTTGGATCCAAAGTTTTAAAAATTGAACCATAAAACTTTTTTTCCTGTGAAGTAAGAGGTTCTTTTAAATTTCCACTAACTTTTTAATAAACGAAAAAAAAAACATGTTTGTTTGTATTGTTAGTAAATGATGAGGTGATTGGTAATTTAAATGGTTTTTAACATATTGAGATCATGCAAAACATAATTGATAATTAAAGAGTACATACTGCCTGCCATTTTAGTATGAAGATAAAAGTGAAAGTATTCGTTGATATGGGAATAAAGGAAATACAATTGATTTGAAATTGATATAAATTTGAGATTGAAATTCGCCAATAAATTGAGAATTCTGAGAATTTTGAGAATTTAAAAAATCGCAAAAGGTGGAGTTTTATAGTGTTAACCGAGTATAATAGATTAAAATTCAAGTATATTATGATATAAATTACTATAAAACTAATCATCGCCATCATCATCTTCTTCTTCTTCATCATCATCAACTGCTTCTAACATAATCAAAGAGTTCATTAATTTGCAATCTTTAATAGTTTTATCCACATTATCAAATAAATTAGTTCTTTGCATTTTCAAAGTAAATAATTTATTATTAATCGAATCTTTAAAATAAAATTTAACAAATTGAAAGATTTTAATTATTTTATCGTTAATTAAAAACTTTTTAATTACTCTTTTACCATCAATAAACGATTTTATTTGAATTCTTGTAATTAAACTTTGATCAATATCCGGTGATGGATCAGATAAATCGATTGCTTCCATTGAGTTGATTTTATCGAAATAAGTCAATTCTTTAATTGGTTGTGGGAGAGGAGTAATTGGTTTATCCATATCTTTAAAACTCTCATTTTCGCTTTCATAATCGCCTTCGCTTTCATTCAGAATGATAGGAGCATCTCTTGATCCATCATCATTAATTTGATTAAAATTATTACTATCAATAATAGAGTTCTTACTCAAAAATTGATTAACTTCAGTAATAAACTTGTTAATATCCGGTATATGGTCCCAAATTAATAATCTTTCACCAGTTATTGGATCTAAAATTGAAATATGCGGGAAGTCATTAATTGGATATAAATTTAAATATAATTCACCATTTTTGGAATCATTATGATATTGTAAAAATATAAAATTTTTTTTAATTAAATCTTTGATTTTTGAAGAACTGAAAAAATCTCTATTTAAACACTGACATCTAAAATCTTTCACATCTTGAATATTAATTAAAATCCATTTATTTTCAAGTTTTGCCTTAATTTTAGCATCATTTAAATCAAGTTTTGAAATAATTTCCCAAGGAGGTCTAAAAATATTAGCTAGTTTCTTTTGAGTATTTGTAATTCTATTATTTGATGTGTTGTTATTATGGTTATTACCATTTGACTGAAAACTGTAATGACCAGTTAAATCATCAATTTCTCTAATATCGTGATCACTATCATTATTATCATTATTATCATCATAATGATTTGAGATTCCATTTTCATTCATTTGATTGAATATACCAAATTCCGAATTACCAAACATATTTCTCTCAGGGTTATTGTTTAATTGGTTTTGAAAATTATAATTGAATTCTTGTGGTAATAAAATATCATGGGTTGGTTCAATTGGTCTTCTAATATTATTATCATTATGCTGTTCTTGATACATTTCCTGCTGTAATTTATTTGCTAATTCAGCGTCGGTATCTGTTTCTCTATAAGATTCTGAATCAATATTCGTATTTAGATCCGTGCTGGAATTTGTATTATTCTCAACAATACCTGTACCGTGTTCAAAATACAATCCAACAGCAGTTTCAAGATTATTATTTGACATTTCCAAAAAACTAGAAGCAATTTTAGGATCATCTGTTGATGTTATATCCATAAATAAGGAAATATTTTCACTCATTTTCTGATAAATTTAAGATGGCAAATGTTATTACTAAAAGTTGAAAAAAGTTAAACTCATGTTGGTTTTAAATTTTTCATAGCGAAATTTATCTAGAAAAGGTTTGTTATAGAAAAGAAAGTTTATAGACCAATTTAGTCGTTAGAGTCTGAAAAGTCTGAAGAGTCCAAAGAATCTGAAGAATCTGTAGAATCCGCTGAATCTGAAGAATCTGAAGTATCTGAAGAATCTGAAGAGTCTGAATCACTTGCATCATTTAGTAATGCTAAATTTGCAAAACTTATTAAATTATTATTATTATCATTGATCTTACCAGTAATTAAATTAATAAGTTCAGTATCCAGGCTTTTAATTTCATTAATTAAAAATAGTTTAGCTGAATTTCTATTTTCAATAATGGAATTCTTATATTGAGTTTTATAGTTTGAACTATTTAAATTAAAATTAAATTTATTTAACTTTGATAGGTACTTTAAATTTAAATTTTCATATTTGAATTGTTTAAATCTGTATTTAAACAATTTTTTAAAGAATTTTTTGAAAAATATTGGACTCAATTGAAATGATTTAACTAAATTTAAAGTTGAATTCGATCGTTTTCTTCTAGCTCTATCATGAATTTTGGATTTAAATCTATTAAAATCGTTTTTAATTTTTAGAATTTCTATATTAATTCTAACAATTAAATTATTCATTTTATTGAAATTCATATTTAGACTTTTTTTCAATAGAGATTCATAATTTTTAACTAATTTTGTTTTCAAAACTAAATTATTATTATCAATGTCATTACTATAATTATTATGGCTATTAGCATAAGTATGACTATGACTGTTATGACCTTGGCTAGAACTAGGACTATGGCTATGGCTATGACTATGGCTATGACCATGTCCATTACCATGACTATTGATTTCATTATTATCATTTGTACTTGTTGAATCGTAATTATAATTATTAACCTCAGAATTCGAAAATAGTTTAAATTTATCATTCAGGTCTTTTTTAACTAAATTTTCAATAAATAGTTTATCAATATCGTTGTCGGAATCATCGTTATCATCATCATCATTACTTGAACTTGATGAATTTATATAATAATTTAAGGGCTTATTACTATTGTTTATTTCAACTTTATTTATGATCCTGGTCTCTACCGTATTTAATTTTTTGATCAGTTTATTTTCATTATAATTGATTTTTGGTTTCTTTCTCATAATTCTTTTGTTATTATTAATACTAGTTAGTAAATTTCTCTTGTTAATTTCAGAATTTAACTCGTTGATTTTTTCTTCATTATCATATTTTTCCTTTTCTTTTTTTTTCTTATAATGTATTGTAATTGAAAATTGTTTTTGACTGTTACTGCTATTATTGTTGATATCGATCATTATTTAATGGCTATAAAAAAGTGTGCATTATAATATATAATAGTAATACTAATAATAGACGAAAGTTATTTTTCTCAAAAAATATTTCTCAACATTGAATTAAATCGGTTTTCCTTTATTGAACAACAATCAAACAGACACACAAAATGGGTATTAATTATATAATTTTACTATCCAAACAAGGTAAAATTAGATTAAGTAAATGGTATAATTTAATTAATGAAAATGAAAAGAAAAGGATTATAAAAGAGGTGTCATCAATAATTCAACTAAGGAAACCAAAAATGTGTAATGTAATTGAGTACAAAGAAAATAAATTAATTTACAAGAGATATGCTTCTTTATTTTTTTTAGTTAACATTGATAACAATGACAATGAGTTGATCACATTAGATTTAATTCAAAGGTTTGTTGAAATCTTAGATAAATGTTATGGAAATGTGTGTGAACTAGATATTGTTTTCAATTTTCAATTATCGTATTATATTTTGGATGAGTTAATTATTAATGGAGAATTACAGGAAAGCTCCATCAATGAAATTTTAAAAAAAATCAAATTCCAGGATGAATTAGAAAAGAACAATTTAGTTGAGAAGTAAGTACATAAACTGGACATCTAATAGAATTAAACATTACTAACAATCTTTTATTATAGTAATCTAAATGTAAATTATAAATAAACTGGTATATAGCATATAGTATAATATATAGTCACGTGAAATCGTGTCACGTGCGCTTATGGTTATGAAGCCCCTCGTCACTACTAGTAAAATTAATTTTAATTTCTCATTGGCGCTCTGCGGAAACAAAAAAGTTGCCCTTTTTCGTTTCCCTTTTCTGTTTCCCTTTGACAATTTCAGTAGGAATTATTTCGCTCAAACAAACATTTCTCTACTTTGATTTGTTATTCGTTATTTTTATCGACAAAATATACTCAAGTAAATATGTTGGCTACAAGATTATCAGTTAGAGGTATGTTCATCAATTAATTCATTCAGGCTTGTCAATCATGGGATTTGTTTTTACTAACATTAAATTATAGCAACAAATTCAATTAATATTGGTTTAAGATCTTTTAACTCAATTGGTATTAGAAATTTATCAACTAATGTTGAACCAAAGGAAAAGGCAAGTTCAATTATTAATGCTTTACCTGGTAACTCTATTTTGTCAAAAACCGGTATTTTAGCAACAACATTTGCTGCATCAATCTATGCTATTTCAAGTGAATTATATGTTGTTAACGATGAAACAATTTTATTAGTTACATTCATGGGATTCGTTGGATTAATTTCAAAAGTTGTCGCACCAATGTACGGTGAAATGGCAAAGGACAGAACATTATTCGTTACAAAATTATTGAATGATGCCAGAGCTAATCATGTTAACGCAGTTAAAGATAGAATTAGTGAAGTTTCAAATTTGAAGGATATTGTTGCAACAACTAAGGCTTTATTTGAAATCTCAAAAGAAACTGCTGCATTAGAAGCCGAATCTTTCCAATTAAAACAAAGTGTTGGTGTTGCTGTTGAAGCTAAGAGTGTTTTAGACTCTTGGGTTAGATACGAAAACCAAGTTAAGCAATTAGAACAAGAACAATTATCTTCAAATGTTATTTCCAAGGTTAAAGCAGAATTAAACGATTCTAAATTCCAAGACAAGATCTTATCTCAAGCTGTTAGTGATGTTGAAACTTTGTTTGCAAAGAAATAATTTAGTTAGATGTCAACTCACCTAATTAAATTGTTTTATTTGCTTTATCTATTTAAATTATTTACTTTATTTATTTAACTTATTTAACTTATTTTATTCTATTTATTTATTTATCTATTTATTTATTAAATATAGAAATTTATATGATGTCTTATGTTTATCATTACTTATTTATTACTACTATAACTATCCTTGACACCTTTAATTTTATAGAACAATGGTTTCTCTTTACTTGGCAGATTAATTTTATAACTGTTATTTAGGTTCTCTTTAAATGGCAGTTGTCTTTTACTTTTATTTATAAAAACATTTCTAATTCCGTTAAACGGTTGTTTTCCCAATGGGTTTAGTTCTGGATCATAAAAAACTGACTTTTCATTCAAGTTAACTAGTTTGACGCCATTAGTACTATTATTATTATTATTATTATTATTATTATTATTATCATCATCATCATCTCCATCTTCGTCTCCCTCTTCTTTACCGTTCAGTTCATGTTTTTTTAAAATTTTGTATTTAATTTCAAAATTTTCTAAATCTTTAATATCAATTGCAGATTTTATTGGTTTTTTTTTAATTTTATTAATTATCTTTAAAATACCATTACTATCTTCATATCTTTCAATGAGTAGATTAACTCTTTGTTTTAATTTTAATTTTTGTAGTTTTCTTCTTTGTTTCCTTTTTGATTCCATTATTTAATGCAAAAGATAGAGAAAAAAGAAACTTGGAAGATAATAAATCTACGGTTATTATTTTTTTCTCACTATTTTGTATCTTTTCTTTATATCAGTAATGAATAAACAATCTATAGTATCGACCCCAACGGCAACATCAAATTCAACCTCATCTTCAACATCGAATACCTTAAAATTTAATGATATACCTATTCAAATATTAGAACAATTAAGAACAAGACTAAATCAGTTAAATAATTCACTAATTAAATTAGAAGATTTATTGAAACTAAATCTTAATTCAAATTTTTTAAATTCAAATTCAATTGGTTTAATAAAAATTCAATTTAATATAACCATTTCACAAATATTTTCAATTTCAAAAGTAATCGAATCAAATAAATTAAATTTAAAAACTTTAAATGTTTTCCCAAATACTGAATTTGATACAACTAAATTTCAAAATTTATTAATTACATTATTAAGGAAAAAAAATATACCTGAAGTTGAAATTTTCTTGAATAACTTTTTAAAAAATGATGATAAAGAAGATGTATTATTAATTGATGAAAAAATTTCAAAAAATTATTATCATTTAATAAAAGATTTAATAAATAATTTTAATTTTAATGGTTATTTGACTGAACTTGAAATTAATAGTGGTTTAAAAATTGATAATTTTCTAAATGATAAAAATGAATCAAAAAATGAATCAAAAAATGAAAATAAAAATGAAGTTGGATTAAACAATAATGAAATTTTGAAATTTATATATCAAGGTTTAGATTCAAATATTAATTTATAATTTTATCAGCTATATATATAATAATTATTTAATATTTTTACATTTATTTACAGAATTTATATTTATCGTTACCACTTTTATCTAAAATTTCGATAGAACTTTAGTAAAAATTTCCCAAGTACCAAACATAATCATACTATTTGGAACGGTTCTCATTAAATGTGGTGTTAGACCACCATACATTGAAATGAACCCTTCCTCTTTCAAAATTATTTTAAATGTATTGACTAATCCATGATATTTCAGTTTACCGTCTTTTAATGGTGCTTGTCTTAATCTTGTTCTAATAACTTCATGTGGATAAGTTATTAATGATGCAATTAATTTAGCAAAACCAGCTCCACCAGATCTAGCAAACCAATCAAAAATTTCATCGATTTTTGAATTTTTTATACCATTCAGCTCTTTTAAATCTGATTTTTTATTGATTAAAGATTTAATTTGTTCATATAAAATCCATTGTAATGTTGATTCAATTGATCCTAAATATGAGGCTGATAAACCTTTATATAATGAAAAAACACCTTCGTTTTTAATTATTTTGTAGATACAATCAATTGAATTTTTATATTGATTTTTAGTTGATTTATCTAATTGCAATCTGGTTTTAATTAACCAGATTGGATTTGTAACAGTACTGGTTATAATTCCGGCATTAATACCAGCTAATAAATGTAAAAATGATGTTTCTTGCTTATCTTTGAAAGCTTCAAAATTTTTTAAGATATCCTTTGTATAACCATAGGTAAAGAAATTAATTGATCTTGCTGGTATAACACCAATTAAATTTGGTCCCAAACCCTTAAATAATGCTTTTGTACCTTCGATTTTATAAACATTTTTTAAAATTGAAATCGTTTCACTAAAATTTATGAAAATTCCTTTAAAAATCGATCCGGTATTTGTAACTTTAAATTTTGATTTATATGCGTCTCTATAAACTGATGATTGTAGTCTTGTTTTAACAACATCGAACGGACATGTAAATAATGCACCACACATGCCACCTAATCCACCAGATATAAAATGAACCCAAGGTTTAATTACTCTTTCTCCTTCGTTTGCTCGCACATCAGTATTCCTTATTTCTGTAAATGGTTCTCTTAATGTTGATGATTTTTCATCTGATGTTAAATACGGTAAAGACTTTTCAAATTTATTTTCAAATTCTTCAAATTTTTCAATTTTTTCAATATTTTTATCACTAATTGTCATTATTATTTATTATTTATTAATTTTTATTTATTAGTTATTATTTATTATTAATAAACATTAATTATTTAAAATTAATATTAATATCTATTGATGCTTTTATGTTTCTGTTTAGTTATTTTTAGATAAAAATTATGGTTAAATAATTTAATTAAGCACTAAAAAGGTTTCATATTTTAAATTTTTGAGAATTTTGTGATTGCAGAAAAAAACTTTTATAATTTTAATTTTTATTTGAAAATTTTTACGTAAGTTCTGCTCTAAATTTAAAAGATTCAACCTAAAACATTTAACGTTAAAATTATTTAAAACAAAAGATTATATTAATATAGTATATCATAATATAAAAATAATATTTAAATATATATATATATAAATTTGAAACACTACAACATCATAAAAATTACACCAAAATTATGAGAATTATTTAAATATAAGTTTCATAAGCAGCTGGTGATAAAGTAGTTGGAATACCAGATAAAATCTTTGATGGTCTTGGACCAGCTGGTTGTCTCTTTAATAAAACTTTTTCACCTGAAACCTTAGCAGCTGATTTTTTATCAGAATTTTCTTTAACTCTGTTTAAAAATTCTTGTCTACATTTGGAATGTTTGATATGTTCAATTTTGATATTAACTCTTTTTTCAAGATATCTGTGACCAACAACTTTGTTAACAATAACACCAACAGCTGATTTGGTAACATTATAAACAATACCAGTTCTACCGTGGTAAAATTTAAATGGCATACCTTTATGAATAGAACCATTAACTTTGATGTCAACAATATCACCAACTTTATAAGTCTTCAAGTAAGTTGATAATGGAACTGCACCATGCTTCTTGAAATCACGACTAAATGCGTAACGTGTTCTAGATCTTAAACCATGACTATATTAAATTAATTATATGTTAGTATTATGTAATTTATTAAATGTTATAAATAACAATATTTATGTGAATCCGATCATGAAGCTGGTTGTGATATTATTTAAACTGTTGGTTTAGTCAAATTAACGATTGCAATTGCAATCATAATTATATTTCCATATTTCCATATTTCAAGTTCAATGTCAATCTTACTTCTATTTCAAGATCCGTTTATATCTATCACAATTTATCATTTCAACCAAATTCAAATAGACAATGAATGTTTTATTAATAATGCATACCTTTTACCCATTTTGAAATAATTTAATTAGTTATTTGTTGATTATCGTCGTAAATAAAAATCTATAAAAAAGATTAAATCAATAGATATAATTAACAAATGAGGAAAATTGTTTTTTGAAAAAACCAAAATTTGTTAGCTCGTTAATTTTCTCGCTCTGTTTCCTTGAAATATTTTTAACAGTCACAAATTGAAAAAAAAACAGCATATGCATCTCTACACCAAATAAATAATATATTATTTTTTAGCTCTGTAACCCTTGGTATTAGCACGTGATTGAATTTTATAATTTAGTTTTTTTTGTCGAATCAATTTTACTCATTCGAATAGTTAAAACATAAAAATAATATTAACAAATATAAAAAAAGCAAACCAAAGCTGTAAAATGAATTGAAAGTTATACTTTTTTTTCATAATTTATAATATAAACAAGCAAAACAATTATATTTACTTTATTTAAAATAAATTATCCAAAAAAAAGTCAAAAAAGAGTTTAAAAAAGTTAATAATGAATATAAAATTTTAATTAAATTAAATTAATAATCTATTCTTCATCAGCAGCTTCTTCACCACCTTGAGCAGCTTGAGATCTTCTCTTAACTCTACCGGCTCTACCACCACCGTATGGAGAAGTTGGAGCA
Organism: Kregervanrija delftensis; assembly: GCA_019155655.1. Lineage (NCBI taxonomy): Eukaryota > Fungi > Ascomycota > Pichiomycetes > Pichiales > Pichiaceae > Kregervanrija > Kregervanrija delftensis. The sequence goes on along the minus strand of JAFMZF010000011.1, from coordinate 107,348 downwards.
AAATCAATATGTTTTTGAGAATCTAATCTAACCATGAATGATGGGATCGAAACAATTTGTTTACCAACAGCAATATGTCTTTGGGAAATCAAAACTCTAGCATGATGGACGGATTTAGCTAAACCTAATTTGAAAACTTGGGTTTGTAATCTTCTTTCTAAGAAATCTTCGATTTTTAATGACAAGACATAATCTAATTTCATTTTATCTTCAGATAAAATACCAACTCTAACTAATCTTCTAATTAAAGCATTACCTTCGAATAATCTTTTTGGATCTTTTTCATCTCTAGTTAATAAATCTCTAGCAGCTCTTCTCAATTTTGATAATTGGAAACCAATTCTATAAATTTCATGCTTGTTCTTTAAACCGTATTCACCAGCTAATTTTAATTCAGCATCTAATCTAGCGGTTTCGAAAGGTCTCTTTGGAACAGAGTAAGTCTTGGAATAGTTTCTTGGAGCTCCTATAATAATTTTATGTTTAAATTCATGTTAGAATATGTTTCCTAATAAAGAAAGACGGTTTAATTTTACTCGAGTTTACATATTACAAATCAAAATTACAAAGATAAAAAAAAGATGAATCCTAAATGAACATACCCCAGCAATAAAATAAGTAAATACTTTATTGAAAAAATTTGTTCAAGTTTTGAATAATACTGAAGTGTCGGGTGTTCAGATTATTCAAGGTAGATTCATCCAATCCTTTCTTTGAAAAAATTGATTGAATTGTAATAGTTAAAACCCGAATAATAATTCTAATTTTAAAAACCTCTAAATAAATGGAAGTTTTCAAATTTAAAATTATAATTTATCATTAACATCATTTAAACTGAATAAGTTAATTAAAATAAATAACTCATTCAGGGATGGTAAGATTTATTATTTATCTTTGATAAATATAAACATAGTATACATACTTGGCATTTTGATTTATTGACTTTGATTTGTAGAACAGAACAAGAAAAAAGAGATTAAGAATTGGAAGTTGAATTGAAGTTACTTTAAATGTAGCGAATCTTAAAAAAATTTAAAGAAAAGTTTGAAAAATTAAACTAAATTTTTCAGTGGTTTGAGGGTTTATAACCCTTAAGGGTTTCTGTATGCACGTGATCAATTATCTTAAAACATAATAACTAGAAATATTTTAATCTAAACAAAATAAATAAATAAAGAAATAAAGAAACAAAGAAACAAAGAATAATATATAATGTAATAATACCGTTAAATTTTGAACTAATTAATAAAAACACAAAAGCGATCGAATTAGTGTTTAAGTGAAAATAAACTGTAATTAAATAATTTTAATCATTCCTTTGTCTTTTGGTGCTTGGTTCCTCAACATCAGCAGGTTCTGATTCTTTAGAATGATAATCTTTAATAATTGAATCAACATCTTCAATACCCAGAGGTCTAACATCACCCATTTTTTTAATTTGTCTTGTGACTTCCTTAATTTGATCATCTGTTAAATCCAAATTTAATTGTTCAACTCTACCTTTAATTGCATTCCAACCTGTTAATCTATTTGCAAAATGAATATACCTTTTCAAACCAAAATCTGTAGGATCTAAAATTTCATAGGTTGAAGGATTTGCTAAAATTGCCTTAGCGTGAATACCTGCTTTGTGTGTGAAAGCACAAAAACCTGTAATTGGATTATTAAATGGTATGTTAACTTGAACGATTTCGGCAACAAGATTTTCTAAATCTCTAATTTTATGCAATTTATATTTCGATTTAACAAATTCTGGAGCCGAAACAACCATTCTAGCTATGAACCCTCCTAATGGCACGATACCATTTCTTTCACCAATACCTAAGACACATGTATCAATAAATTTTGCACCTGCTTCTAAAGCAGTATAAGCATTTGCAATTGCACATCCTGTATCGTTATGGAAATGGGTTTCAATTTCACACGAAACTGTTGATTTAATCGTTCTAATTAACTCATAAACTTGTCTTGGATTGGCACCTCCAACGGTATCTGCAATTCCAATTCTATTAACACCGATTTTATCAACTGTTGTATAAATATTTAGCAAATCAACGATATCCGATCTAAATGAATCTTCTGTTGAAAATCTAACTTCTAGACCTTTTGATTTAACAAATTCAATCACCTCGATCGCACTCTTGGTGATGAATGACATGTCTTTACCATGCGAATGTTGTCTTAAGAAATTTGACGTTCCAATGAAAACGTTAACACCATCGACACCTGTTTCCACAGCAACTTTAGCATCATGCATATGGCATCTGATATGTGTTAGAATTTTGGAATTTTTTAAGCCTAATTTACAGATAGTTTCGACTTCTGCCTTAGCTTGTTCAGATGCCACTGGAGACGTTAATTCAATATAATCAACACCAAAATCATCTAAAGCTCTTGCAATTTTGATTTTCATTTCTAGTGTGAAAAATGAATTTGCAAATTGTTCACCCTCTCTTAAAGTTGAGTCAATTATTTCAAATTTATTGACATTTGACAAAAAATCGCTTGGGTCTGGTGCATACGGATTCGTTTGTTGCATATTTGGGGGAATATTGTGTAGTTGATTTAAGTAAACAAATGTAGAAAAAAGGACAAAACGAAAGATATATACTAATAGTAAAACAAATAGGCTAACATATGGCTTTTCTATTGTTAGTCATATCATATATAAATTTTTCATTTTTTTCATTTTTTTCATTTTTTTTCATTTTTTTAATGAGGTGAATGACCGCAGTAGTTTTTTTCCCTGGAATTTTGTGTTTGTATTACTCATAGTAATAGTAATAGTAATAATAATAGTTTTGGACGGTTGTTGTTGTTCTTTATCTGCTTGCATTTCTTTGCCGGTGCTGAATATTGAACATGTATATGTGTGTCTCTGTAGATTTCAATGAATATTACTTTCCTTTAACTGAACGTTCTCACTTATTATGAATTAGTACTGGTTTTTTCATTCCCCCCTGTGATTCCTGAAACGGACCGCTTTTGCGCCAAACGTGATCCGATGTCCCTCAGCATTCTATTAGGTAATCCTGATTAGCTAATAGGACCAGTGTTTACGAAGTTATCTCGATGTCCCAGTACTAGTAATGGCTGCCTTCACTGAAAAGAGTTGTCTGTGTGATATCTTATAAATTTTTATAAACAATGGAAAAAACTTGTATTCGTAAAAATCTTAATATAGTTAATACTATGATCATGAAAACTAAATAATTTGCCGTGGTTTAAATTATTCAAATTACGAAAAACATTAAAGTTGAAAATAGTAATAAAGATCTTCTAAAATTTTATTCTTCTGGATTTATTTCGTTGTGAATTGTGTATAAGTTATGTTTAAACTGAAACAGAACTATCTATTTTCAAGCTTAGTCGTGGTACAACAAAGATATGTGACAATAAAACGGGTGCACGGAAGTAGTAAGTGGATATATCGCTCAACGGAGATAGCTAAACAAATGTCTTGCTACCATTATGTATATAGTCTTGATTGTTTCTAATCAAAGTACGATGATTTAGATTTTGATACAAAGTTAAATAACGAAACAATAACTTTAGTTGAAAGTTATGAATTACCTTATAGTAGAGTAATTAAAATTGGTTCAGAAAGATTTGAAGCTCCCGAATGTTAATTTCAACCTTCATTAGTTGATATTGAGCAACCAGGGGTCGATGAATCATTACTTAATACAATCCAATCATGTGCTGTTGATTTCAGATCAACATTGTATAAGTCCATTGTTTTATCTGGTGGTTTATCAATGTATCTGGGTTTGCCATCAATAAAGACAGACAAATAAGGACAAATTGATAGGATGATGCGTGACTCGTTTTCTAAAAACTGGATTAATTTAAATTGTAGACAAACTAAAACTGAAATTTTATTATCCTTCTAAGTTTATGTCTAAAAAGATAACCTCAATCAGCACACTCACATGTATAGCTCAGATAAATCATTTAACAGAATGTAAAAAGCTGAAATTTGCGAATTAGTTAGCCGTAAAAACATGTTTTAACATGTTGTAGCCCAATAATAGCATGCAAAGGTTTCTACAAGGGTATTTTACGGATTTTAAAATTGATGAATAAAAATAAAAATTTGGCAACGGTGATGGAATTCAAAAAATCCATTAATTATTTGAAATAAGTGATAATTCTATTAGGTGGGGTGTTCGATTAAACGATAGGATCTAAAGATTCAGAGATGTTTTGCAGCTGGTGAGTTAGTAGGATTTTTATATATATTTCAGGGATAAAAGTATGTATTAACTCACATCAAGGGTTTATTCAACATATCTAAGTTATGGGTTTTGTCCTTGAAAAACTTTTTTACTCATATCAATTAATATAAGTATGTTACTATTAAACTTTTACCATATTATCATACTACATTATTTGATTTAATATTATTTAATGAACGAGACAATCATCAAAATAACTCGAGTTAATTAATTACTGGGACATGAAAATTTAATTTCAACTGGACATCCACCCGAAAAATGTAATATCAGGTTAATTGCTGATATACATGACCTATGAGACCAAGACCGAATGTTTCATTAAATGTACAGTCGATCTTCGCAGCGCTGGTAAAACAGGCGGTGAAGGAAACCAAAAAATCATGATAAGAATTTTCTGTGATCAACATGAACTAAATTTATTTTCTGGTCTACCTTTTCGTTCATTACTATATCTCATTAGGTCATGAAATTAATTAATTCAAGAACCTAATGATGATATAATTGTTTACTGCAGCAGAATGTTTTTTATGGACTACTTTTTACCCTTAAATCAATTTACAATTAGGGATGAGTAAATTTCAGGCCTCTTTGATTCAATGGAATCGATTTAAAGCATAATATTACTGCTTATTTCTCAAGAGCCTGCATTAATCATGTTATAAATGGTCACGTAATTTCCAGTGATAATGTTTTTTTTGTACAGCTATAATTAGTCAATCTATTTAGTTATCTAATCAATAAAATTTATATAATGCAGGGATCAATAAAGTCTGGGCATAATTTCCTAATACAGTTAATTAATAGTTAGTCAAGGAACTGTCATGTATTTCAAGCTAAAATTAATAAATTTAAATCATAAGTCAATTCAATTGATTTTCTGTAATTCATTCCAAGCTATTTAAGTGAACTATTATTCCCTCATTTTTAGTTTTATGTATCATAAACCGCTCTCATATCCAAACACTTTGTCATTCATTTCATTAAAAAATGACGGGCTCTATTATTGATAATATGTTTTCAAACATTAATGAAATTAATATTGCTGACAGTTTGGGAGATCTAAAGGAATCAAACTGTTCTATTAGTGATACTTCATTTATTTCTAGTGTTGATAGTTTTATTAAAAACGATAGTCAATCGGTTTCAGATGAAAATTATTACATAGATGGTCTAGAAGACTCAAAAAATTGTTTCAATGCTGGTAAAAATGAACAAAATTTTGAAAATATAGAATTTCCTGCCAGTAAAATTTATTGTTCAAATAGTATTATATCCGGTATTTTAAAAGATGCAAGCAAGGCTTTTGAACAGTTAATTGTTGAAAAAACATTAGTTTCTAATTCCAACTCTAGAATTAGCTGTAATACAGATATGGCATACTCTGAAGAATACAAAATGAGACTTCCAAAATATGTTGAAAAAATCAAATCCTTTGGCTTAGTTAGTCAAATTCAAGCTCATTTTAAATATTTAGCAGTCAAAAAAAATATTGATATTATTCCGTTTGAAGGCTTTGCTGATAAATTTTATTCTTATTGTTTAACTAACAATAAAACTGCCAAATTTTTCAAATCTCTAAATCTTAAAGATGATTGGATTTATAGCGGAAATAATCAACAACCATTGAAAAGATTGCCAATGCGTCATTGTGGGCAAGCCGCAAATTTTTATGAGCCATTAGTTATTAGATATCATACTAATAATCATGGTAAAAAAGTTCATGTTCAAGGTTTATGTCCATATTGCCCAGTTGAATTAAAAAATGGTGGGTTTGATCATGTTTTTCATAGTAGGGGTGACTCTTCATATGTTCATCATGTTACAAAAATCCATGGTGTTTATTCCAATGGATCGGAACTGCCAATTCCAGGTTTTGTTTGTCGTAACTCAAAGTCTCATACACATGCCGTTGGTTGCAGTAAATGTGGTCATATTGTGAATACAAAGAAATTAAACGTTGGTACTGGTAATAAATTCTTAGGCTATTTTAGACACTGTTTAGAACATAATAAAATGAAAAATGGTGGTTTAGAAATGAGAAACCAACGTAAAAAGGAATTAGAAACTGCGTTGATTATCAATGACTATTACTTTGAAGATGATTTTGAATATGATTATCACTCCCAAGATACAACTTTTCACGGTGAAAATTATTTTGAATATGATTATCACTCCCAAGATACAACTTTTCACGGTGAAAATTATTTCCCTGAAATCGAAACTGATGCTTCAAACACTGACGAGACTAAAGAGATTGAAAATATTGATGCAATTTTCAATTTTAGGTACTTTGAAGATGTATCAAATATCTCATATACTTCGTCTTGTAATGATGACCAACCTACTGAAATAGATGTTATCGATGAGGGGGATCATGACCTTAGAAATTACGTTAAATTTTACGATGATGATAATGGTGATAAGGAAGAATATGATCTGATGCTGAAGGCCTTGGATGTTGATGGGTCTAATGCTTCGTTTGACTCACATATTGATTTTTAAAACCGCTGATTTGTGTTTTACCTTTTAATTAATTCTTCACTCTTTTTTTTTGAAAAATTGTTCTTTAATTTAATTGTTTACTTCCTAGTTATCGGCCCATTTATACTCTAATAAAAATAATACTGAAAAAATGCTAGCAATCAACAATATTCACTTTTTAACTGACGCTAATTATCTCATTAATAATCACTTAAAGAATCTTTCTTCATATTAGACCCTATAAAAAAAACTTTAAAAACCAAAAAATGGTTTGTTGCACATACTTTGTCGTCTCACCACAGAATTTATAAGTTGACGTTTTAACTTAGTGTTGTGGGGTTTATATCTAATTTTTGCTGAATATTTTCATTTTTTCTTTTTACCTCTTAATATCTGTAAGTAGATTAAGAAAGAACAAAATATAAAGAATATTTAAAACGACCAGTTGCGCCTTAAGTCGTATAGTCTTAAAATGTCGATATAATATGGGAGAAAATAAGGCTAATGATATATGCAATCAAATGACAGCTAAAAGATGAAAGAAAATATAAAAGAATTGAAAGAGTAGAAAGGTACAGCAGAAATAAGGAAAAGGAAAGAAACAAGAGACTGGAATGAAAAGAAAGGAAGGAAGCAGGCAAGAAATAGACAAGAAGTTGAAAAGAGAAATAAATCAAAAACACAACTGTGATTTGTAGTAGATTTAGTGATAGTATTAGAGAAATAGTATTAATTTTTTAAAAAGATCAGAAAATCGTATAAAAACTTTGGTGAACCACAGTCAAGTAACACAAGCACGTGAAATAAAGAATGCACATGACGATAAGAAAATACGAGCTTATCCAAAAAATATTAAAAAATGGCGATTACAGTTTCAAAAACTTTTTCAATAAATTGCATATTTTTTAAATACGGATTTCCCTAAACTGTGGCACCATACATTCAACAAACTATATGTCGTTTAACCGCTTTGAATTTTCTCTATAAACAGGATTTTTTGAAGGCCGTATCTAAACCATCGACATCGCCAACATAATCGATCCATGTTTAGAGATTACAGTGGATTAGCCAAAGAACCTGGGGAAAGAATCAACATTCAAAGCGGCTATGTTTCCATACATAGGAAGAATTTTTATATTACGAATCATCACCCTTTTTCTTTGATGAGCTACTTGAGAAAAGATAAATTTCTACGTATTCTTGGAGGCTGCTTGGCTAAGGACAAACGGAAACAAAACATGTTTCCAAATGATTTAGGATCATTGAAAAGAAAAAGAACGGTAATTGAAATGGAAGAAGAATTGATTGTCACCTACAAGGAAAACGATGACTCCCCAGGATCATTGAAAAAGAGAAAAATTGAAAAAGTATTAAACTATTTGATGCTTCAAGATGAAGGTATTACTGATGCTCAACCCTATAAAAAATCTAAAAAAGCTTTATATTCAAAATTCTATAAAAATAGAGACATAAATCAGCTGAGCTCGAAATGTTTATTAGAACCATACAATATAGAGGTTGAGTTAATAGGGCTCATAAAACAGCATATGCCTCGGTTACAACTGATAGATGTATACTTGGAATATTTTTTTGATTATCTATACCCTTTTATGCCCTTTATTAACAAGGAAGTATTTCTAACAGAAATAAAATCGATTGTTAATAACCAAAAATCAATTGAAATAATCAGAAAATTAGATTTTGCTATAGTGGGTACATTGTTCATTATACTCCGAATGTTTCAATTCGTACCGTTAACGATAAAAAATATTTAATTGGTATGGGAAAGTATGCTGATTATGACGACAACAACATCTCTCCAAATTTGATACAGATTGTTCGACTACTAATGCATCAATTTGATAATATACGAAGCGGTAATACATCAATACCCATATTTTGCTTGTATGCTAGGATGTACACCATTTATGTACCTGAATTGGAGGAGACGATGGATGGAGGTGACTTCAACATTAAATATACCGAACTTATCTCGTTTGCCAATTTATTTGGCTTAAATAAAGATGGTGATTATTTAAATGAGATGATTAATATTGTTGAAAAAAATACATTTAGAAAAATATGGTATAAACTTATAGACATAGATGCTGTACAATCTGTCAGATTCGGTTGTTATCCTCTAATAAGTAATCAGTCTTACAACACAAAACTTCCAAATGATGAAATTTTAGTAAGCAAACTGATCAAATTAGAATACTGTGTTGATTGTCATATACTAAAAATTGTACGTTTATTACTTAATTTGAAAGATCCAAACGTTGAAATTGATAACTTAATTAAATTAATTGTTGATCTAGAAAAATATGCAATATCAAACAAACTAATTGACTTTGAAGAATTTTTGTTTTCAGAATCATCTGTCGAGGAAAATATTTGTAAGTTTAAAAATCATCTAAAGCAGAAATATTTTAGTTCAAGTATATTATGAGCTTATGCTTCATTTTGAAAAAACTAGAAACAAAGAAAGCGCATCCAAGTTGGTTCTCATATTAGCTAATTATTTACTTCCTAGTCTAATCAAAATCAGACACTATTTAGAAGATATTTTCTCTACTCCAGTGGCAAGAACTATTTTACTACCAGTGGTAATTTATACTAAGTTGAATTTTATAGAACGGGGGCTATTTCTAAGACTAATTCAAGCAAGAAACTTATTTCGGCAATTGAAGCAGTGGGGGCAAACTTTCACCACTGACCGACAGATTAATATCTTTTATTCTTTCAAACATGAATGAAATATTAAAGGAGTTGAGTGTCTTTGTTACCAAGTCCTTTTATTGGATGGAAAATTTTTAATACCCAGAAGTACATTATGAGGATGTTTAACACATCAAGTCACGAAATTTTTGCTTATTTAGACTCCGAGGCCTCCTCATCATTGTCATTATTATTTGATAACAACTTTATAAATGAAGTTGAGTATCCCAGATACAAATGTTTTGATCGATTTATCTGAGAACCAGTTTGAGCAATTGTTTTCTCAACTTCATAAAAATGCATTAAAGCTTGATAATATTATTCAGAATAACTTTTCTAAAAGCTAAGAAGGCGAATTGATATCTACCGAAAATTTAGGAGATATTAGCTGGTTTTTTCAGGTTTCTTCAAGTGAATACTTGATTTTATTGATGACAGACAGTTAGCCGAATTATTAGGGGAACTAAAAGTTGAGATATAACGCTGAAGCTGAGGACTAAGCCAACATTACTATGTAATCTAATTGTTTGCCTTCAAGGCTTTTCTTCATTTAGTATTTATTTTTATACTAATTAGATGAGTTTTTATGCCCAAGTAATCTGTAATGAAATAATGTACTTTATTCTTTCATTGTTTTATGATTCCTAAATGAAATAAGCACAAAAAATCACGAGAACATATTATAAGTTTCAGGAAAACACAATATACAGTTTTTTTTTGGTTTACAGTTGAAATGAATATTTTGTTTTAAAACTATTTAGAAGAAAAGATAACCCAGCTTCATTCAAAAGCCTTGGCCGGTAAATTTTGTTTTGGACTACAAATTAATGACAAAGCTATAATTTTTTGAAAACCGTAAGATATCATTTATATTTTATCCAGAAAACTCAGTTAGCCAACAAAAAAAAAAAAATTCAACACGCCCGCTGTCAAGGCCATAAGAAGCGTCAGCTAAAGAATTTTAACCAAGAATAAAGAAAATCTTACAGTATTTCCTAGTTTAAACTTTGATCAGATGAGTACTCCAGCTGCTTTAGGTTATCATAAATTTCAACCATCCCATTATGAGTTTTCATTGTGTAGTCTAACAGTTCTAGTTCATCAATATTATAGGTGCGGAATTGCCTAATTGGAACTTCTTTATTAAACATAAAATCAATTTCTGCTAATGTTCTACCTCTGCAATCTGGAAATATAAAATTCAACAAACACTGCGGCCGCCACCGAGAATGAACCATTATGAAACCAATTTTTGATTGAAAATTTGCATAGCCGGCGGCACAGATGAAGGGTCTGGAATAATAAACAACAAATATATATTCAGAATAATATAAATAGGACACGGTTTTAGTTTGTTTAAATTATATCTTAAATCGTTTTTATAATTATCGATTAATACTATAGAATAGTTATGTATACCCAAACCAATAAAATTATAATGAAAACAAAATACAGTCGTTAGCACGAAACTGTGTTTACTCTTTCAAACTTGACTTCTTTAGACTACGAATCCAGCAATAGAGAACAAAGATTATTCGTACGAATCAACATCACTCCATAGAAATTTTGCTCTAAAATACTGAGCAACAAAGCAAAGAAGCAACAAAATTGGAACTTCTAGCAATGGACCAAAGGTTGCAGCAATAGATTGTTGACTGCCAGATCCATAAATCGAAATCGCAATAGCTAAACTTAATTCAAAATTATTGGAGGCAGCTGTAAAAGTCTGAGTTATAATTTCAGAGTAATTTGCAGAACAGTTTGTTATCCATCTGTCTGTGCTTTCAGTGAGTTGCTTTTCACAACCACATAATAGTTCACTTTTCTCATCCTCATCGGATATATCATTAATATCTAAACGTGGTGGTACTCTACCAAGTATGAATCTTAATAAGAAAAAAGTTCCAAACCAAGTTATTACAAAGTAGACGATCAAAGGAACAAAACAACGTAATGCAGATCTAATATCCTTAATAAAATCATTGCCTCTTTCAATAAAAATAACAATAATAGTGTATATCAAACCGATAAATGCCCAAGGTGATATAAACGGCATGATTCTCTTTTCATAGATTCTAATACCAATTGTAAAATTGGCAAGAAGTCTGATCAATAATCCAAACCCAAGAGGAACACCCAAGAAAAATGCCACACTTTTAGCAACTAATGAATAAGAGACCATATTGCTATCTTCAGAATGAAATTGGCCAGTTATCACATAACAGAAAAATAATTGATACGGAGCATAAAGAACAATTTGTAAGACACTATTTATCAATACTAAGATGGCACATAAATTATGATCACCATCTGCAATATCGTTCCAAACCAAAACCATTGCAATGCATCTAGCCAAACCGATCATAATAATACCAACCCTATATTCAGGCTTGTCAAATAATGTTAGCCATGCTAAACCAAACATCAAAAATGGACAAATTATCCAATTTAGAGTCAAGGAAATCAAAATATGATTAATGTATTTTTTTTGAAAGATTAAAGAATGAAAATGTTCCCATTCAACTTTACATAATGGAGGTATCATCATAACTATAAGCCCAACAGCCAATGGAACGGAGACTCCAACAACTTCCGCTCCATTAAACGCCTCTCTTGAGGATGGAACATACACTGAAAGTAATACACCAAGAACTATTGCCAGTATAATAGCTATGGGTAAAATTTTATCAGTAATTGAGAGACGAGACCAAGCTTGGCGAAAGTTTGACTTCTTAATATATGTAGAAGTATTCATGGTATCTTTAATTTTGGAATTGATTCACCAGAAGGGAAAAAAGTATTTGATAGCAGGAGATTAAAAAAAAAAAAAAAAAAAAAAAAAAAAAGGAAAAATTAGACTTTTTAAGTTGGGAGAGGAGAGGGGACTAATTACCACTGTATTAGTAATCCCACATACCGTCAATTTAATTTACTGATCTCTTTTAACTATTCACACGGAATAGTTTAAGATAAAGCCATAAGAAATATATCTCTGAAAGAAGAATATTAAAATGTTGAGTAAACAAAAAGTCATTCTTAATCAAAAAAATAACATACAAATCTAATTAAAGTTCTTAATCTTGCAGAATTCTTTCTCCGTTTTCGTTAATAATGGTTTCACCGTCCTCCTTGCTAAATGACTTAAGTTGAGGGTTAGGAAGAATATCAAGTACCGTTTCTGATGGTCTACATAACCTGACGCCAACTTCAGTAACAACAAATGGCCGATTTATCAAAATTGGATATTGTAGCATGAATCCTATAAGTTGTTCATTTGTCCAATGCTCTTCGCCTAATCTGAGAGTTTCATAAACTTCAACATTCTTCTCTCTTAAAGCTTCACGTACAGTCAATCCTGATTTGGAGATTAAGTCAATCAATTCTTCTTGAGTTGGTGGTGTGTTTAGATATTCAACGATATCAGGTTCTTGCCCCGTATTTCTGATTAAGGCAAGAGTGTTTCTTGAAGTTCCACATAAAGGATTATGATATATCTTAATAACTTCTGTCATATCTGCAAACTATAGGGACGGCACTTCGTACGTCTTGGTAAAAGATTGATGAAAAAAAAAAAGGGAAAGCAAGGGATCAAGAAATATTTGTGGGATTTTCTCATAACTTCTCAGTGTATCCCATAAAGATTTTTCTTTTGTGGTTCAATCATGGTATTAGATTTTTAATCTTTTCATGCCCGAATAAAAATTTATCATGTACAAGCCTACTAAAAATTATTTGTAAAGATGATTAGGCAAAATAGGACGATTGTTTATCAAGATAAGAGATGGTTAATGAAGGTATTCATCATTTAAAAGACATGATAATGTGAATGCAAATAAAAGCAATGAAGAAAACCCAAAGAGTTGGGTTTTGCCCCTAAGTTTTAAAGCTGGGATTTCTGTAATTACCACGTAAGTTAGTGGAGCCCAACCAAGAGAAAAAGCCGCAGTAAATATAAACATGCAACTATTCCATCATTGGACTGGTAATCTTATCAACGGTTCCTACACCACCCATAGCCATTAAAGAACCAATTTGAAGCTATGATCCAAATCTGAAGAAGCGCTTTCTTCCAATTTGATCTGCAAAAATAAGCTGAGTAACACAAATCCGATACCGACCACAGATGATCCAATGCTCATTTTAAATGCATTAACAGTTCTCAAACTTTTTATATATATTGTACCTTATTGTGAAGCAAACTTTTGGCCTGTTACCTGCTGAAATATATTTATTCCTATACGAATAATGTTCTTTTGAGGTTGACAACTTTAAATAAATCACCATAAGTGTGATTATTCAAAGATTCATTGACGATGGTTTTTTTAAGCAGATCAAATTCTTGATTAATATTCTCTTCAGGATATTTACCTTGTCTATATTCCCTCGACGTTTTCAATGTTTCTTTATCTTTACCCTTAATAGCCAACCAGATTCGGGATTCACTAACTAAAAAAATTCCTGTCCCAACAATTACAGGAAAAATAAAGAATAGACACACTGGTATCTTCCAGGCCTCCTCATTATCTATAGTAGAAGTGGCATTAGTAATAATATGAATTATTGAACCACCGCTACTATTAGCTAACTGAAATGCTCCAACCATAAACCCTTTAGCTTTATGAGGCGTAATTTCTGATTGTAGCAACGGAATACTTAATGCCTCCATACCGATATAAATATAGTTTAACACTCTACCACAAAGCAACTGTTCCTTGTGCTTAGAAGTGATTGTTATGATACCGGTTATAACAGCAATGCAGCTCATGGTGAAAATACAGACTTTTCTCCCCAAATTATCACTAACGTAACTTCCAAAAATTAAACCAGCCGCAAAACCTATATATTGAAAACTGTTCAAGTAAGATAGATAAGTTGTAGTCAAAGAATGCGCATGCGTCTTTATATTATATTCACCAAAAGTTTCTTGGAAGGAATTCAAATTGTAGCAAACCCCTGGTTGTCAAACCCCATGTGAATGATGAAAAGATCAGAAGAAAACAAGTGTAAGAAAGTTTCCAATTAAAACATGTTTTGAAGTTCTAAATAAACTAATTTTTTTAGATAGTGTTAACTTCATTTTATGAAAATATGGTAGTATTAATTTGAAAGAGGTTTATGGCTTAAGTGGCAATTCAAACCAATATTGACCGGTAGTTGTGCTCCGTTATATATGTAATTTTGTTCATATCTGGAATATCATTGAAGTTATCGAAAAGCCACTTAAAAGAATGCCACAATTTTAAGCTAAGAAGCTGTTAAACTTCAATATTCTCTTCTGTGTTATATAGAGAAACTAAATCGGAACTTTTCTAGGTGGGCAATCTTCCTAAAACATGATGTGATTGTCTCCTTCCATCATTTTCGTCACAGTGTCAATTTTATAGTTGGTAATATGTAGCATTTAAAAATTGCGTTCGGTATCTAGCTCTTTGCGGTTTCAAATAATATCAAAATGTGAAGTTATTGTTACTGTGTAAATTTATTTCTCTCGAGCCTCCCTTTGTAGGAATACCATAACTAAGAAAAAAAAAAAAACTTGCATCGGAGTTTATATCCCAATTCGGATACATCATTGTTATCTTTGGACAATCGAAATTTGGTTCCTATCAAGCTTTAAAAGGAGACACTTAGACCATGCGTTCATAAGTTTAGGAAGCTTCAGTGAAGAAACTAAACGTTTAAGTTTTCAAAGCCAATATAGTTTGAATGGGAAAAATGTCGAAGCCAAACGTGATTATTTTTATGCCGGATCAGCTTCGTTATGATTGTGTTGGAACATTTGGAAATAACAGCATCCAAACACCTAACATAGATAAACTTGCAAACAAGGGCACTAAATTTACTAATTGTTTTCTTGAACATTCGGGTTGTTCACAGAGCACATGTTCAATATTTTCGTCCAATATTTTCGTCCAAATATCCACATGTAGATGGCAATAGAGGTCTCAACAGCCTATTACAACCACAAGAACCAAACTTTTTTAAAACAATGAAAGAAAATGGATACCATGTAGTTGCATTGGCTCCCAGAGGAGATTTATTTGCAAAAGATGCTGCAGAATTGAGTCTTGATGAATATGGTTTTCTAGTTGAACCTGAAGTTAACTTTGGAATCGAGAAGTTAAAGAATGCCAATAAGGAAAAAAGAATTGGGATTCAGGATATGACAGATTTATGGAGTCAATTATTTTATACTGGTAAAAAGGGAAATGATACTGTGTTAGACTTTGACGAGGCTGCCATCAGATCAGCTGAAAAATGGCTTGATAATGCTCCGAAGAAGAAGCCATGGGTTTTATTTTTATCTTTAATTTTTCCACATGTTCCATTTGCCATTGGAGAGCCATACTATTCTATGTACGATAGATCAAAGATGCCCAAACCGCAGGATTATAGTTTGAAGATTGGTCATATATGCAAAGATTAAGGAAAGAATATGGTACTGATAGCCTCGGACGATACTTGGGCAGAAATTACTGCAACTTACTATGGCATGATTTCCAGAATTGACAACCAGCTAGGTAGAGAATGAAAAGATTAGAGCAAAATGATTTGGTTGATAAAACTTACACCATATTTTTTACCGACATGGTGAATATTTAGGTGATTACGGGTTAGTTGAAAAATGGCCCAGTGGAGTGTCAGATAGTTTGGTTCATGAGCCTTTAATTATTTCCGGTCCCAATTTACCAGAAAACAATGTTAATGATTCCTTATGTGAAATGGTTGATATTTGTCCTATACAATATATGAGTTATGCGGTTTGATAACAATCATTATCCAAGCAATGGTAAATCGCTATTACCTCTAATGCTCAAGAAAGTAGAAAAATTAAAAATTATTCTTTCAATGAAAGAGGCTTCTTAAAGTCTGAAGAGCCAATTATTGAATATGCTACCTATCCATATGATATCAAAGCCACACTTCAGCACACTGATACCGAGATTGTTGGTAGAGTCACTAGTATGAGAGATAAAAATTTTACTTACATTTATAGACTTTACGAAGAAGATGAGTTGTATGATCGTCAGAAAGATCCAGGCGAATTAAATAATTTGGCAAATTTGGATCAATATCAAACCACCAAAAGGAAAATGAGAGACGCTATGCTTGAATGGCTTGTTGAAACGAGCGATGCTGCCCCAATGAAAATAGATTCCAGATTACCGGAATTCAACTTAGTTTCGCCATTGAAGCAATACGAACAGAGACTGGCTTTTGAATGCGAGTAATGTAAAATCTTGATAAACGATAATGTATACGAACCTTAGTTCCACTGTAATAAGTATTATTTTTTTAGTTTTCAATTCACTTTTTCAAACCTAGTAAGCTGGTAAAAAAACATCAGTTAAATAGATAAAATAGTGGTTATTAATTTGCAATAGATTTGTATAACCAAAGCCATTCGTTTTATATCTGACGCTTGAAACTTCAATTGGCATATTATTTGCAATCTGTATTACTTCCACTTAAAAGATTAAAATAGGATAGAAAAATAAAAAATAACAAGATACAAACCAAGTTGATTCCAAAAGAAACATATGCTTATTTAACAGATATAGGACAGAGTAAAACTGATAAATTAAACTCAAATAAATTTTCCTTTGCATATCCTTTTTCCTTCTTGATAGATTTTGCTGTGTGTACCTCCAAAGGATTACCTTAATTGTATTGTTTATCTGTTGGTGGTTCAAAATATCTGCCAGTGGTTCATGTAATTGAACATAAAATCGTGCATGAATAAATTGTTACAATACTTTGAAAAAGCACTATGAGTTTCAAAAAATTCACTATGAGATAAGCACATTATATCTATTGAAGAGTACTAGTGAGAATATAAAATAATAGTAAAATACTAATCATTGCATAGTTATTGGACAAGATCCGAATGAGCATTTCATATAATCAGGGTACTTGTAATAAAAAACTTCAATTGAGATGAACCAGTAACTTCTTGAAGCAAGTCACCAATAGTTAAGAGAAACATTTAAATTTACGATTTAATGGTACTAGATAAAAAAATACCAACTTCATCCTAGATTATAGATTGTTCGTCGATAACAGCTTAACAGACACATATTTTTAATTTACATTGCCCAATTAACCGCTGGTTCATTGCACTCTTTATTTTATAAGAGAGTTTAATATTCTGTAATCACACCGTTTTTTGAGTATTTTCATTGATACAAAATAAGAGATATATGATAACGAAGTTTGCAATTACGCTAAGTGATAAACTCTTGGGATTCTTGGGACTCTTGAAATTAATCTTAACAATTCTGTTAGTAAGAAAATGTACGGCATTTTATAGCGGGTATGGTATAGTATGAAGTCATTGGTTGATAGTGCAATAGGCGTAGATCCGAAATGATTAAAAAACGCTCATTGATAAGGAAGCTTGAAAACCAAACCACCGCTACAACAGCCACGGATTATGGAAAAGACCGCACGGAGTAAATTCTTCAGATACCCTAATCACGTGATCTAATTAAAAAAAGTATTGTTGTCTAAGTAGATCTAAATTTTTGGAACATTCAAGCCTGGCTAGCTCAATCGGTAGAGCGTGTGACTCTTAATCACAAGGCTGCGGGTTCAAGCCCCGCGTTGGGCTATATTTTTAGATTTTTTGTTTTCTGATGCCTGTTTACCACAAGTATATTGAACATGCCACTATTGTCAATTTTTTTTGTTTCGGTTTCCTGATTAATAATAATAATAATAATACAAAAAATATATTTTAGTTTAAAAATAAATAAAATACGTTATAAAAAAATACAAAATATTAAGTTTGAAAAAACAACTAATAATTCAATGAATCAATTATTTCATAAATATAATTTAATAAGTCTGGCACTTTGATTGTATAGTCAATAAATTCTTCTTTATGACCATTAAATAATTTCAACCCATCATTATATTTAATGATCTCTCTAATTATTAAAACTGTTGAAATATTAATTTCATTCAGCTTCAAATAATCATTAAAACCGTAATTAAATAATTCAAATTTAATTTGTTCACTTTTGTTCAACTCAGGTTTGAAGAATTTCAAATCGTTATTCTTATTTTTATTAATATTTAGTGCTTGCAGCTTGCCATTTTCGACATCAATTATTTCAAATCTAGGTTCAATGCCTTTAATAATAAACTTTCTTGAATTATTACCCAAATTAATAACCATCGCTTTCGAATTTGGAAACGCATGTTGGACATTTTTAATAAAATCAACGGCAGGCAACAAATTTTTCTTCTCGAACTGTTTTTCATAAGATCTCCAAAGTTCAATCTGGGTAACTTCACCAGAATCAATGGGTTTGAAACAACATCTCATCCAAGTTGTGGCCCTCTGTGGCTCATTCAATTTATTTAATTCTGACAAAAATTCTTTCGATAAAAGTGGTATTAGAATATTTTTGTTTAAATTCAAACTTGAACAATCGTTTGATTTGACTCTTTTATATAACTTTAAGTAATCTAGCTGTTGCTGGTTGAATTCTGTTTTGAAATCTTGTTTATAAATTAATAATTTAGGCAAGAAATTTTCTAGTAAGTTTGAATTATTAAAGTTGGATAAGATTTTGGCTAAGTTTGATTCTTTAATATTAATGAACTGAATCAAAAAATCCAAACTTGTTAAAATCAACTCATCATCAAACTGATTCTTATTAATTGATAGGATAAGAAACCCAATTATTTTATCTAATAACTCCCCACTAATTAAATCACTTGCATCATTATCCTCATTCGAATTATATAATAATCTACTTAAACTTCTCAAAATTGTAATTATAATATTTTTATCCTGGACATTGTTTAAAATTTCTGTGAGTATCATGAATATTTCATCATCATTTTTAACGGGACTCAAGTATGATGAAATACTTTCAATGATATCCAAATTATATTTAAGTAGTTCTTTAAATTGATCAAAATTAAAAAAGTTCTTATTATCTGAAGTTTTCAAAATTTCAATCAATATTTCCTTCAATTTGAAATTCAAACTCACAATTTGACAATTATCGATATCCTGGATCAAATTTCTTATAAT
This sequence comes from Kregervanrija delftensis, assembly GCA_019155655.1. NCBI lineage: Eukaryota > Fungi > Ascomycota > Pichiomycetes > Pichiales > Pichiaceae > Kregervanrija > Kregervanrija delftensis. The sequence continues at coordinate 87,863 of JAFMZF010000011.1, read as the reverse complement.
CAATGAGCAATCAATTCTGATATTCAAATCGGTTTTGAAATTCAAGTATTTAATTAGATAATCAATCAGCCAATTATATTCATTTTTGAGTGAAATTTTCTTTGGATCGTTATTTGACAGCGCAATTAACAAGTTCAAAGTGAATGTGATTTCTTCCAGATCTTCACTTTCAAATGATAATCTAATCCTATCAATTTGGTTGCAACCGGGATGATTTAAACCGTTGATGTTATGATATGTAAATTGATGTTCATTCTTTAAATACTTATTATTTTCAATGAACTTTGATTCCTGCGTTGAAGTTGGTGTTGGATCTATAGGAAACACCCTGGTTGGTTCAAACATGATACTACTCAAGGAAAAATAACGTGAATGAGATGGATTACAATAATAATTCAATCCCGATTTACAACTCGAAAACAAAAAAAACACTAGAAATTACAGGATGCGAAAATGAACCCAAATGAAAAGGAAAAAAAAAAATAATCCAAAAATCCAAAAATCCAAAACATCAGTACACCATAAAAAGAACCAAAGCCCATCAGTACACCACAATTTAAGTCACGTGCAATCGGAATTCAATTAGTTTTTCATATTTTACACCCGCTAAAGAGATGAGCAGGAATTGGTTACCCAATTAGGAACCGTCTGCCGTTTGCTTATCAGCTCCGTTTGATGAGTTCATTGATTGTTTAGGACGTCTGTTTCTTTTTCTATTGTGTTGGGTGTCGGTTTTCTTAGCTGGTTGGCAATTCTCTGCATGCGGTCCGAAAAATTCAAGGCATAAATTAATACAAGTGATGATCGGTGGTGATGTTATCAAATCGAGCGTATCTAGAATTGAACTGTAATCTCTAATCTCTAATCTCTAATCTTGTGTTCATTTCCCGTTACCAGTTTTGTTTATTATTATTACTATTCTTTTTTAGTTATTTTTTTTAGTGGGACATCAGATGTTATATTGTGGTGATGATAATTCAATTTGTATTTAATCGGTCGATTTCCTGGTTTTAGTCAACCCTGAATATAATTGCTGCTATATTTTTATTCTTTCCTACTCTTACTAATTAGATTACTGTCTCCGTCTACGTCTACAATGTCCGATATAATTCCGACCAAGTCGATGGTTTCGCCAATACATTCAAGGCTGCAAGGAATCGCTTCATCAGAATCAAATATCAGAGAAATCGATGCAGTCGGTGCTAAGGATGATGATGATTTGCTAGCTGAAATTGGTTATAAACAAGAATTAAGAAGAAGATTTTCTACGTTCCAAATTTTTGGTATCGCTTATAGTATTATGGGTATTTTGCCATCTGTTGCTTCGTTAGCCGGTACTGGTTTATCATCCGGTCCATCTGGATTCTTATGGTCTTGGTTTATCTCCTCAATTTTCATTCTATCGGTTGGTATTTCAATGTCAGAATTGGCATCGTCAATTCCAACATCCGGTGGGTTATACTACTGGACATTTTACTATGCACCAGAGAAATACAGAATTCCAATTTCTTTTGTTATCGGATTGTCAAATACAATGTCGTTATGTGCAGGTGTTGTTTCCGTTGCGTATGGTAATGCGGAAGAAATTTTAGCAGCTGTCTATCTTTCAAAAAATGGTAATTTTGAAATTACAAATGGTAAAACTTATGGTGTTTTTGCAGCTTGCGTTATTTTTGAAGGTCTTGCAACATGTGCTTCATCAAGAAATGTTGCGTTATTGCAGACAATTTCTTCAGTCTGCCATACAGGTTTGTTGGTTTTGTTTTTTATTGCCTTACCAATTGGTACAAAAGTTAATAGAGGTGAATTCAACGACGGTAAGTTTATTTTTGGAACTGTTCAAAATTACTCAGATTGGGCAAAAGGTTGGCAGTTCTGTCTATCAATGATGACCGCTGTTTGGACAATTGGTGCGTTTGATTCGTGTGTCCATATGTCGGAAGAAGCTAAAAATGCAAGTTATGGTGTTCCAATAGGTATTTGTAGTGCAATTACAGCATGTGGTATTTTAGGTTGGTTTATTATCATTTGTTCGACCGCTTGCATGAATCCAGATGTTGGAACCGTTTTGGCGACTGATACAGGGTTCCCAATGGCACAAATTATTTATGATTCTTTGGGCAGAAACTGGGCAATTGCTTTCATGTCATTAATGGCAGCTTGTCAATGGTTAATGGGATCGTCACTAGTTACTGCATGTTCAAGACAAATTTGGGCATTTTCAAGGGATGATGGATTACCATTTTCTAATATTGTCAAGGTTGTTAATCAAAAATTAAAAGTTCCAATCAGAGCTGTTATTTTAGCGGTCTTATTATCCTTAGCACTAGGTTGTTTATGTTTAGCCGGTTCAGCGGCAGCAAATGCTTTGTTTTCTTTAGGTGTTTGTGGTAACTACTTGGCTTGGTGTACACCAGTTTTCTTCAAATTAACAAGTGGTAAAAATAGATTCAAACCTGGCTCTTTTTATTTAGGTCCATTGTTGTCAACAATCAATGGATGGATTACATGTGCGTGGGGAATGTTTATTATAATACTTTGCTTTTTCCCATCAATGAAACATCCAATGAAAACCGATATGAACTATGCAGTTGTTATTAGTTGTGGTGTTTGGATTTTATCAATTGTCTTTTTCTTCGTTTATAAATATAAATTTTATCACGGTCCAAAAACAACATTGGGTGAAAAAGATGATTCTGAAAGTACTGATATTGAACAATTAGGATTTACCCATGAAGAAAAAGATTCTGATAAATCTGCTTAGGTAAAAGTTTTGAATTTACTGATACGAATGCTATTACTTGAACTTTTTATAATATATTCTATTAAAATGCTTTAAATTACTCACAAACTGTAGTCTCAAATTTCGAAACTTGCTCTAAGTAGCCGGTACAATTCTCGTAAAAATTAATTAAGGTATTATTAACTTTTGTATTGTAGTATATATAAACAACTCGAAATAACAAAAAAAAGATTAGACAGAAAATTGACGTTAAAATTAAATTGTTGAGTTTGATGTACACGAGTCAAATAGTCATTAATTTGAAAATAATTAAAATAAATCATCCCAAAAATTGATTATTTACTATCGATAAATTTAACTATCCATCTTCTATCTTATTATTCTTTTTGAGCAGTTTTGGCTGTACTCAATTTTTCTTTCACAATAGTATCAATTTTTTGAATTACAGTAATTTTTTCTGTAATCAAACCTTGTAATTTGTTTGAGTCTATATCTAATTTATTAATTCTCTTATTAAAAAATTCTTTTGAATCTTTAGCATTCTTTTCGATGTAATACCCTGTACCAATATCAATTTTAAAATTATTTTTCTTAATATTACCCGGAATATATAATGATGAAGTTAATGGAAGTAAAGTTTGTTTGTTATCCTTAGTATTATTAATATATTCAACATTTTTAATACATTCTTTATATTTTGACTGTGCTAAAAGTAGTGCATCATATGATGATTGTAAATGATTTAATTCTTGCGAAACATTCGCCTTGAACGAAAGTAACTGTTGAGGTTCTAGTGTATTTAAATTGATGGTATTTGACATCTTCAACTCTTTCTGGATATCTTCCAATTAATGTAGTTAAAATGAATATGAAAACGTTTAGATTTCGACAATTCATGAAACTTGAAATTTTAATTTTCCTTCTCTAAAATTCTGTGGCTGAGAAATTTTACTATTTTTTGACTTATTCGAATCGTTTTATTACTTTATGCTATCTATTTTTACATGATTATCTATTTTAACTACAGTTTTTAGTTTACAACAGGAAGGTTTTTTTTTTCTTTCTTGCAACTTTTTTTTTCATCACTTGAATACTCCCATTATTATACAATCTCCTTTTTATTAAATAACAATAAAAATTAGCGGAAATATCTACTTTACCTCTACTAATATGATTGTCGACTAATTGATAATCGACTATTAAGTTATCATCAATGCTACCATTGATAAACCCCTTTTCTTGCAAGTATTTTATTTTAACTGCATCAGTCATTAAATAGAATTCTTGATCTTTGATGTCTAAATTCTTCAAAAATTTATTATTATCATCATCACCTACTAATTTTAGATTTGTCTCCAAATATTGCAATTTGTTATTAATTTTTAAACTTTTCAATCCACTTAAAATATCATTTTTATTAATTAAGTTATCTCTTACTAAAATTCCTCTCAAATTTGGCATCTTGTTAACATTAATTGACAATATAATTGATTTAAATCCGCTTGTTGTTAATCCGGAATTATTTAAATTTAGCCAATATAAACTATTCAAATTGTAAATTAAACTATTGATTAATTTTTTTGAATTTGCTAGATTGATTATTGTATGGATTGAAAAAATTTCGTTAACATCTTTAACCAATGATGGAATGTCAATGTTTGTCGGCAATGTTTCAACTCTGTGTCTATCGTTAATTTTTAACCTACTTATACTCCATTGTCTTATATTTTTAGTGCTATTATTTGCATTCTTATTATGACATTTAAAATCTTCATTCTTACTTAGTAAATTTGCAAATACTAAAAAACAATATGGTGTATCTTTATCATTCATCAAGATTTCTTGCCAAATTTTTAATAGCTTTTTTGATGGTAAACCAATTAAATAATCTAAATCAATATGCTCTTCAATATGTTGTTCATTATATTTTTTATTGTTATTAACATAATTAACAATCCTATAGTTGATCAAGCTTTTAACTTCTGTATCTTTAAATAATAAATCATTACCTGGTCTCGTAAAATTTGAGCCAAAACTCATTTATTCATTTGTTCATTTAACAGAGTAAATAGAAAAATAGGTAGGAACAAGAAAACAGATCCGGGCAAAATTAGATTTCCCACTCACAACAAAGTAAAGTGGCTTCATAAAAATAATTTTCAATTTTTACATAAATTTGTTTGGACTTGTTTTCGTTACTAGTAAATCCGTAAGCTGAACTATATCGGATGTCGACACTGCCAACAAGTCTTAAACGACTTTTAGTGTCCAAGGTTCATACGACCTGGGCCAAAACATTTGTTTGTAAGCCACAATATTATTTTCAGCCAACAAATTTAACAGAAATCGAAGAGATTGTTAACTATGCACGTAAATTTAAAAAGTCTATTATGGTTGTTGGCTCAGGTCATTCACCATCTGATATGACAATGACAAATGATTGGTTGGTCAACTTAGATAAATTCAACAAAATTTTAAAAGAGTCTCCTTCAAAAGATGGCAAATATACCGATATTACAACAGAATCTGGTATTAGAATTTTCCAATTGAACGAAATCTTATCTTCTAAAGGTTTAGCAATTCAAAATTTAGGTTCGATTTCGGACCAGTCAATTGCAGGTATTATTTCAACAGGTACCCATGGTTCCTCACAATATCATGGACTAGTTTCTCAGCAAATTGTTGACTTAACTTTAATTAACGGTATGGGTGAACTTATTAATTGTTCAGCAACTAAAAATCCGAAATTATTCAAAGCTGCTTTGTTATCATTAGGTAAAATTGGCATTATTGTCGAAGTTACAATTAGAACTATTCCAAGATACCAGATTAAATCAAAACAAGAAGTTATCACATTCGAAACTTTATTAGAAAAATTTGATTCAATTTGGACAACGGATGAATTTATTAGAATTTGGTGGTTCCCATACACCAAAAGATGTATCTTATGGAGAGCATCAAAAACTGTTGAACCGATTTCAAAACCAAGATTGTCTTGGTATGGTACGAAATTTGGTAGATTTTTCTATGAATCGTTACTATGGATCTCTGTCAAATTTTTACCAAGTCTAACGCCATTCATTGAAAGATTTGTTTTTTCAAGACAGTATGGTCTGACTGAAACCTTTGATAATGGTGAAATATGTATTCAGGAATCTGTTGAAGGTTTGAATATGGATTGCTTATTTTCACAATATGTTGACGAATGGGCTGCACCATTAATTAATGGACCAGAAATTATTAGATCATTAAATAAATCAATTGAAGAGGCAGCTCGTTCAAAAGAATTTTTTGTTCATTCACCAATTGAAATCAGGTGTTCAAATACTACTACACCGTACAAACCACAAGACTTATCAACTAGAAAAATGATTGATAATGGACCGGTTTATGGTAATCAATTAAGACCATATTTGGACACAACACCGCAATTAAATTGGGTTCCAAATGATAATATCACAAATAGCCAATTAACATTATATATCAACGCCACGATTTATAGGCCATTTTATTGTAAATCACCATATAAAAAATGGTTTAAAATTTTTGAAGAAACGATGGATGCAGCTGGAGGTAAACCGCATTGGGCTAAGAATTTCTTATGTGATAAAAATAAAATGCTTGAGTGGTATGGTGATGATTTAATTGAGTGGAGGAAAATCAGAAAAGAATCCGATCCTGAAGGAGTATTTTTAAGTGGAATTGATTGGGTTAAAAGATTTGGTATTGTTGAAGATGATGAAATTGAAAGAGTAGAAAAAAATAGATTTGATGCCGAAGTCGAATAAATAGAATTTAGTTTACATTTACAGTACTTATAGAATAGATTTACCCTGTATAAAAAGTGCAATATGTTAGAAAAATACGATTCTTTGAAACACATGAAAAAAAAAAAATCAACCATAAATTGTTGAAAGTTGATCTTTGTTTTGTTTACGTAAACGCGATTTAATTGTTTTTATCTTTGTTTGTTTTTCTTGTTTTTGACATACTTTTTTTCAAAGTAACAGGGTCAACAACGATGGCATCTGTATTTTCTGCATTAGATAGGAAGAAAAAAGCTGTTACAAAGATAGATTTATCATTTGGTTTAAAAAACAAGAAAAAAGCTATTCCTAGCCTAGATTCATCATTTGCTTCAGCCAGTAAAAAACAAAATCCATTAGAAGAACCATCATTATTAGATACTGCCACCACCAGTTCACTTCTTCTTAATACAGTGCCTAAAAAGAAAAAACCAAAATTGGATTCAATTTTACGTAAACAATCTTTTTCAGGCTCCATGGTAGCTAAACCAAGGCGAAAACAATCGTCTCAATTATCAAATGATAAAGAAAATAAAATTATTAACTCGAATAAAAGATTATTACCGTGGGAAACTGTTAAACCAACAAATCCAAGATTTAAAAGTATAAATATATCTTCAAGTTCTATTAATGCAATTCCTGAGACTTTTTCAAAAGAACAAAAACTGGTTGTTTCAAAAATTTTAAATGAACGAAAAAATGTTTTCTTCACTGGATCAGCTGGTACAGGTAAATCATATTTACTAAAATTTTTAATTAGAAAACTGAAAGTTAAATATGGTTTATCAAGTTTAGGTATTACAGCGTCAACTGGTTTAGCAGCATCAAATATTAATGGTGAAACAATTAATAGGTTTTCAGGTATTGGATTAGGTAACGAAGATGCTGGCATTTTAATTCAAAGAATTTTAAAAAATAAGAAAAGTATCGAAAAGTGGAAGAACTGTAGGGTTCTAATTATTGACGAAATTTCAATGATTGAAGCAAGCTTACTCGATAAATTGAATAAAATTGCAAAAAAAATTAGGTTAAGTGACAAACCATTTGGCGGGATTCAGCTTATTTTAACAGGAGACTTCCTGCAATTACCACCAGTTGATAAAAGTGGTTCAACATTATTTTGCTTCAAAAGTAGATGTTGGAATGAAGTAATTGATGAACAGATTTTGCTAACAAAAGTTTTTAGACAACAAGGAGATCAAAATTTAATTACCTTATTGAATTGTTTGAGAATCGGTAAAATTACAAAAGAAATTGAAACACAATTTAAAAAATTTGAAAGGGAAAGAATTTATAGTGATGGTATTGAGCCAACAGAACTATACCCGACAAGAGACGAAGTTGAAAAATCAAATTATCAAAAATTAAATAAATTAAGTGGTAATTTAAAGGTTTTTCAAAAAAAGGATATTCCATTATCGGATGAACCGATCTCGTCATATATTGAAAAACAGTTAGATTTACAGAAATGTCCAAAAATTTTAGAATTAAAAAAGGGTGCACAAGTTATGAGTCTTCTAAATGATTATGAAGATACTAATATTGTTAATGGTACTTTAGGTATTGTGATAACGTTCATTACCAAAAAAATGTACGATTTATTCATTTTAAAATTTAGTAATAGTTTTAAGAATAATCTGAATCTTTTATTATTCATTGGCGACTACATTGAAAATAAACATTCTGTTGATTTTGATTACTTCAAGAAATCAAATAATTTAACCTCATACCAGATTGATACTCTAAATGAATTAATTAAATTAGATTCATTGAAAGAACCGATTTTACCATTAGTTAGATTCAGTATTAACACAATTGATGAATTTGCATACAAAATTATTTCGCCACAACATTTTAAATCTGATACATTGCCAAAATTTGCAAGAGAGCAATTACCATTAATGTTATCTTGGTCAATGTCAATTCATAAATCACAGGGTCAGACTTTGAGTAGAGTCAAGGTCGATTTAACTAAAATTTTTGAAAAAGGTCAAGTTTATGTTGCATTAAGTAGATGTGTAGATTCAAATCATTTACAAGTTATCAATTTTAGTAAAGAAAAAGTTCAAGTTAGAGAAGATGTTTTAGAATTTTATAGAAAATTATCAGAATAGATTAAAAGCATTTATATAATAATAATAATAAATTAATTATGACCAATTAGTAAATTACTTCAAAATAGTGTTCGTGCCTCCAATGTGATACTTTCAAAATTTTATTGTTTTTATTACCTTCCCATATGCATTCCAATCAGCGTAAAAAAGCATTAATTTATCATTGCATTTCAAGTTAGATAGCCATAAAAATAAAGGGAAGGAGTAAATAATATAGACATAGTGCTTATCAAATAAAAAATAATTGTCTATCATAAAAGTATATTACGCGTTTTTTTAATATAGCAAATATTAGAATCACAATATACTTTCATCATCCAATCAACCTTTACCATGTGGATCATTGATATACCCGATATGGAACTTCAATCAATATACTCAAAGATATTAGAACCAAATAGAGCGTATACTTTGGGAAGACAAAATACTGATATCACAATTCTTGATGAAAAGAAAAAATTATCAAGGAAACAATTATCAATAACTATAGCAAACGACGATTTAAATATTTCCAATATTGGCCAGGCTTTATTTTCGGTTAATAATGAATCATTACCTAAAAAATTTCAGTTATCTTATCACTCATCGGAAGTACATAATGAAATCACATTTCAAATGTTAAACAACTCCTGGTATTTTAAATTATTTCATATAAATCTAAACACTATTCAAATTGGCGATAAAGGATTGCATAATAAATTAACTAAAATTGGGTTGATAAACTTTGAATTGGATGAGAATTTAAATGATGATCAAATTCTAATCGGTGATAATATTAAACCTATAATAATAGAATCCCACTGGATCGATGAATTATTAAAAGCCCAGTGGAAGAAAAATGGAGGTTTAAATAAATTAATTACACCAGAATTGGAATCAAAACGCAAACTCAAACGAACCTTAATTAATACTTCGAATTCAAATTCAGATTCAGATTCCAGTGATCATGATGATCTATTGCCAAATAGAGGTAAAAGTCAATTAGATACAATGTTGGATAAATGGGATGTCTTTGAACCTATTCAAATAGAAAAGTCTCAAAACAGGGCAGAAGATAAAAAAATAAAAGATCAAGATAAAAAAATAGAAGATAAAGATACAAAAATTAATGAAAGTTTAGGAAAACTATCTTTGAAAAGAACAACCGATCAAGAGCCTTCAAATAGTCATAAAAAGTTAAAAACTGCAAGTTATTTGAAAATTGATTTAACCCAACAGGAAGAAGAACCGGTTGAAACCGCCATGAGACAAGAAAATAATGATAAATTAGTTGATGCTTTTAAAAAAGTGAAAGAAATTAGAAAAAATGCTGTTGAAAGAGACAAAGAGTTAATAAGCAGTTATAAAATAAATAGTGATATTAAAATTAAAAAATTTAGCATTGATATGACATTAAATCAAACCAATAAAAAATATCGAAATTGTCCTAGTTCTGACAAACCTGAATGGGAAAATCGAGTTAATTTTAAAACATTTAGAAAAATCACCAATGGATATAATCCAATTACAGATAGTACAATCAAGTGCATCAAGTTGAAGAAGGCAGATTATAAGTCTAATACGTTGCAGATTAATATAGACGACCAATTTTTGAATGAGCCAATTCCTGAACTTGATAACCAATTTAACAATCCAACCAGGAAAAGAGGAATGGAATGGGTCGTCGGAAAAACATCTCGTAAAAAACAGCTTAAAGACGATCAACAATCATTGTTTTTAACTGATGATTATGATGATGATAATGCTGATGACGGAAATGATGGCGTATCTTTCATCTCAAAAAGATTTCAAGGTATCAAGTCCTCCAGAAACTTCACTCAAAATACTATTCCAATTAATCAACTTAACACTACAAAATCTGATGATGATGATATTCCAGTTTTCAAATCTAGAAGAAGATGATTATACAGATACTTTTCTATACGAACTATACAAAGTAAAAAATGAATTATGAAATATCCCACATACCATAGCTTTTTGAAGAAACACAATTCTTACAAAATCTTTACTTGATTATGTAGTTCTCAATTAATGATTAATATAATATTATACGAATAAAAAACTTTATCCAAGAAACACTAATAATATACTGAATGTTTATCTCTTTCTTTGGTTTTTCCATTTAAAGACCGATTTTCCTTCTTTTGTAATAATCTTCTTCTTTGGTCCATTTTTCATCAAATCTTTTTGTAATTTTAATTTCCCTGTAATATTTTGCAATTTCTTTTCTCTTTCGATTCTTTTCTTCAAATCTTCTAAAGCTTTTAATTTTTCAGCTAATCTTAAAATTTTGCTATCATCATCAATTTTATTATTTGAGTCGACTTGTTTAATTAGTTGATCAACTTTTAATCTATTTTCTCTTTTATTTATCAGTCTTTCATCTGTTTCAAAATACTCAACTGGGTCAAATTCATCCAGTTCCTGCTTGTTATCTACAAACACTGTATGGCTACCATCACTTTTAAAATAACTTGAATTTTTAAAATCTTTTTCAATTTTTTTACTTTCCTTTTGTGAAATCGTGGTTAAATAATTTAAATCTTGTGTTTTCAGTAAAAATGCTTCGTCAACGCCTAAATTTTCAGTTCTATCTGAAATTAGTATACCTCTATTATCTGTCTTCTTTTTAGTCATGGCATGATAATATTCATCTTCATTGTAACCCTTAGCCTTGGATTTTAATATACTTAACTGTGCTTGTTTTTTATGATAATCTGATGCCCTAAGTTTATAATCCTTCTTCTTCTCCAATAAACCATACTTCTTACGGCTTTGAACCTGTGATCTTTCTCTATGCTGTTTCTTTTGGACATTATGCACCAGTTTAGTCATTGTATTAATTATGTATTCGTATAGAATAACTTAAAAAGAAAATTACCTAATTTCAAAAGAAAAAATCAAAAAAAAAAAAATATTGAAAAAAATTTTTAGACTTCCAGATCGGGAACAAAATGGCTTCATGTTTTTGTGTTTCTGTCTTTATTTCAGTTAGTTGCTCTTCTTTGCATTGAATTATAATCGATAATGGCTACAATAGAACACGAAATAGCTGAATTATATAATCATGGAATCAATTTTGACTCAGACTTGTATGTTGCCTTAACAATGTCTTTAACAATACGTAGGTCGATTTTAGTTTCATCGGATCAACCAGGGAAATCCATGGATGAAGTGATGTTGATATTAAGAGATATTTGGTGTTTAGCTGATACAGAATTTAAACATATACAACTTCGAACAGGCTTAGAAGATTTTTCAATTATACGTACACCCATTTTAGTTCTATCTAATTTGGAAATAACTGATGACAAATTTCAGAAAAACTTGTTAAATTATTTGAGTAAACAACGAACAATTTTGATACTTGTATTGTCTAAAAACTTCAAAATTTTTAAAAGATTACAAGATTATTTAATGTTTCAGCAGTACCATACAACTACTTCATTGAAGCATATAAAAGAAAAGATACAGCCTTCACATGGTTCAAAATTAAAGCAACTAGAAAAATATCGGCTTCTTCTGAATGACGTTAAAATAACAAATGAAATAAGAAGTTATATTTATGATATAGTCATTTTTACAAGGTACAATAGATTCGTTGTTGGTGGCGTTCCCACTTTTGTTTTAAAAGATTATGAGCTTTTTTTAAAATGTTTTGCAATTCTAAACGGTTATAAATTTATTATACCACAAATGGTTAAATTGGCCTCCTACAAGATCTTACCACTAAGGATAAAGTTTTTGGACGATCCAAGTGATGATCCTTCGGTATTGTATGGTAGTAATCCAAAACTAATTAAACAATTGAGAGATTCGATTAATGTTGACTATTTAATTGAAATAATTTTAAATGATGTTCCACCACCTATATAAAGAATTTCCGTTTTTTTATTTTCTACGTAAATAAGTAATAGATTATAAATTTAAAAAGTAACTTTCCAGAATTTTAGACATGAATCTGAACCGCCAGAAACTATTTCACTTTCATTAATCCATTTAACAGAATTAACACCTTCTTTATGTGTATTCAAACTTTTAATATTTTTTGAGGCCTTTGAAACTGAATAAATAATAATATTTGTATCTAAGGAACCAGAAGCAATATGATCATTATCCTTATTCCAAGAAATCGAATTAATTCTAGATGTATGGAATGCCCACCTGGATGTAACCAAGGTAAAATCTTCTAAATTGTAGCACATAATTTTACCATTAGCATCTCCAACAGCTAGGTATTTCTCATCAAATGAAATAGATGTAAATGTTGGTTTACCTCTCATAACTGGTAATTTATTTGTAATTAATTCTAGTGTTTTAGAATCGTATACATTAATCTCAAAACTTTTAGAGTTTGTCGCAACAACAAATTTTGATGAAATATCAACACTTGATGGTTCATAATCCAATTTAATTGATTTAGTAACTTCTCCTTTATCATTATACAGTGATAATTCATGATTAAAAATAACTGAGACTGCATCTTCATTGTTGGCTTTAATTTGGATAGGTTGTTTATCAAAATCAGTCAAATTAACAATTGATCTGTTATTAATTTTTTTGAGCTTATCATCCCATGAAGCTGAAATTAAACAACCACTTAATTTTTCAATTCCAACAACCAAACCTTTATGCTCATCACCTAAAACTGGCAAACCAATTTCATTATTCCATTGTAAGATCCTACCATCATATGAACCACTATAAATTTTAGATTCAATGTTATTCAATGATGTAATGCTGACTTGGTGACCATAAATAATTTTAACTGGCTTAGTTTCACCTTCTTTAAAACAATAAATATTGCCGTTTAAAGTGACACCAACAATTAAATCTTTAGCAGCTACAACAGCCAAAAATTGATTATTGATATTTTGTTCCAATTCCCAAGTACTTTTTAATTCACCATTAGTATCAAAACTTTTTAAAGATCCCTCGGCACTTGCAATGACAAAAGTTTCATCATTAATCCAATCAACTGAATAAATGCCACCCTTAACAATATTTTCTTTCTTCGTAATTAGAGTACCTTCTTTACCATTATAAATTGCAAAGGTTCTGTCAACTCCAACACTAACAATGAATTCACCATTTGGGGAAAATTTAACATCTTTAATGAAATTTGTATGAACATTTCTAATACTTTTAGCAAATTTAAAAGGTGGACCCTGATAAAAGACCAGGCCAGAATCATCACCAACTGTAACTGCCCTATATGGTCTAACGGGTCTAATATCAACCGCATTAATTTGAGCAGTATGCCCAGATATTTCGCCCACTGTGTTACCAGAATCAAATGTAAAGCAATGACCACCTCGCTCCTTACCATCACCAACAGCAATAATTCTTGTTGAATCTGCATCCCACGATAAGTCATTGATTCTCCCGGAAATAACTTGAAATTCACTCTTTAATAACATAGTTTCATTTGAACAATCCCAAACTTGAACCATGCCGGATTCATCACCAGATGCAACATAATAACCAGATGGAGAAAATTTTGCAACGGTTGCAGTATATTTATGTCCTGTGTAAACCCAATTATCAGTCAAATCTTCTAGTGAACGTAAAACGATAGTTTTAGCAGATGTGTATGCAATACGATTCGTGCGCTTATCGTGCGATAAACGTGTAGATGTTGCACGCTTGGTGGATGGATTCCCAGGAATAGTAGCAGTTATTTCAATTGACATTATTTGCAATTTAAATGAAAATGAATAAGATAATATAAAGACAGAAGAAAAAAATTAAGACAATAATAATAAATTGATTTATCATATTGAAAATATTTGAATAAGCGAACTGATTATGTAATCAGCAATTACTTTTTTAGTATAATAAATTATGGCTTTTTTACTTGTTTACAAATGTTCACTATTACAAAATTCTTCTTTTTTAACTTAGTTTTCTGTTTATGTAACTAACACTGTCGTCATTTCCATAACTTTAATTTTTTTAATAATATTTGAAACTAAAAGTAATCACAATCTTAAACAGTTATTTATTTGCTACGGTAGAACTTGGTGTGCTGCTCATATTAGAAAAATCAATCGCAATAATATAGTGATAATCAACTTATATCATAATGAGGTAGTAATAATATTTTTTAAAAAAAATTTAAAAATAACCGGAATCGAAGCCAAAGAAATACTGCTCAAGATCGAATACAAATATTTAATATAAATAATGATATAAATAAAGTGAAATAAATCAATAAGGAAGTTCTCTGGTTTAAAATCAGTGAATAATATTTATTCAGATTATTTCGAAAAAAAGAAATAGAAAACTATCCAACCTCTTAGTTTTGTAAATTATTGGTATCCAAACAATACCGCAAAATTGAAGCAGGAGTAATAAACAAGCTAATAAGATCATTTAAAACAAAAAGAAGATAAGATTCAAATAATCCGATAATTTCCTCCTTTTTTATAATATCAGTGAATGGTTTCCAAATATTTATTCCTCTATAATCCTTTGGTTTAACTATGACTCTACTTTTTAAAACTATGAGGGGATAAATTACAGATACAGCAAAATATCTTGCCAGATGTATAGAAACTGTAGAGTTGATTGATAGGCTGAAACTATGCATAAGACCAACCAGTGAACAATTGATAGTTTTGAATCCTATCAAAGCAAGTAAATATACTATAATACCACTGTACAAGCCTGAAATTCCATCGTTTAATAACGTTTTCTTAAATAAATCATTGATCCCACGGTATTGAATTCTTGAGTATCCATTTAATTTAGCATCATTTGCAAGTTTGATTTGGGCAAAAAGAAGTGGATAAGTCAAAATTGAGGGAACAGCTTCACGAACTGAGTCCATGCAACTACACATTAAAATCCGTACAATGTAACTTCTACTATCCCTGTATGGTACGTTTTCAAAAATGCTCGGCATGAGTGCTGAAAGCGTTAATTTAATTAGCATTTTTACAAAGAATAATATAACAACTGGTAAATATAATTTCCATAATCCCCAATAACCTTCATGTTTAATTATCTTCTTAAAAACCAACACAGCACCTAATGGCTCATCTGATTGTTTTTTACATTGCAAAATAACTTGAGCTCTTTGAATTGGTGATGTAAAAATCGGTATGATCAAGGAGTTCATAATCATCATTATAATAAAAAGGACAGTCAGAATCGCCATCTCGATATTTTGCGCCATTATGAGCTTAATCGTATTTAGATTTAACGATATGATCAGTTATGAGTATAATATTCTATACATAGCTTCAGATAAACCAGTATTGCATAAAATCATTTCCACAATATCTGAATCTAACTGTCGCATGACTTTATTACAATGTACGTAAGCATCGGTAAATCAGTAACTTTGGGTCAATTTTTAGATTCATTCCAAAATTGAAACGATCCCATCTTGATTGGTGCCAGATTAGAATTTTTTTTTTTTTTTTTGACTGCAAAATTCTGCATAGAGGACAACAATTCAGTTAAAAGTGAGTTTGTATAGTATAAAAGTCTATGAAATCGTCATATCTAGTATTAATCTCATTAAATTATATATATCTCAGCTGTGTGCATCTTTATGTTTAGTATCACCAAGGTTCATTTTTTTTTGGTCGAGATGAATAATAAAATTTTATTTTCTAGTTTTGAAGAAGCGAAATAGTTACGTAAATAATTATTATATTTGTTATTGTTAGAATCTATTTTAATTTTGATAATCTGCCGTTTTCAACAGCTAAATAAACTGAAACTTCAATGTGTGAGTGATAAACTCTGTCTAAGAAACTCCTCTTTGTTTACATTCAAATTCAATATTTAGGATATAAATAACAGAAACCAAAAAATTTCAAAACAGATCAACACAGAACATTTTCATAAACGTGAAAAAAACATGAAGTAAGATTTTATGTTATTAAATATTTAAAAGGAGTATTAAAGTAAAAATTTAAAAAATTAGCCGAATATTTAGTTTCACTAACTATAAGAATTATTTTCATTATGAAAACTTTCCAAAAAGCGTTGAACAAAGAAGACCGCAGAATTCGATTACAACAAAAATATAACCTCCAAATAATCCAGAAACTCCCTCGCTTTCAATAATATCAATAAATGATTTCCAAATATCTCTTTTGCCCAAATTTTCAGGCCTAACCATAATTCTACATTTTACAACTAGTGAGGGATACACCAAAGAATAAGCAAAATATTCTGCGACGCATTCAGAAATTGCAGAATCTATTGAAAAACCAAAGCTGTGCATAAGAGCAAGCGATGTCCATTTGATCAACAGGAACCCTAGCATTGCCAGCAAATCCAGCCCAATACCACTGTAAAATCCCAACATTCCATCGTTTAGTAACGTTTTTTTAAATAAATCTTTTATTCCTTTATACTGGGTTTTTGAGTACTCACTTAACCTAGCATCATATGCAAGCTTGATCTCAGCAAATTCAAATGGATAACTAAAAATTGTAAAAATAATACCTTTAACTGATGCTCTGTACACATTTATTAGAATCCATACCATATAACTCTCACCATCGCTGTATGACGCATCTTCAAAAATGCTCGGAATCAATTTCATAAATACTGGCTCAATTGTATCAACTACAACAAAACAAAAAATAGGAGGTATGCATGATTTCCATAGTCCCCGATAACCTTCATACTTGATTATTTTTTTGAAAACCCGGACAGCTCCTAATGGTTCGTCTGACTTTTCTATACATTGTAAGATAATTTGAATTCTCGAAAAGGGTGAAATAAAAAGGCATAGAATTGAGTAAAATAGGCCACTAAATATAGTTGAAAAAGCAAATGAAACTATTTTTAGAATAGTAGATAGCATTGTCAACTCAAACGTAATTGGTTCTAACTATACTATTGACTATGGATAAATGAGACTTATTCAGATCTTTATATAAATCCGAACTTGTATAGTCATCTTTCGCGATCTCGGGGTCTAATTGTCGCATGACCGTGCTAAAATGTATATGTGTATCGGTAAGTCGGTAACTTTGACAAAAAATTTTGGATCCGGTCGCAATGGTGGAACTATTTTTCAATTTTTTAACAGTTATCTCTCTTGAAAGAGTTGTCATTTTTAATAGTATTCAAACCTACGTAATTCAAAAAAAAGATATTATTGAGGAACCTACAACAGTCTCTACAATCGTATTAACATTTGAAATCATTGTTATACTAGTTGCTAGCGTTTCAAATTCTAATTTATTCAGTTTCAACGATGTGATGAATTTTATGATATAGTTCTAAGATAAACAGGTTTTAATGTCCGCAAAAGACTAAAATAACTAGTGCAAAAGAGTAACACTTTGATATAGTCGGATTTGTTATATAATATTAAAGCCCAATCTTTTTTAGTAAGAGAGTTAGAATCTTCCACGCTATTACTCAATCATCTAATTATTCGCTCAAGAACTTGTTTAATTTAAAATAAGTAGATCAATATGCTTGATGTGGAACAAGTAGATGATATGTTGGATATTTAAAAGGAATAGTAAAGTAAAAATTTAAAAAATTAGCCGAATATTTAATTTCACTATTAGAATGATTTTCATTATGAAAACTTTTCAAAAAGCGTTGAACAAAAAAGGGTGCCAATAAAATAAATTAAAACAAAAATATAACCTCCAAACAACCCAGTAATTCCTTGACTTTTGATAACATTTGTAAATAATTTCCAAATACTTATTGCATCATGTTTCTTATGTCCAACTATAACCCTAGATTTTAAAACTGTTAAGGGATACATTAAAGAGTAAGCAAAAAAGTCTACCAGACATTGAGATACTCCAAAATCTGTAGTTAAATCGAAGCTACGCATAAGACCAATCAATGACCACCTAATGAGGTTATACCCTACCAGTCCGAGTAGTTTTATTTTAACACCCCTATAAAATCCTGAGATTCCATCATTTAGTAATGTTTTTCTAAACAAATCTGACATTCCTTTATACTGAATCTTTGAGTTTTCGTCTAATCTAGCATCATTTGCAAGCTTGATCTCGGCAAAATTAAATGGATATGATAATATTGACGGAATAGAATCCCTACCCAATCCCTCATACGTATTCATTAAAATCCATACCATGTAACTTTCACTATCGCTATATAATGCATTTTCAAAAATGCTCGGAATGAATGCCTTAATTGTTGTTCAGTTGACACAGTTACAAGAAATAAAAAATAGGAGGCAAGTATGATTTCCATAGTCCCCGATAACATTCATATTGAATTATCCTTTGGAAGGTTAGCACAGCACCCAGTGGTTTGTCTGACTTTTCTTTGCATTGTAAAATAATTGAGCTCTTAAGAATGGTGAAGTAAAAATTGATCTGATCAAGTCAGCTGCGCTATTCATGATAATCCAAGCGACAAATGAAATCACGTTACTGTAATGTTTATCATTATGAACTCAAATGGAACTAGTTCTAATGACACGATCAATTTTGACTATAGGAAACTCTACAGATCTTTATAATGAACATTACAAATAATCATTCGCGATCTCGGATGGTTTCATTACAAAGTACGTATGTACCGGTAAGTCGTAAATTTAGTAACTCTGCCGGACACTTTTTACTTGATTACAAAAGCTGAAAGATTCTTATCTTATTGTTAACACTTGAAAACGAGGTTTTTACATGTAAAATTTTAGATAAAAGACATTAATTCAATTGGGCTTGTAAATCCATTAGATTTACCTATTTCCTATCAATCACATCAAGCTATAAATCATTTATTTGTTCATCTTTATGTTCATTATCACCAGGATTCGCCTTCTTTGATTGAGGTTCCGTTTGTATCATTTTTTTTACATCAAATATATCCAAATTCAAATGACTTGACTCGGCCATATCGACCTTAAAATCAGGAACGTATTTGCAATTCTCTGTTTCTTTGATCGACTGATTTAAATCTTTCAAATTTGGCTTGGCTTCATTATAAATTTGAAACAAGGATTTGCCTTCCATATCTTTAACTGATTTTAAAACTTTTAATGATAATAAAAGATTTTTTATAAGTAAAGAATTTTGAGGACAATTGGAATTTAATTGACTTCTTAAAAACTTAGAAATTAAAGGGGTATTAGTATCATTTTTCATTGGGAATGAATCCCTTTCGTTCATTTTAATTATTGAAGAATCGTCGATCTCAATTTGCTCATTTTTATCTAAATCGTAATTATCGACTAGCTTATCAATCAACTCAACCATTTCAGAACTGGGAAATTTTTCATCTTTACTTTTTATCTTATCTATTTTCGGTAAATTAACTAATTTTTCATCATCCTTGAAAAGAATTTCCACTATTGTAAAACAATCAAAATCAATATTATCTGAGAATTCATTTATAAATCCATTCGGAATTAATGCAGACAAAGAAATATTACCTTCTCTTTTAATAAATTTAACTATACCAACTAATTTTTCTCTTAGCATACTAGAACAGAGTTCATGAAACATCCTAATATCCTTCATGTTACCATTTTTATTTGGAAATAAAATAAATGACTCGCCACGATAATACCAAGGAGGGATTTTATCCTTTTCAATAAATCCAATTACATCAATACCCCTGCTTCCAAAAACTTTGATATCTTTAATATTTAAATCTGAAAATAACAATTTTGATTTACCGAATTGTAGGCCGTCAATAATATTATTTGAGTCAATTTTAAATTCATTCATTTCATTGGATTCTTCGTCAGCATCATTGTCATCTATTACTCCGTTTTCCTTGTCCAATTCAGTTTCATCATCTTTTTGTATATAGTAATAATAATTTTCAGATAACTTGACGCCATCACCTTCATCATTAACTCCAACAGTAGTGCCTGTTACCCATTCACCCTTTTTACATAATGCATAACCGTTAACATTGAATCCAATTGACAATTGGTCATTTGCCCAATTATAACCTGTTTTGAATTCCAAATCTTTAACTGTATTATCGATATTAATATTATTCAAATTTGCTCCAATTCTTATAAAACCATTAAAAATTTCGAACGGTTTTTTTATTATTCCGGGTATTGAATTCCAATTTTCTACAAAATTCATTGCTATTGGCAACTCATTATCACAAGATTTATCATTTCTTGGTATTGTCAACGGTAAATCCAAAATCTCTTTTGAGTCTTCAATAAGAGCTTTTAAGCAAGTTAAATTATCTTCGGATAATGATTTTAAATAATTATCTTCCTCCACGTAACTTAAATTAAACCATATTAAACTCAGAAAAACTCCAGTTTTTTTAATTCTATTTGCTAACTCCATATCATAATTTGTCCAATTATGTTCTCCAACTAGTGGAGAAATAATGATTAAGTTATATTTTAATTTTGATTTATTTCTTTTTTCAATTCTTAATTGAATATCAAACTCAATTTCATTAATTAATTTATTGATACCTAAAAGAATATCGTCATTAGTATCGTCAACTTTAATATTTTTAATAATTTGGACAATTTCAAACCATGATAAATTATTTGGTTCTTTAATTATACCATTAATAACATCTTTTAGATTATTAATTGAAAATGCATGAGATTTTGGTAGAGAATTCGGTAACAAAAGTAAATAATAGATATAATCTTTTACTTTTTCTAATTCAGGTTCAATAATAGAAGGTTTATCCAACAATATATAAGTTTTTTCTGATCTGATTGGAGCTTTAGGCGGCATTTTCCTATGATATTTTACATTGAAGGTATATATGAACAAGAATTTTTAAATTCATGTTCGCGTTTTCTTTGTTGTTTACTCCAGTTCAGAGGTTATCTATGAGCTTGATATTCAAATAGCAATAGCTTGATAAAATCAAATTAAATCCTAGCTATATATTGAAATATATGGAAGAAAACGACGGGTTCCTATACTTCAAACATAATTATGATGAAAAAGAAATTAACTCGAAGTAATCAAATTCTACAATAATTTTACAATTTTCAAAATCATTTTATAATACGATATATTGACAAGAACATGATGAATGAATGGATAAATAAATAGATATAAAAAATAATAGGTAACACGATCATTTAACCTTCTTTGCTTTTAATTTAATGGTTTCACCGTTAAAGTAAATACCTTTACCTTTATATGGTTCTGGTGGACGCATATTTCTTAGTCTGGCAGCAAATAGATTTAGCTTTTGTTTATCACAACCTTCTAAAACCAGTAATGTTGTTGTTGGGGTTGAGCATGTAATACCTTCTGGTATTGGTAAACCTTGCAAATTACATTTACCCACCTTCATTTTAACCCATTTGACACCATCAACATCTTCAAGCATACACCTATAACCTGTGCCTTGGAATCTTAATGTTGAAGAGTGTCCTTCACTGACGCCAACAACTGCATTGTTAATCAAAGATCTCATTGTACCCCAAAGGGCTTTTTGAATTTTATTTTTACGATTTAAAATATTAATTTCAATTGTATCATGCTCTGTTCTCTCAACATTTAAAAAATCTGGAATTGCTAAGTTAATTTCACCTCTTGGACCCTGAATAGTGTAGAGCTTATTTAAATTAATTGATTGTGAGCCTTTTGGAATAATTCTTGGGACCAAAAGAGGTAATGAAGAAACCTTGATCTCCTTTGTGACAAAGACAGGGGATGAACCAACATGTGATAACACCGAACGTGAAGTAGAAAATAATCTTTTGTTAATTATTGCAAACATCTTTGACAGTTGGTTTGAAATGATATCAGTTTTACAACACTAGAAAGTTGAAAAAATTTATAAATGACAATGTCGAACACCGAGTTAAAAACAGTTTGGGTCGATCGACGGACATAAATATTGTGAGAAAGGAAAATTTTAAATTATTCTTTACATTTTTTTTATCATCTTTTATCATCTTTTTAAGCAAGTCTTTTTTTAATTAAATAAAAATAAATAACGTATAATGGTCAGAAAACTTAAATTTCATGAGCAAAAATTACTTAAAAAGGTTGATTTCTTAAACTGGAAACAAGATAATAATCATAGAGAATCGGAAATAATAGCCAGATATCAGCTAAGCAATAGATCTGATTATATGAAATATAATAAAATCTGTGGTCATATTAGACAATTAGCTAGAAAACTTGCATTATTACAACCAAACGATCCATATAGAATTAGACATGAACAGTTATTATTGGAAAAATTATACGATTTAGGTATATTAGCAACCAAATCAAAAATTTCAGATTTAGAAAATAAAATTTCTGTCAGTTCATTTTGTCGAAGAAGAATTGGTATATTGATGGTTAAATTTAAAATGGCTCAGAATATTCAAGATGCAAATAAATTTATAAAACAGGGTCATGTCAGAGTTGGACCAAATTTAATAACAGATCCAGCATATCTAATTACAAGAAATCTAGAAGATTATCTAACTTGGGTTGATTCAAGTAAAATCAAGCAGAACGTTCTTAAATATAGAAATAAAGTGGATGATTATAATTTGGTTTAATTTATAGTGTTCTTTACCATCTTAAATATCATTTAACTCTTTTAATTCATTTTTTAGTTTTGCATTATTTAAATTTGATGCCTTCTTATTAATATTTGAGGGCAATAATTCTGAATTTGAAAGTTCAAGTAGTTTAATTTCTTTTCGGAGATTAATTGCTGTAAATGCTAAATGGTTATAACATTCAGACACGTTTGATTTGAATATTTCCTCGTTATTTTCATTGAGATTTAATTTATCATCATGTAAATTATCTAATACTTTTGAAAATGAATCTAAAAAGGAAACAATGGCTTTATCTGTATTGTGTAGGGAATCAAGTCTTTCCTTGACATATTCTCTTTTGTTTTCCGGATCCATTATTTAAACTTGGGTGAACAGCTTACATGTGAATAGATAAATAGACATTATTCTTACAGATAAAACCAAAGCTAAAATCTAAATCTATAAATGTACATCCCTACACCATATTAACCCTTACACGTGCCAAATTATTATAATAAACCCTTTTTCAACATCTCGCAAATTTTCATTGAAAACTTTTCTCAGTTAATTTTCCAGTGAAATATGTTTTTGTATAATTTGAAACTCTTTG
Organism: Kregervanrija delftensis; assembly: GCA_019155655.1. Taxonomy (NCBI): domain Eukaryota; kingdom Fungi; phylum Ascomycota; class Pichiomycetes; order Pichiales; family Pichiaceae; genus Kregervanrija; species Kregervanrija delftensis. The sequence goes on along the minus strand of JAFMZF010000011.1, from coordinate 64,135 downwards.
TCATTTCAAGATTAGCTTATTCTTAATTCCTTTTGGTCATCCATTATCAAACATGTCTGACGAATCAGTTGAAGTTTTAGTTTTAAGAGGTACCTTAGAAGGTCACAATGGTTGGGTTACATCGCTTGCCACCTCTCCAGCAAACCCAGATTTATTATTATCTTCTTCAAGAGATAAAACTTTAATTGTTTGGCAATTAACCAGAGATGAAAACAACTATGGTGTTGCTAAAAAAGCTTTAAGAGGTCACTCTCATATCGTCCAAGATTGTGCTTTAACCCCAGATGGTGCTTACGCTTTTTCCGGTTCTTGGGATCAAACTTTAAGATTATGGAAATTATCCACCGGTGAATGTGTTACCAGATTCGTTGGTCACACTGGTGATGTTATGTCAGTTTCTATTTCTCAATCTGTTAGACAATTTGTTTCTGCTTCAAGAGATAAGACTGTTAAGGTCTGGAATGCTATTGGTGAATGTATTGAAACTTTACAATCTCATTCTGACTGGGTTTCCACTGTTAAATGTTCCCCATCTGATACTGCTATTGCTATTTCTGCTGGTTGGGATAAAACTGTTAAGGTATGTTATTTTAATTTCAATTTAAATTTCCTTTTAATTTGTCATTTATTATTTCTTCAATTGTTCAAATGATGTATTACATATTTGCTACTTCAGACGGTTTTCAATCGAATGAGACATAAAATTATCACCAAGATCTCTGATGAATTCATTGATTAAAAAATAATTGACAATTAATTCATTGATTAAAAAATTATTATACTAACATTTTATATCTTTTCTCTTCTAGACTTGGGACTTAACTGATGGTTCTCTATTATCTGATTTCATCGGTCACACCGGTTACATTTCATGTATTACTATCTCCCCAGATGGATCATTATGTGCTTCTGGTGGTAAGGACGGTTCCATCATTTTATGGGATATGTCTTTGAAAGAAGTTTTATACACTTTAGCTGCTGGTGATGAAATTAACTCTTTAGCCTTTTCTCCAAACAGATTCTGGTTAGCTGCTGCAACAACATCTTCAATCAAAATTTTCAACTTACAAGAAAGAACCTTAAAGGACGAATTGAAGCCAGAAGTTGCTGAAGGTAAGACTCCAGAATGTATTTCTTTAGCTTGGTCTACTGATGGTCAAAACTTATTCTCTGGTTACACTGATAACTTAATCAGAGTCTGGCAAGTTATGACCTCTTCTTAAATTTTTAGAAGAAATTAAACTATAATCTATATATAAAAAAAAATCAATAAAAATAAACTAATCATTTTTTTTTTCTTTTCAATAACCCATTCAGAATGTAAACTTAATGTGAGTATTAGTGAAAGCTCTGCTGAAACCCTTCATTTGAATCAAAAATAGGTTTCAATAAAAAATCTTTTCCCGTAGTCTTCTTATCTGCTTTGGTTAAACAATCATTAAAATGCTTCCTATTTCTATTCATACATGGTTGAAAAACATCCAATCTATTAATTTAAACAATTATTTTTCATAATATGTAGCATAATCGGTGACAGCATTTTCAACTTAAACTATTTAGCATACCTTTCTATAAAAACTTTTGTAATAAAATATAATTAAATGGTTTCATCATCAATTTTCTCAATAATTTGGGTTAATCCATTCTCTAATGCAAGTTCTTTAGCTTTATCAAAAAATGTATCGGCTTCCTGTAAATTACCACGATGAAATTTTAAAATACCCAATGAATAGTATGACATGGCTAAATTTGATTTATCTCTTGTAGATTGTCTTTTTTCATTGATACCAGTGAGAATTTCAATTAACTTCAAATAAATTTCTTCACTTTTGTTCCATGCATTATCCATTTCAATTTCTTGCTTTATCAAAATATCATTCCATGACTCATCATTTAGTTTTTTAATTTTATTTATCTTCATCTCTCTATCAATACCTAATTCATACAATGTAGAACTTAAGTTTAAAATCTCTGTTAATCCAAACACGTCCTTAAAATCACCAATAACACTCCATAAAATATTGCTTTGTAACAAAGCAACACTTTTTTCATAATTCTTTTTTCTTAACTCAACCATTGAATAATAATCTCTGGCTCTTAAAAATGATTCAATCCAGTCTGGCCATTTTTTATCCTTCCAATTTCTTAATAAATTCCAACATTTTAAAAAATCTTTACCGTCATCCCCTTTAACATATTTGTCAACCCATTCGTTTTTATTTTCCTGCCATAAATTTAGAATTTCAATCATATTTAATTCTCTACCAACTCCAATTTCAACTATCCACGGCATCTCTTTTAAAACTTCAACGGTTTCAATATATGATAGCCTTTCCGCAATAACTTTATCCACCTTATTCAACCAATCCTTTCTTTTAGTTTCTTCCATTAGCATTGCCCATCTGGTAGTTACAATTAAGTCTCTATCAATCAATAATCCTCTTTCGTCAAGATCAATATCATTATTAACGATACCATTGAATAAAAATTCACCTAGATTCCAATAAACCTCTAGTTCTCTTTCTTTCATATTTAATTTTTCGTACATTTCACCAATTTTTAAAACAATTCCTGTATATTGTAAACTCAGTTGATTCATTGGTTCATCTTTAGCTAATTTTAACGCTTTCTGATAATATTTCAATGCTTCTAAATAATCTTCATGGCCATCCCTTTCTTCCCACAATCCTTTACGCAACATTCCAGAAACATCAGTTGAGTATGGATTCCATGGTTGCCAGAAGTACATTAATGTTGAAAAGCCAACAATTGAAATAAATGTTGTTTGAATAATTTTACCTATTCTTGATGATTGCCGTTTTTCTTTGCTCAATTTTGCATGTTCAAAAATTGCCCTTTGAGAAGGCGGAACATATTTTGAAGTTGTTGATTGATATCTGGTAAGGTCTAAAATTAGTTTATGTTGCTTATAGGGATATCTTCTCATCATTTTTATACAATCTGGGAAGGAAAACTAATAGAGAGATAAAAATTTAAGGCAAAAAAATGCAATGCAACAAATAATCCTCGGAGGTAAAAGATAATGTGGCTGATCTTGATAGGAAACGACTTTAAAGTATAAATAATATAAAATGAAAGTAAATTGTTTATTTATTTATATAAATATCGTTAATAAGTTTCATCAATATCCAAATCCAATACCTTGTGAAAATGACCATGCTAATTAGATAAAAATTAACGATAAGCGTATTCTGTGTAACATTACCTAATTGAGATTGATAACCAGAATTTCTAAACACTTCTAAACTGAGAATAAAATATTTCACTTTCGACTGCTACTTTATATATATTTAGTCTGAAAAGAAGAAGTTTTATCACATGGCAGTAAAAGAGAGAGCTTACTTGATTCGATCTGGAAGTTTTACACATTGAATTGAATGAAATCTATTCTTTTGAGAAAAACGATCAACATTTTAGACTTTTAATTTTTCATTTATGCTTTATTGACGTTTATTAGCACAGAATTTAAAATTTTATAAATACATTCAAATAAAATTTTAAGTTAAGTCAAGAAGAATCCAGTACCTAATTCTCTAACAGCAGATATCCAATCTGAATTATTATTCCAAGTTTTATCTAGAATTTTTAAAACTTCACCCGCAGGTAAATTTCCACCTAAAAATTGAATTTTAAATCTACTATAGAAAAAATCCCTATTTTTTAAGTTATTGGAATTACAAGCTGCTATAAATAACGTAAATATTGAACAGTTTTCGGCACTCGAAGCGGATTCAATATTTGTTTCAAAAATAATCTTAATTGAGTTTGATAAATTTTGTATTATTTTATGACTTTTATCAAATTTTAAAACCCTTGAATAATAATGTAATAACCCTGCTAAATAAAATGCCTCGTTTGTAGATACTAATATTGGGTCGACATCTTCAACTGTGTGTTTTGAATTTTCATAGGCTTTTGTAAAACTAATTTGCCATTGAATTGAGCGATGGATAAAATTGACCTCAAATGAATCATTTAATTTATAATCTTCAACTTCTTTAATCAATAAAAGTAATTCATCAAACATTGGCAATAAATTAATATCGTAACCTAACATTTTGTCAATTTTGCTGGTTGATCTAATCTTTAAATTCTTAAATATAATCATTTTTGAAGGCATTTTGAAATTTTTTGGTGAAATACTTGACATAACACCCATTATATCATGAAATGCCATCCATCGCAGTAGAAAAAAAATTATTTCGTCAGATTCATTTATAATATTATGATTTTTCAAAATCTTATTGAAATTCTCATTTGAAATTGTCATGATTTCAAAATACGTCTCCAGATTTGTTCTCGTATATAATCTTTGTGCGCATAACATTAATGAAGCCATTGTAATCGCTTCAGAACTTGAGGTTGGATTTTTAGTTGCTGAAAATAAATTTTCAATACATCTTGAAACTAATTCTTCAATTAATTTTGGCGTTGCATTTGAATCGTTTAAAACTGATCTTCTGTAGGACAATGAATAAGCTAAAATAATGTCCATTAAATAGTCATTTTTTAAAGCATACTTGGGAACAATTGTGTTAAATGGATTATCTTTATAGTTTTCAGGCTTAACGATGACAAAGCAATGTGCTGTAAAATTAATATAGAATTCAAAAGCATCTTTAAAATATGGAGTTGCCATAATTTTATTTGAAGATGGTAGCGGTAATAATTTTTTGAAATTCGAATCATTAATATTTGACGGGGCCATGTAAGATGGAACAGAATTTGATTTTATTTGGTTAATTACATATTCATGTCTTCTTGTATTAGTATCTTGATGATTGTTCCCATTTTCATTATTAGTTTCTTTTTCGTCTTTATCTTCATCTTCATCCTCTTCGTCTTCCTCTTCGTCTTCTTCTTCATCTTCATATTTTGAAAACAAATTTGATTTATTTTTATTCATACCATTTCTAAGAGATTTATCGGAAGCCGTAAAATTTTGTACCTTAATTTGACTGAAAATATTTGACCTTTCTTCCTTGCTATTTATTTTGCTAACTTTATCCTTGGGTTTTGCAAATAAAACGTTAAATGGATAGAAACAAGGGCTGCCTCTCTTTGAGCATCTTGAGCAAGAAGGTTTCTTTTCATCACATTTGACTTTTTGTTTTCTACAAGTGGCACAACCTGATCTGCTTCGTATTGCTGTAACTGCCATATTATGTATACAATTAATGAATTATATACCGTGGGAACAACCCAGGTATGTTCAAGTTAATTTAATTCTAAAAACAAAAAAAAAATACAATATTTTTTTCCCAAAATTTGGTTAATTAATTTTAGAATTTCTTTTTAAAAATCTTTAAAAGTTAATCCGATTAATTTTAAACAAAATGTAGCATTTTTAGATTGACAATATCTGTAATTATGAAATCAATCGAAATTTATAATGTCATATAAACAAAAAGGAACTACAAAACTCAAACTAAAATTAACTATAGCATACCAATTATTCTTCTGTTTCGACATGTTTCATAATGATTTCATTTACTAGTGAAATTGGATAGGCAGGACCAAAACCATGACAAACTTCTTGGCCTCTCAAACTTTCCATAATACCAGGTATGTCAATATCCAAATCCTCATTTAAATTACTGAACTCGACCAAATAATCCCAAACTGCTCCCACAGTCAAAACTTTTTCATCTTCATATTTATAAGACTGACTGATTTTATTCTGAAATGATTGAATAGTTAATTTATGTTTCGATAAATCAACTGTCCCGTTTATAAAATCTGACTTTGAGGTGTTTGGAAATTTAAATGAAAGATTCGGCATTACACCTGGAATGGAATTCTTATCAACCCCTACATTTGCAAACCCAGTATCATGCGAAATTACGCTTGAATTTGATGAACATGTTGTCGCTGTAGTACCTTTTGTGTGTAATAACTGATTCTCCCTGTCTAAAAGTAAATTTTTTTGTTTTATATCATTTAATTGTTTTTCTAATTTGAGCCTTTCAATTTCAGCTCTTTCAAGTTTTATTGACAATTCTTTGAGCTTACCCTCCTTACGTTCTCTAAATGCCCTTTGAGCAGCTCTATTTTGAGCTTTCCTTCTTTGATAAAGTTCTTCTTCTGTTAATGTGGAAGTATCAATTGGAGAGAATTTTTTGTCGTTATTCATTAAAAAATTGTTATTGCTATAGTTATTGCTAATATTAGAACTGTTACTATCATTCGTTGCCGAATTAATAACATTTTGTTGCGTTCCTAATTCTTGAAGTTGTTGAAGCGACGGATAGAATAGGGGCTCCTGGGTCATATCTTTGAAATATTCCGAGTATTGTTGATTTTGTTGCTGTTGTTGTTGTTGAAGATTCTCATCGCTGAGAGTATAAGACACAGGGTTATCTAATGTAAAGTCCATTTGTTCCTTTGATTAGTTATAAGATAAAAAAGGAACAGTTAGAAACCATAAAAAAAGTCCTCAATAAAAAAAAGTGCCTTGAATTTTCTCAATTTGCTTTTTATCTTCCTTTTTCGGTGTCATCAAGTATCAAGTATCAATTGCTGAATATCTATCAATTGTTGAATACCAATTATCAATTATCAATTATCAGTTATCACTTATCATTTATCAATTATAATTATCAAGAACTGATTGAGATACTATGACTACTACTTTTTTATCTGTTAATAAATTGAATAAATCATTTCTTGAATGTCCTCGTACTGCGGATAATACACTAAGTCAATTAAAGCAATTTCATTCTAATCTCACCAAATCTGTTGATTCTTTAGCCAGTGCATTGAAGGATGATTTTAATAGACCAATTCAAGAAACTTTTACTTGTGAATATGGTCCTGCATTATCAGAATTGGAGTATTTCATTAATAATATCCATTTTTTATTAAAACCTTACTCTCCTGATGTGATTCCTGCAGCTTTTTCTACTTTGGATATTAAAATTGAACCGATTGCATTGGGTACAATCTTAATTATCGTTCCATTTAATTATCCATTACTTTTATCTTTATCCCCATTGCTTGGCGCATTCACAAGTGGTAATAATGTTGTAATTAAATTGCCTTATGATCAATGCCCGGAATTCAGTTCATGTTTGAAACAAATTTTGGACGACTCTTTTAATGGAGAAAATTTGTTAGTTGTTAACGGTGGAATTAAGGAATCACAAGAGCTACTTAACTGTAAATTTGACAAAATTTTATTTACCGGATCTTCAAAGGTAGGTAAGATTATTCAAAATAAGGCAAATGACAATCTAACCCCAACAATTTTAGAATTAGGTGGTAAATCCCCAGTTTTTATATGCGAAAATTGTTCAAATTTACCAATTACAATTAAAAGATTACTTTGGGGAAAATTTACAAATGCAGGTCAAACCTGTGTTGCACCTGATTATGTGTTAGTTGATGAAAAGATTTATGATGAGGTTATTGATCAATTTAAAAAAATCTCGATGGATCTATTTCAAAATTTTGATGAAAACTCAGATTTCTCCCATTTGATTAATGAAAATGCTTTTAATAGATTAACAGACTATCTGAAAACAACTAAAGGTGAAATTATTATCGGTGGTAAGTTTGATAAATCAAAATTATTTATTGAACCAACAATTATTACAAATATTAATTGGCGAGATTCTTTAATGAAAGAAGAAATTTTTGGTCCATTGTTACCTGTTATTAAATACTCTAGTTTGAAAGATGAAATTAATAATGTCATCAATTATCATGATACTCCGTTGGCATCATATATTTTTTCAGACTCTCTGGATGATATAAGTCAAATTAAGAAAATTAGATCTGGTAGCATATGTATTAATGAAACCTTGATGAGTGCCGGTTGTTTAAGTTCACCATTTGGTGGTATTGGTAGTTCAGGTTTTGGAAATTATCATGGTTCGTATTCAGTTAAATCATTTACTCATGAACGTACAATTATGAAACAACCAATTTGGAGTGAATGTTTATTAAATCTGAGATATCCCCCATATACTAAAAAGAACTTGAAAATTTTGTCTTTGATGGGTAAACTACCATTGTTACCAGTCAAAACCGCAAAAAATATCTTTTTCTATCTGTTAGTGTTTGTTATTGGTATTTATCTTGGTAAATGGTTAAAGTAGGTTGTTTTTTTTTTATATTTCTTTACATTTTTTATCTCTATTTTGTACACCTCCTTTTATGAATTAAATTGAAAAATATGCTCGAAACAAAGGTTAGAGAATAAATAATAATGGTTTATAAAAAAAATGTGTTCCTTTTTGAAGGATACTAATTTAAAATTAAAAAATTAATTGCGCAAGCCCGGAATCGAACCGGGGGCTCAACTATGGCAAAGTTGAATTTTACCACTAAACCACTTGCGCCTATCTTGATTGAGAAGATTTTAAGCGTTCCTTCTTGATATTTTTCTACATCTTATATTAGACTGAGATTAATGTTGAGAGCGGGAGAACTTGTATAGCTTATATCAGAGGACGGGTTAGCTAACCTGGATGTCTTCTACCTTTGGCACAGTTATATTAATAACCAGTACAAGTAGATTTGCCACATGACATCCCCTCTAGCCTCAGTTAAGAGGTCTTAGAACTGTCAGTAAAGAAACAGTACTTACTGTTGGAACCTGGGGAAATTATACAGCTAAGCAATTAATATGGTTCCTATTTTTAGGTTAATTAAAGCCATTCCATTGTTATCTTTAAATGCATAACTCCTTTAGAAGAAACCAATGAAATCAAAGTAACCCAAGCTCATGATGTTATTTTTAGTAGTATATCCATTTAATTGGATATTAGGATGTTGTCTAGACAAGAGATGAACAATCACAATTAAATCCGATTTTCTATATAAATTAGCTTTTCCCACTTTTTAGTTTCTACTTGTTTTACAATCTTTTTCTTTTCTCTTTTTGTGAGAAGAGATCTACATATAAATTATATATTAAATTTATTTATTCTTTGTTCTTATTTATTTACAACTTCTGAGTCTCCATCGATTACACTCAACCCAATAGTAAGTATTAACTTATCTATCTACGGGACCACACCTGTAATCGTTCCTCCTGTGAGTGTTATCCTAATCATCATGTTGGAAATAGATGATTACATATAACGTTTCACCCTACTGGAGGAGGTGTGCGATTTCAATATAAAATCCTTCATGTCCTAATACTTACCGTAGTTGGTAATAGCTAATTTAGAGTAAGTGTCAGAACATTAATAAAAATTGTATGTCAAGAATTGAAATTGAACCCATGTCATGACATCAATTTTGTTATGTCGTGTAACTAATGCAAGAACATAAAGAAGTCACAGTACAAGACTTCGGCATTAAAATATGTGTAACTGCATAATGCATTTAGTTGCAGGTATTTTCTGGCAATGCTAGGATTAAAAAAAAGATGATGATTGGTTATATCATCAAGTGGCTGTTCAACTATTGGAACGGACGAATTTGAACAAATATAAGAAAGATTCCGTTTGTATTTTGTATTTCATATAATCATAAAAGAGCTTCTTTAGAGGGAGGATTCCTATATATATTTTATTAATATAATTTAGAAAATAGTTCAATAGACAAAAGTCACAACTAACTCAAGATTAGCAAAAACGATCAACAGTAAGTAACTCGTTCTTATCTTATTGTTTAAGACCTTTTAGTTAAGGCTAGGGGGGATGCCATGTGGCAAAGAAACCTGTATTAGTGAATATAAGATAAGATTATACTGAAGTGTTGAATGCTATAACTTATACTTACACTATACATTAAGGTAGAAGGTATCCAGGAAGCTAACCCGTCCTCTGATAGTAAGAGTGTGACTTGAGTCTTATGAACTATTTACTTTATAGTATTATTTTAATAATATGAATCCTCGAAATAAAAGAACTAAAAACAAGATATATAAAATATACAAAATAAAGTGGAAAACTACTTATTCTTATAGATAACAATATTACCACAATAATTGTGGATAATTGACTGTGGCGACAATGATTATCATGAAATATTACCTCATTGACAATAGCAATGTTAATATTGTTTTAACACCGATAAGTTCAACTGCTAAGCCTCTGATAAGATAAATTAATATCTTACGTAATAGATTAGATCAATCTTGATGTAATAATATTATGTTCTTGTAATTACATAATCATAGAACAAACTTAATGTCATAATATGTCTTTAACTCATGACATATAATTATTGTTCTGACAGTCACATTACAAGACTTCGGCATTAAATTAAATGTAACTGCATAATGCATTTGGTTGCAGATATTTTTCTGGCAATGCTAGGATTAAAAAAGATGATGATTGGTTAATCATCAAGTGGCTGTTCAACTGTTGGAAAGGACGAATTCAAACAAGTATAAGAATGATTCCGCTTGTATTTCGTATTTTGTATAATCAATAAGAGATTCTTTTGAGTAAGGATTCCTATATATATTTTATTAATATAATTTAGTAAATAGTTTACTAGAAAAAAGTCACAACTAACTCAAGATTAGCAAAAACGATCAACAGTAAGTAATTCGTTCTTATCTTATTATTTAAGACCTTTTAGTTAAGGCTAGGGAGGATGCCATGTGGCAAAGAAACATGTATTAGTGAATATAAGGTAAGATTATACTTAAGCGTTGAATGCTATAACATTAAGGTAAAAGTTATCCCGGAAGTTAATCGTCTTCTGATACATTGCATTCCCTAGTAAATAGGCATGTTTAACCGTTAATATGGTAATATTACTCATTATTGAATTGTCAATTGTTGATTGGTAGGCAACATTGGCATCCTTGCTGGGTTAATAAATAGAGTCATGCCAATATTGCATAAGTTATTGAAAAAAAAAAAGAAAAAAAAACTTATAGCTGGCTGAACTTCTAGCGAAGTAAACAAAAAGCAGCACATATATATGATCAAACCATTTCGATAAGATTATATGAGAAAAGCTTTGCTTCTGCTACAAAAGTAAGTATGTTCCCCAAGTTTAAATTAAATAAAGATGTTCCACTGCTTTCATTCCATGCATTGTAAGGAACCAGTGAAATCAGCGTTTTTAAAGCAAATAATAATCATGTAAATCTATTCACTTAATTGGATACTATGATGTTGTCCAGAAAATGTGAAAATTGGAAAGAATATTACAATTGTTATATTTAGAAATGTTAATCATATGATGATAAGAACACGAGGTGATACGAAAAGTTGTATGATGGAATAATGCAGAATTTTCCAGAAGTGATGCTACTAAAATTAGTATTAACATGATAATTAACGCCATGTAATTTTTATAATTGAATAACATAAATGGAATAGGTTTCCCTCTATCTGATTTATAAATAAATAGATATAAAGAATTATCAATTAATATACAGAATAGTTGAATATTAATTTAGTTTATTAAATACTCCAGAATTAAATCATATAAATACAATTATAACCAAAATAGAGAAAAATGAAAAATAAAATTAGTTACAATTAAATTCCAATTAGCTAATTATAAACAATTTTTTTCTACTTTTTAGTTTCAACCTGCTTTAAATCTTTATTTTTTTACCTCTTTTAAGTAAAAAATTTTCATATAAAAATTTTAATTATACTTTGTTCTTAAATTCATCAAATAATTTTTAAGTTTATAATTGGTTGAATAGTAAACATTAGCGAGTATCTAATCCACCTATATATTTTTGGGAGTAAAACTGTAACCGAATTCCATGTCGAGATTAAGCTAAAGCTCATATCTATCAGTTTATAAATCTGAAATAGGTTGTGGTTTAGATGTGAAGATTCGGTGTAAGATTTTTTATGCTCCGATAATAAATTATAGGATAAAGGATTATTGGGTTAGTGAATATTACCAAAAGTAGTAATCTTTAATAACCTGGTACTAGTATCAATTAAACGAGTTATTATTTTATGTAAGTCGCCTAACATGATCAGGATTAGGTTTTTTTGCGATACTTATAAGTTAAATGATTTACCTGAAATTGTCAATTAAAATAAAAAATATTGGATGTCCAGTTCACACTTTAAATCGAAATATTTGTCAGTTAAGTAAATTAAAAAATCACGTTAATAGATGCCACTAAAAAATAATAATGTAAGTTGTGTAAATCCAAAAATAGCTAACTTTAATTTTTCTGTCTCATTTACGAACTAAAATGATTCTACAGATATCACTTGAGCACTATTATAATGCAAAAATTAGAATTTGGTCATAATAGCGGGCTGGCATATTGCTTATCATTCTCGTCAAAAAGTATGGTGGTTAGATTGATCTTCGCAGGAGAATCCATTACGGATGTAGATAAGCTAGTTAGCAACCGATATGTGACTCAGTATTAACAAATTTAAAAACTATATGGCATAGAAAAAAATAATCTCAAAACAACCTAAAACAAGAAGGAAAATAAAAATAAGGGGAACATGGTTAGTTCTACTGGTTTAAATTTCATCATAACGGAAATAAAACTATTTATTATTTTTTACTAAGCAATATCATCGCTGCCAAGTAAATATTCTTAACAATTCATCAGATGAAAGCAATTCAAATAATGATGTGCATACTGGTAACATATGTTGACTATTAATTAATGAACCATAAATCATCAAAAATAGATGCGATTACTGAAATCAAACAAGTGAAAATTTTATTATTATTATTAATGTATATGATTCAGTGAATGTTTCAATTTCTAATGAAGTTGTATTTTTACAAGGAGAAGTTTTCAAATCCCAAAATTCACTTACACTTCAAAATTTTCCGTCGGTAACGTATGTTAAATAATTCTACCTGATTAAACCTTAAGAACTTTATTTGATTTTAATCACATCATTTTCTTCCTTTTTCTAAACCAGGAATCAGTTATTTACAGATAAACACACCACAATTTCAAGATAAGTATGCCGATTTAATATGCAATATTTTTGTTAGAAACATTAATTTGGAAAACGAAAATCCAGTAAAAAAAGATATTATTTTTTCAACTCCATTGCCCAAAAGCAAATTAATTGGTCTTTTATCTATACTAGCGATAACAAGTTTCCACCGATGCGCTTGGACACGAAAAACATTCCGCTATTAAAATTGCGTGGGAATTTCTTGACAATTCAACGGACTAGCAAATAATTTTTGTATGATTAAATAGGGAATTTAAGATAAGATAGTTAACTATTTAATAGTTGAAATATCTCTATTAACTTCGTTCAAGTTACTGCTCAGCATGTTTAAATGGAAACCGTCTTCATTATACAATGATTCCGCAACTTTCAGCTCAAAAGACAAAAGAGGATATCATTCATGAAGCTCAAAAGGAATGGATTCCTGGTACTGTCCATTTAGTTGATTTAGAGAATAGTTATTCCGTTCAACATGAGGGTAATACTGATATTGTCTTAATTCCCCAACCATCTAAAGATCCAAACGATCCATTAAGATGGTCTAAAAGAAAGAAAAATACTCAGTTTATAATCCTTTGGTTTTGGTCATTTTTGTCTTCAGCTGTTATGAACTGGTTTGGACCTGCTTGGGATATTTGGGTCGGCGAATTTGATACAACCTATAATGTTTTAAATGATACTTTTGCCATTGGTTATGCATTTCTAGGTATTGGATGTGTTATACTACAACCGACCGCGATGAAACTCGGAAGACGTGGAGTTTATTTAGTTGCCACAATTTGCCAAACAATGGGTAATGTTCTAGGTGGTAAAACTAACGGTATTCCTGACTTATATGGTGTTAATATTTTAACATGTTTTGCTGGTGCACCAGTTGACTCTTTAGTTCAAATTTCAACTACAGATATTTTTTTTCAACATGAAAGAGCTGATAAAATTTCTACTTTAACATTTGCACAATTTTCGGGTTCTTATTTGGGACCATTTGTTGCTGGTTATATTATTGAGTCAATGGGCTGGAGATGGTGCTACTGGTTTTGCACCATATTTTTTGGTACATTATTTGCTGTTCAGTTTTTTGTGATGGAAGACTCTACATTTTCAAGAATTAAAACTTCTTCGAATACTGATACGGATATTTTAGTTCAAGTCCTGAGTAAGGAAGAAAATGTTGATGTGTTGGCTGAAAATGATAACGAAAAAGATAATAAAATTAAACAAGACATTGAAGTAGTTGATGAAAAAATTCCGAAAAAAAGAGCTTACTTACAAAGAATGAGATTTATTGAAACCGAGTATAGTGATAAAAGACCATGGTGGAAAATTGCTTTGAGGCCATTTTTGACATTACTGCTGCCAGCATTTCTTTGGGGTGGATTTCTTTATGGTATCCAATTTATGTGGTTGGCATTAATTACCACAACACAATCATTATATTTCAGCTCTCCACCTTATAATTTTAGTCCATCCTCTGTTGGATTAACAAATTTGTCATCAGCTGTTGGTTGTTTCATTGGTAGTTTCTGGGGTGGGCAGTTATCAGATAAATTTGTGCAATATATGGCTAGAAAAAATAAAGGTATTATGGAGCCTGAAAGCAGATTATGGTTGTTATTTTTCCCTGCAATTATCAATGCAGGTGGTACGTTAATGTATGGATTAGGATTTTATTATGGTACTCATTGGATTTGTCCGGGGGTTTTCGGTTTGGGTTGTATGGGTTTTGGAATGGGCGCAGGAAGTGCTATTGTTATTACTTATGGTATCGATTGTTACCCAGAAATGCAAAGTGAAGGATTGGTCTTAGTTTTATTCATTAGAAATATGGTTGGAATGGGTTTCAGTTTTGGCTTACAACCTTGGATTGATACAAACGGAATAAAAGTTGTTACTTGGTTAATGTTTATGATTACCATAGTGGCTAATTTTAGTTGTATTATTTTCTTGATCTGGGGTAAAACTTTTCGAATTAAAACGAAAAGCTTTTACCTTAAGTACTCTGATCCAAATAAAATGTTTTAATTTACGGAAGAAAAATCTCTATACTTCAAACATACGATTTGGAGTTTTTGCGATAAAGATGTTGTGATGAAAAACAAGTGTTGATGAATAAATCCCGGCTGCGTAAAAAAACTATTAGTTTACCATTGACTAGACATTAATATTATCTTTTATTTAATTAATGGAAAGACTTGTTACGCCAAGATTTCCTACTGGTAATATCATGGTTCCATTTCATTTCTTATATTTTCAGATTTCCTGTAATTGTATCAACATTTAATGATGATATAATATGACTTCAACTATTGAAAATTATTGAAATGCTTATAAAATGTTTGGAATAATTATTTATTTCAATTGGTTTTAAAATTAAGATTAGATGCTGGAAAGATTGAATAACTAGTTAATCGACTAATTTTCAAAGGCTTGAACTAATATTTTCTATTTTATATGGCAAATAGTGTCTGCAAAACATTAGTTATATCCAATAGTGAACGTTTCTTTCTGTAAAATTATATCCCAAATTGTCTCAAGTGTTTATAAACTTCAAGTTAACAGTAATTTCTTAAGGTAGCTATTTTTGGAGTGTTAGCATGTAGTGAATAAACCTGTCGAAAGTCTTCGCCGAGGTAATAGAACGAGCAAATAAATGATAAAAATTGTAATGTTTAGCTACATTGGTAAACACATCAGTTTTCCATGCTTATTTTATTGATAAATTGCTCATTCAGCATTATTAATACCTCAGTACACTTCAATAATGTACCAATAACCAATCTATCATATTGGTCACTTTTTATTTCCCTAAAAGCGTATATTGAGTTTTCCAGTCCATCAAAGTATTTAAGAGGTTATAATTCTTTATATATTTAGTTCATTTATTCTCAGTATACTAGGAAACATAAAAAAACATGAACCTGCTAATCTCTTGCTTTTTTGGTCTCATTTTCGTAGGCTATTCAAGCACAAAACTACCTATTGATTCACTTCCTTCTCACAAACAAACTATTCTCAAATTATAGCCATTGGCCATATATACGAAAATTTGAATTTCCCACCACCGATGTGGCATATACATCTGCAATGCTTGGTAAAAAATATGGTGCTAGTGTTTTGAAAAGATTAAAAGATGGTAAAACTATCGTTGCACATTCAACAAGTGCTAATAATTATATTGCAATTGATTATAATTTTAATGGTTTTACTCAAAATTTTAATAGTTCATTTGGTCCTACTTTAGATTTGTATTTGAAACCAAATATCCTTGCTCAATGTAACTAATATTCTGAAGATTTAAAGATTTATGCTTCTGGTAATGCTTTATCTACCGCTTACGTTGCTTCTGCAATTGCTGCCTACGGCTCTTGTTCTAAAAACAGTAACTGGAAATCCCATTTGCTGGATAGGATTACTTCAAGCGGTAATACCATAGGTTTCAATAAGCTTGTCGAAATTGACTTTGATATTGCCGGCAATCCTTCCATTCAAGGCGGTGGTCCTTTAAATCCCCAAACACTTATTTCAAAACGTTTGATGGTTTTATTTCTTTAAATGACACAGCTAATGCAACCGAATACACTATTGAAATTACAAATCATGGATTCAAAAATTCTAGGTTTTTCATTACTGGCGCTGAATCAATTACTTTATATTCTCAGTCCATTGGATATGGGTGTTATGGATATGGGTGTTATGGATATGGGTGTTATGGATATGGGTGTTATGGATATGGGTGGTATGGATATGGGTGGAATGCAAATGTAGTTTTACGAAATATTTACGATAACCCGTCATGATTTTTTCTCACGTTATTTTTTTTTTTGAATTTTTTTTTCTTTAAATAAATAAGTACATAAAAATATAAAATGTTTTTCCTAATTAATGTGGTTGTTATCCTAATTGACTCCCCCAAAAAAAAATGAAAGCACAATTATGCTGAAAAATTTAAAATGAGCTCATTTGCTTTGACTTGTCCTATGACCGATACATTCAACTGCCAATTATCATCAGTGGAATTCTCAAGTGTCAATGGTATTCCCCACTTATGGTGCTGGTCTATACCAATATTTTTTGTCTGGGGATGTGTTATTGCCTCCAGATACACCTATGGATGATCCTTATGTTCAGCATTACCTATGGTTTTACAACAAGCTCTCTAAGTTGTCTTGATGCATACTGTGTCTTTGTCTGTTTTGGCCAATTATCAGTCTGAAGGTTTGATGGGCGGTGAATTACTTGCTGCTATCAGAAGAGATTACTCTGTCATTAATGCTAGAGGTCTATTTAAAATGGTTAAACAATTTCAAACCGTTGGTTCAAAACTCTCAGCTGAAGCAATCAAATTCTTAAGGGAATTTTTGATTCAATTTAGACATGGTCTATCTGTTGAACATTTGTTTGGCTTGATTTACTTGGATACTTTCAACTCTGACCAAGCTAAAGCTCGTGTTTTAGATTCTTCCAATCCCGACTTGAATTTAAATAATATTGATGCTGCTTTAAGAGATTTGAAAGATCAACTTCTGGTAATCATGTTTTCACCGCTTCTACTTGTTCCATTGATACTACTGCTACTGTTTCTAATAATTCAAAATCCAAACTTAAAAAGAGACAGACAAGAACGCCACTATCGTGCAGACGTTGCCAAGGTAAAGGTCACACCAGTCCACACTGTACTGCACCTGCCCCAGTGTCACCAGATACTTCTGAAAATCTTTCAGCTCAACCAAAATCTGGTATGTCTTGGTGTGTTTCTTCTGATATTGTTATTGATATTGTTATTGGTTCTACTGAGTATTGCTTAGATACAGATTCCACCCTACATCTATCTAATAATTTATCTCATTTTTCTAAATTTATTCCATCTTCTGGTTCTGTTTCTGGTATTTCTTCATCTGCTTTGGATATTCAAGGTACTGGTACTATTATTTTCAAGAATAAAGTTGGTAAGACTCTTACTCTAAATGAGGTTGCGTATGTTCCAGAGGCAGTTAGAAATTTAATGTCTGTTAAAAAGGCAACTTTGGCATCTGGAGTTCCATTTACTTTCCACGGAAAAGGTTGTTATGTTGGACATGACCAAGTTGGTTCGATTACTTCTGATTCTCTATATCAGCTTGATTATTCTGTTGTTCCTATTTCGTCTGGTTCAACGAATTATACTGGTGTTTCTTATGCTGCTGCTGCTTGTGGAGTGTCCAGTTCCAACTCCTTGTTGATGCACTCTAAATTAGGACATCTTTCTCCTGCTGTTATGCACCAATTAGGGTACAAACCACCGGATGAATTTGCTATTTGTAACTTGAGGTTCCTTTGTAAATTTCTCCTCAGGTGGTTCTGTTGATTCGGTGGATTCTTCGGTGGGCTCGGTGGATTCCATTAATTGAGTTGGTTTTCAGGATTTTCTAAGTATACACTAAATTCAGGAGAGGGAGAAGAAACACTATTATTGACAACATTTGGAGTTGGCGATTTTGAAGAAGAAATATCAACAACACTTGGAGTGGATGATTTTGGGAAAGTAGTGTCTGGAGAAGGTGAAATAGTTTCAGGTGATGGGGATGAAGGAACAATAGGTGGTGAAGAGACAGCAACTGGGGCTTCTGCTGGAACAAAAACACTTTGTGTGGAAGACATAGACGATGGAACATATGACATATCACCAGCCACTGGAGTGGTTGGTAGAAATTTTGTGGAAACGTGATACTGGGAGCACTTGAACCAAAATAGACATCAGAAGGATTAGAAGTCAAGCCAGTGGATGTGGACGAAAATGGAACAACCGTAGAACCCTTTAACAGCGGAACTAATGTGTCATCAAAAACAACACGATTTGAAATCACAACGTCAAATAAAGCAAAAACATAAATTCTGTAAGCATTATGGTCAGTACTGTAACCAACCATAATCCCCTTAGAGTTACCAGCAGAAAAAGCAGATGGTCGCTTTTCTTGGGGAATAAACACTTCACAATAGCAACCAAATGGATGGAAAATAGAGTAGTCTGGGTTGTGACCTGTCCATTTGAAGAATGGGGTTTCAGCACCCAGAACCCGGGATGGTAAACGATCAATCAAATATTCAGATATTTGAACAGCTTCAGACCAAAACTTTTCAGCAGCACCTGATGAGGAAAGCAATGTACGAGTCTCTTCTTGAATAGTTCGATGTTTTCTTCTAGCAACACCATTTTGGGAAGAGTTATATGGAACGGTTAATTGATGAATAATACCAAAAAGAAACTTTTCAGCTGATTATTACAAAATTCAGTACCATTATCAGTTCGAATAGCAGCAACGCTATAACCTTTGTAACTAAAATGAGTTTCAGCAGAATTAATAAACAATTTCACTATAGAAGGAACTTCAGTTTTATTGGCAATTGGAAAAAGTTGCAGTATCTAGTAAAATCATCAACAATAGTTAAAAAATATCGTTCAAGGTTCAAACCTGGAATTGGAAAGGGACCACATAAATCAGTATGGATTAGTTGTAATGGAGCAACAGTTTTGGTGGTGGATTGTTTGGAATAAACTTGGGTGGTTTTACCAGCAGCACAATATGACAAATAGCAAATTCATCCGGTGGTTTGTACCCTAATTGGTGCATAACAGCAGGAGAAAGATGTCCTAATTTAGAGTGCATCAACAAGGAGTGGACACTCCACGAGCAGCAGCAGCATAAGAAACACCAGTATAATTCGTTGAACCAGACGAAATAGGAACAACAGAATAATCAAGCTGATATAGAGAATCAGAAGTAATCGAACCAACTTGATCATGTCCAACATAACAATCTTTTCCGTGGAAAGTAAATGGAACTCCAGATGCCAAAGTTGCCTTTTTAACAGATATTAAATTTCTAAGCTTAAAGATATTTTCATGTGTGCATTATTCAAAGATATGCCATTTAGTTCTTTTTGATAGCAAATAAGAATTACTTAAGTTCATGCTGTGGCGAGATATTGCCATTTATGGTACAATATTTATCACCAGAGTAACTAGTTGACCCATTTCCCATTGGAAATATGAAATGAATGCCTAGCGATCTTATGAGCCCGTTCATTACGAAAAAATAACAATCTGAAGCTGAAAATTTGATTTCCATGAATGAAGACTTCTACTTGAATTGATATAACTACATTGCTTATTTACTATGTTTCAGAGGTAATGTTACAAAATCATTACTTTAATCTTATCTAGTTTGGATCTTAATCTATCAATATCGTCTATTAGATGCACTTTCTCTTATTTTCCATAAATATTTCTTTTTTCTGCCAATCTTGTAAGGTTGGAGACTCATTCAACAAAAAATCAAAGCTTTCATCCCAGTAACTATCCCATTGTAAAACTTCCAACTGATCAAGTGGAATCTGTAAATTTTCATTTAATGCTTCCAAATCTGTTATAATTAACCCCTCCTTTCTAATCCTAGCACTAGTCCTTATTTTATTCAAAAAGTGGTTACGAAGAACAAGTGGATCTGAACCATTAATTTCTTCTTTCATTTGATGGTGTAACTTATATAAATATCTTGTCAACTTAAGGTAATTAATATCATCATCCATTTCTAATAACCTAACAAGTTTAGTTGTGGTGTATGTTGAATCTAAGGTGAAAAATAATTTTTCTGCTTTATCTTTGCCTTGAAGCTTTATTGTAGCATTTCTAATTGGTCCTAAAATCATTAGAGCAATTTTAATTATATGATTTTCTGATATAACTCTAGTTTCCATATTTTCTTCAGTTATGAATTTCAAAACCATATCGTCACCAATATTTTCTATTTTAAAATTTTTAGACCTCATTCTTGTTAACTCTGTGGAATGGAATGGTTTATTGGTTAATAAAATATAACTAATTAATAATAATGATAGTTGTTCGCAAGTTTCAAAATATCGATTTGACGGTTTGAATTTAGATATAATTAAATGATTATAAAAAGTTAAATCATCAATTGTTATTGGCTTATTTTCGTTTTGTTTGTATATTTCTCTATACTTAGTTAAGTCTAACAGGAGAATTAATGAATCTATCATTCTATTTCTTACTTTATCTATTATATTTTTGAGTGTGTAAAGTCCAACCAGTTTATAACCTAGAACTCTGCGTTTCTTCTTTACTTCATAAACAAAAGTGAATTTTCTGGGATTATATAAACCTTTTGAAAGATGATGCTCAGTCATTAAAGATTTTAGGCTATTAACGGTTGGATAATAAAGTTCTTCAATGATATTTTTAAGTACACCAATAGTCGTGGAATTTTGGATTAATAAACAATATGTTTCATCTCTATCAATAGTTGAATATTTATCCTCTGATTTAACATTGTAGATAAAAGAAATTCTTATACCATATAATAATTTTTTATAGACAGCTAATCTTTTAGTCGGCTCTAATATATTACTATCCTGATTCTTAATAGATAAAATACAAAATATGGCACCTAATGTACTTTTAAAACCATCTTTATGTAAAGGTGTACAAGTAATTAAAACTAATAATGAAGTAACGTTATTAAAAATATTTTTTGCAAATGGATAATTTGTCTCATAATCTCTACAATAATTATTTATTTTTCTATCCTTTTTTGTAACCTTTAAAATCTTTGGTGAGTCATCATCTATGATTGTCAAACACTGTTTGAATAATTTCAGTCCAAATTTCCTTTCAGTTTCGTTAAATTCAACTTGAAATTTTGGATTTTCATTAAACTCAATCAAATTCTCTTCAATATTGATGCAGGCAAACAATAAAATGATTGCGGTTGCGAGTATATTTGAATATATTTCAATTGATTCGTAGCTAGATAATTCACTGAACTCAAATTTTAATTCATCTACTGGGGTTGAAGTATTATAAAATTTCAAGTATTTCCCATTGATTATTTTTAAATTTTTGTTCCATTCATAACTATCAAACTCATCCATCCATAATATTAGACCATTCATAATAATTGTGTGCACAAAAGAGTGTAGTTTTTGAAATTTATTAGATTTAGTCGTCTGGAAATAGTATTTAAAGTTATTACAGCCGTCTTTTTTCCAAGAGTTGATAAATTCTCTAAAAAACTTTTGATGGGGCATATCATCTAAGCCAGTATCTTTATGTGGCTTATCTGATGAGTTGTTGATATCATTACTGGTTGAAACGTTTAAAAACCCAAATGGAAACAATTGTCCTGTAGATTTGGAGATAAAATCTGTTGACTTGTTCACTTTTTTATTGAATTTATGAAACTTATTTATATGATTTATTAAGACGTCCTCACTCCTTGAACCTTTTAAACAAAAATTACATTGAAATGACTTAACAACAGGAATAAAATGCTCCGGTGAATTCAACACATTTAACTCACCCAGTCTACTCGGCTTCAAAATTGGATTCGATAAGTCTAAAGAAGGATTGAAAGTGATTGGAAATATACATCTCCTTGACTTGCAAATTATATTTATATCATCGATGCTTTTTATTAAGTGTAAACAATCTTTTTTTAATGCCAAAGGATCTATATCAACTCCTTCAGGTATATCTAAAGTATTATAAAGAATGTTTTTAATGACTGAGGTAAATTTCGTATTCAACTGAAATACCGAATTCTTGTTTAGTTCAGTAATTGAAGCAACATGAATGAAATATCCGATTTCACAATTTAAAATTATTCCCAACTTTGATAATTTTTCTGTGGATTTATACTTCACTATACCTAACTGACCATTTATCTTGTGGATGATGTCTACAATTAAGTTGTTTGTATAATATTTGAAGGCACTAATTGTCTTTTTATGTACGGCTGCATTAGTAGGGTATAAATCCTGATTATTCAGATTATCGAGCGTTATTATTTCTGAGCCCACAAAATTTGTATTATATTTCGATAGCAACACATTTCTCAAGCATATCGACATTGTGGAAACAAACAAATTTATGAAAAAGTGTAACCAGATAACAAATTGGAAATCTAATCAACGCGTTCTGTTGTGTACGCGTAAAAGCACGTTTGCATTTTTTTTTCGCTGTTGAAGTATTAAAAACTTGATTCAGGTAATATAACAATTTTAGATTATTTATCCTGGTATTAGCCATTTCGTTATATAGATGTTCGTGACTGATATATAACTGCTTTTAAAAAGAATTGAAAAGGATTTTAATCTATAAAGTATACATAAAAAAGTAAAATATCTAAATTAGTAAAAAAATTCTAAGATGAAGAATCATATTGACAGGATGGATCAAATTCATTCAATTTGCCGGTTGCAAACTCATAAAACAAATTGCTTAACGCTACCTTAGAGTGTTTAATTTCATCATTCTTAATCAATGGTAAAAAGTTAAATCTATGGCTTGGACCCAATGCATAACATTCTTTGATAAGATCTTTAATGGTATTTTCATCAAAAACTTGAAATCCACTAACTTTTCCTTTAAATCTATTGCTGATCCAACCTCTTTGTATTTGTTTAGAAGGAAGGACTTTATGATTAGACCAAACACCTGCAATCGCTATACAATTGGCTTCGGAGGTTAAGAAAAATAATGGATTATGTGCCACCCCAATGTGAC
Organism: Kregervanrija delftensis; assembly: GCA_019155655.1. NCBI lineage: Eukaryota > Fungi > Ascomycota > Pichiomycetes > Pichiales > Pichiaceae > Kregervanrija > Kregervanrija delftensis. Next base: position 40,678 of record JAFMZF010000011.1, on the reverse strand, counting down.
AAATTGTTGGATCAGAAAGAGTAAAAGTATAAAGATATAAATTATCTACTTTGGTCTGAGCATAGTTTGGGTTATCGTCATAACCTGAAGAGATTGAAATATATTCTTTGCCTTCATTTTCTGGCACATCTAAAAATGGATAATGTAAATGATATCCAGTACAAAAAAGAATTGTATCAAATCCAGATTCTATGACACCATCAATAAAGTGGATTGAATTACCTTCAAATTTGAAGATCCTGGGATGTTTGAAAAGTGCAAGTGAATCGTCTGCCAAAACATTTTCAACCCAATCATTAGTTTTATTATCTTTATTTTCATCGGATTTACCATCTTTCGAGACAATTCTTGTATTTCCAGATATATGAACTTCACAAATTGGGATTAAATACTGAATAATATCTAAAGCACTAACATTGCTACCGACTACCAACACTTTTTTACCTTTTAAATCTTGTGTTTTTCTGAATGACTTAGAATGTAATACAACACTTGGATTTATTTTGACAAAATTTTGAAACCCATCAATTTTTGGAAAAAATGGGATATTAAACCTACCAATTGCAAGTACAATAGCATCAAATTTTTCTGTATACCAGATTTCTTTTTTGTTTTGTTTGTCAATTTTACAAACCGTAACATACCAGTTGTTACCTTTTTTGAAAACTTTTTCAACGTTACTATTGAATCTAACATATTTTAATAAATTATTGTCATTTGCAAATTTTTCAACATATTTTAAAACATTTTGATGGGTGACAAATGGTTTGTAAATTGTAGAATTTTTATCTTCAATAATTTGATCGTCAAAGCTAGTTGAAAATCTCATTAGATCTTTTGGGATGTTAGTAAAAAGATGGTCATAGACGGCACTTTTGTTCCATAGTAAATTTTTTTCCACGGTCTCTTGATTTAATGGTCTCACAATGGGATTTTCAGTATCGGAATTTAATAAATCTTTTAAATCTGGGGAATTCAAATGAGGTCTAATTGCTCTTGGATTGGAGTAATCATCAATATCAACAGGAAACCTTGGATCTATTTCCTCAGAATATTTCCAAACGCCACCTGTAGAATCATTTTGTTCAAAAACAACAATTTCCTTAAATGCTGGATCTTTTGGATATTTATTGCTACAATTTGATTCGACGATCGTTGATGATCCATCTTTATTGGTATGCAGGAACTCGTTCAAAGTAACCAACCCACTTGGTCCACCACCAATGATAGCAATTCTGTCGATCTTAAATGGTTTATCTGAGTTATTCATGCTATCTTTGGTTGGATTAATCTTTCTTGAAACTAATCAAAAAAGAAATAATAAAAAGGAATTGTAAAGAGATGAAAGAATGCCGATTCTTAAACCCGGACAAATTCAAAAAAAAACTGCTAATCTCAATTGTGGCTTATCAAAAATGGAAATTGATCCGACATCTGGTAGGATAGATAAGAGCCACACATTTTACTATCATTTTTGCTCGTTTGTACTCATTTCCTAACATTTAAAAATGGTAATACTCTAATCAGAACTCAACTAAGAATTTCAAAGCTGTTTGCCAAAAAAAATCTACATTACTATATGACTATATTGGTTCAGCTATCTCGGTACAGCAATAAATCACGAATATACCTGTGTTCATTTACTACTTCCGTGCACCCCTTTTAAATTAAAAAGATGTGTCATGCCACGACACAGCTGTACTAGACAATAAGAGTAAAAAGATACTTTTCACGGAATTAACGAGAGAGCAGTATATGTAGCTACAAAGTGAATGAAGCTAACTGTCGATATTGCTTTGTTTACCTTAAATAGTCTTTCTTGTTTGGTGTTTTATCAAACTATTTCAAGTACCAAGAATATTAAAGGGTTCTATAAATTGACTATTTTTTATTGACTATTAATCTCTAACTCATAATTGAGCCTATGCAAGGTACAATTTTTGCCAAGCCAAAAAAAAATTAGGTCTATTGCAAGGAAAACCAAATCAAGGGGTTAAGAAACCTACAAAACAAAGGCATGGAAACATTTTAAAAAAATGGATACGTACTAAAGCGTAGTTCAAAAATAGAATTTATTTTAATAATAGCACAATTTCTTGATAATTATAATTATGTTTAAGCAAATGAACTAAAGGATAAGCATATTTTTTTCTTTTACTTTGAGCATAGAGAAAGTAATTCAATTAAAATGAACCTGGATCTGCGTTCGCAACAAAATATTTTTCTCCCCTCAAAGCTTCAGAAATGATTTATTTCTTCTTACGAAATCATTATTGATTATCAATACCAATTTAGATTTTTTTTAAAAGACTGTGAAATACTCACTTTAAAATTTCAACACAAAAAAAACGAAATATTCTTATATCCTTTCATAAATCCTATTGTAAGCAAGTTAAAAGACACGTTTTTGAGCACAGTTTTTCTTTTTGAGGGTGCATATCGGTTATAATTCTTTACTTGATTTTTTTCTGGGTCTACAACAAGTTGAATCTTGGTTCGCTGAAATTATAATTCATACAGAATTTGATTTTCGCTACCAATGAAAGCTATTTTTAATTCGAGTTTCGCAAAATATCAGTCAGTATACTAATTTAATCTGTTTTTAAACATCCTTTAGACTTCCGTACATTTTCTGTAATAACATTAAAGTTAAACAGCCCAAATCATTAAGGCCAAAGGGCTACTGATTTCATTTGGATATAATGGTTTACAAAATACAGAAACGAAGATTGTTTGCGACTTGTTATACGTCTTTAACGTTTTTAACCTTATTGGTAATATTGGTTGCATAGAGATTAGCTGATAAACTGAATAATTTGTTGTTTATTCGAAGGTTCATAATCATTTCATGTTGCCAATTTTCCATCTGACTTTTTATTAACTATAATTTCAGCCATTTTTTCAGTAACTGAATTTTGAAGATTATAGGTTTCACTTTCAGGTTCGGTATAAATGATTTTTTTTCGCTCACTGTTTTTGCAAGGAAAATGGGATAAATAGTTTTATCTAGCGTTTTGTTATAATTATTTAACTAAAAGCTTTAGCAAATTTTATATTTTACTCAAAACCCCATTTGAATGCCTTTAATTTCTGTATATACATTGCAAGTAAAAACTTTAAAAATTTGCAAAAAATTGTAAAACTATCTTCATTTTCGAGTTAGCTATGAGTTTCTATCAAATCTTACAAACCTTTAAAGACCTACACCGCCTCGTTTATAATAAACTTTTTAAAGAGAATGCGCCGGCTTCCTGTCACAATTTATGGGTATGATTTACTGCACACGACTCACACATTTCCGATAATTCACGGTAATTTCTGAACGCGAATTCTACTGGTTTTTTAGGGTTTGCAACCTGTTGTTATGTTACAATTGCATTTTCAAGAGCCATAAAAACAACAAATAGGCCTTGAAAAACAACCACTCTATTAATGCGATCACCATCATGAGTGTTACTGCTGCAACATCATTCACGTCAACATTTATTGCAGCTGATCCAGATGGAAACGCAACCACTACCGCTGGCTATGTAACTGGGATGCCTTATTTTGCCAATGTATCTGTTCTAACACAGTACACACCAACTGTCGTCAACTGACTACTATGGCGCTTCAAATTCCACTATTAAATTTTTTGCAGGTGTTACTACGTCAGCTATTACACCTTGTGGTAATATTGAACTCTCCACCGGTGATTTTACTTTAGATATCTCAACTGTTTAAATAACATTTAACGGCCAGTTGGATAAACCGGTAACCAGTGGTATATAGTTCTAGAAGTTCGACAACTAATACTGTGATAAAATGTTACATGGACGTGAACCTATGGCTACAGAGTACCTATTCACCATCGCATTAGTTACTTCATGCTTTACATTTATGGGCTCCACCGGTTGTGTCACTTCTCTTACCATCGCCACAATGACTAGAGAAAAACCATCAAATGCGAGTGAATGCAATCAAAGTTAATATCCTAGATTCGACTTCAAATTTAGTTAATTTGGTTATAACCAGTAGATTGAACAATTATGAGGTAATTTCAATTTTGCCTACGAATACTGAAATTTCATATACTGAAAATTTTCTCTGTGCTTGTTTCAATCTATGATGCTGGACCAACTTTATATTAATTTTTATACGGTCTACACTGATTAACATTTTAGTGGTCACTACCTAAAGAAATGGCTTTTGCTTGATTCATTAAATGTATGTTTTGGTAGTATTTTTTGTTTCATAATCTTTTGTTCGGCATCTTCAAGTTTTTCGTTTGTGCTTAATTACATTTGTTTTTTCGTTTTGATATGCATTTCAAGTTTAACTTTAAAAAAAACATGAATACGTATTTTTCGTTGATAGAAAAACAAAAAAAAAGCAATAGAATAAAACATTAAAGAAATGGGATTTTTTTCTATTCTTGAACATTCTATCAAACAGGCAAAAAATACTTTTATAATAATTAACTGATGACTTTTATATTGAAAATGACAGATGTCTATCAAGAAGAGGTGTCGATTAATTTAATTGACTGAGAAAATCTGACCGTTTACAAGTTGAAGATTATTCATATATATTTTTGTGGTCCACGATGGTAACATTTTAGTTATTATAGCTTCTGTGACTGGTTTTTATTAATTGATGTGAATATGCAATTCGTTCATAATTTTGGACTATAGCTATTAAAAAAGGTCTATGAAAGTAAAATTTTATGCAATTGATTTCTTAACATAGGCAAACTGAACTGACTGTTTAGAATTCATTAAATTGATACGCAGGTCATTTTCTGAATTGCTAGCAGTTGAATCATGAATGTATATTTTATAGCTTTAATTTGACCTTAGATCATAAGCTTTGTAGTTGATTATATGATTATATTTATGATAATTGGACAAATTTATAAATTGATGATTATGACCGTGTGATGTTAAGCAATGAAAGATTTAGTACATAAAGTAGATTGTTTACATTATTTGTGGCCAAAAAATATAAAACAAAAGTTTGATTACTCACACGACGCGTTTTCTGTGTCCATGCTGAAAATTTTCAATTAATTTATTGAGTGGAGACAAAATTGAAGAAAACTAATATTGTTTATCTATGTTTCTTACTAGAAGTATAGCATGGTTGAGGATTTTAAAAGATTGAATTTTGTAGTTATTAATAAAAAGTATATAAGCATACTATTGAAATATACAGAAGTCGTAAGAACCCATGAAAAAATGCTCAATGTATTTTATCCAAGATGGATCAATGTTTTACGATGAATGAAAGATATGGCAAAAAAAACATTTCAGGGAACGTTATAAAAAAGTAAGGGATCTTATTTGTAGTAAAATTTTGTTTAGCACCATCTGCAATGGCTGTTTTTTGTATAAATACTCTTAGTATTGTTAGAAAAAGTTCCAAGAAGGCTGAGGAAAATGTGCAAGAGTGTATTTCATAGAATTTGAATAACATTGAAGCAATAAGGGCGAATATAATTGCCTATACAACAGCAAATAAGCATTCAATAACGAAAGCCTAACACCACTGCTAATTACAACAATTGTTTCATTAACCTAATACCATAGGCCAAAAATTCAATATAAAGGAGTATTCGGATCTAACACGAAGCCATTATTGTATATAATTTGGTCGGCTAGATATTTGTATTTGAATATGAATTAGATCCTGTATTCCCACTAACACCGACTGCAAGTTTGGTTTTAAAAATTCTATTGGCTTGATATCCAATAGAAGGCTTATATAGCGTTGAATGGATTTTGGTTATATTTTGAAATCGTCTGATGATTCCAAATCTAAGATATTGAATGTTTTAGAAATGTTGCAGCCATTCTAGTATTATAACTGGTTCCTTTTTGGATCTGCAGAAGAATTTTATCGGTGAATAAGATAACTCCAGTAAATATTTGAATCTCGCGGGTTCATAGGAATTGATTGGACCCTGTACTTTTAAGGATACGCCCTACTATTCTTCTTTATCACAATAAATATGGCAGTTTTATGTTTTATACCTAATCTAGCTAATTAATTAATCCTATTTGATGATTGGCTGCTAAAGCATATAATAAAATGATAATCGCATAATAAATTAAAAGTATTAAAAAGACGTCTTTTCCCATGGTTGTACTAATTTCTGTAGTTCATATATAATATATTGTTCTTCAAGAAAAATGATTGCTATTAATTGGATTTTATTGTTTACATCATTCTTTTCCTCTATAGAAGCTGCTCATGGAGGCGGATCATGGAAAACAAACTTAGCTGCTAACAAAGGTACTGGTGAAATCAACTCTTGTTCTACCTACGTTGCTGCTTTGATGTGGGGTTATGACTTAACAGTTGCTACTACAGATACTACTTATACAGGACATAATCATGGTAAGCGTCGTAATAGTGGTACTTCTTTAGAAGCTGTTTGTTCATATCCACCAGCATTAGGATCTCTTTTAATATGTGCTGCGGAGTTGGATAATTATAACGAAGGTAAAATGAAAAAGTTTTTTAAATATGCAGTGACATCTTGTGCTGACTATGTTACGGACAAGGATTGGACATATTATCAGGATCAATATTTAAATGCCACTAGTTATTTTACAAATGAGGATGTCGGTGCTACGAACGAGACCCTTTATAGCCCACATCTGCCAGAAATGACACAAGTTAAAGCCGCATTCGATATTACGCGCGCTTCATATTATGATAATGACTCTGGTACATGGTTTAGTGTTGGGTTATGCGTTTACTTCTTGGTTTTAATAATAATTGGCTCCATCCATAATTTCCTCAGACAATCTGGTTTAGCAGTTAAAGTTAATAACTCTAAGTTTTCTAAGTACATTCAGAGTTATATTACTTTACCTTCCGTGTTTCCTCATGGTAGTTATTCTACTCCGGTTGGACCAAAATGGTTCTCTTCATTACTTCCAAATCGTATGGAGCTTTTAGTTGAAACTGGAATTTTTATATTAGAAGTTGCATTTTACAGCGTTTCATATCGTCAGCATGATGGTAACAATGCTAATGCTACTTCTCAATGGAGAAAAGGTGTTGGCTATAGATCAGGTATTCTAGCATTTGGTAAAATACCGTTACTTGTTTTGTTTGCAGGTAGAAATAATTTCCTCACTTGGTTGACAGGTTGGTCTTATATGACTTTCATTCAGTACCATAAGGTTTTGGCCCGTTGGATGTTTGTGGATTCTTTAATCCACTCTGTTTTATATACAATTGATTCTCTAGGCTATTACACCACTTTGTTAAAAAGACTATATTTTGCATGTGGTGTTGCTGCTACAGTTTTAGCTGGTGTTATTGTTCTTTTCTCTTTTCATGTATTCAGAAGACACTGGTATGAATATTTCTTGGTTACCCATATTATATTGGCCATTGGTTTCATAGCTATGTGTTGGTATCACTGTAAAACTTTAGGCTGGTGTGAATGGTTGATTGCTGCATGTTGTGTGTGGTTTTTTGATCGCTTGGTCAGAATTGCTAGAATGTCACTTTTTGGATACAGAAACGCTCAAATTACTGCCATCGGTGATGAATTGTTTAAGGTTGAAGTTGCCAAACCATCATGGTGGATACATACTCCTGGTCATTATGGATTCATTTATTTTGCTGGCTGGGTTTTTTGGGAAAATCACCCTTTTACGTTAGCGGTCGAAGGAAACAATATTTCCATTTATATCAAAGTGAAAAAAGGTGTCACTGGTAGAATTTGGAAAAAATTGATGAAAAAAGGAGGTACTATGAATTGGAGGGTGTGTATTGAGGGGCCATACGGAGGCGAAGGTTCAAGTGGTGCAAAGAGATACGATGACTTGCTGATGGTTGCCGGTGGTTCTGGTGTTCCCGGAGTTTTGGATAGTGCTGTCACTATTGGTAAAGGTACTTTCATCTGGGTTGTCAGAGAATTAAAAGATGCCAAACCTTATAGTTCCTTAGTTAAGAAATTAGAAAACGTCGATGTTCATATTTATGTGTCTAGGGAACAAGGACAAGATCAGGAAATGAGTTTACAAGAATTATTTGATAATCCATCATCTGAAGATTTAAGCACTGACACTTCTTCTAAAGAGTCTAAAGGACTTAGCGATAAGGAGACCATTGTTGGTGAAAAGATTCTCACGGTTAAGTATGGTAGACCTAAAATTCAAGAAATTCTATCCCAATATATAGATTCTTCCGCAGGTAAAAGTGTCGGAATTTTAGCTTGTGGTCCACCTCAATTAATGGATGACTTGAGACACTATGTTTCCAAGGAAACGTTGAATACCACCAAAAGTATTGATTATTTTGATGAATACCAAGTCTGGTGATTATTTTTTATTTTAATATATATATCATCATATATACGTTTATATTTTACTTGTTCCCTTAAAGGAATTTCTAACTGCGAAACTGAGAAGATTAACTGCGAAAAAATTATTATAAAAGCTAGACTTTTGAAATCAAAATATACTGACTAACCAGTTCAAAAAACGTGAAAATACAAGTTTAGTTTATTGATTTACGTACCAAACAAACATCAAATTTTTTAACAAATTGGATTAAAGTTCTCGGTCTCATGAATCATGTAAGAATATGAAATTAAAACACTTGTGAGTATTTTGTGGTTAGGGAAATCAGGGTATATATCTTTTTGCAAGCCTTTTAGATCAAAGTAAACACAAATCTGATTGTTCAAATAACCCTAATCATTGCAATTTTTTGTTTTAGCAGAAAATATTTGAATTTCAGGATAAGTTCCATATCAGTTTTTTGCTGTAAATGTAATTTACTTATTTTGAATATATTTAATTCCTGAATAAAAGAGAGGGAAACTAAGTCCTACTTTCATTACCGTTAGTTAGTTGACATAAGTTATATACTACAACATTATTTAGTGGTAGCTTTTTAGTGACCACTAATCACTATCTATATTAACAATTTCTAATCCTAGGACTGAATATATCACTATATGAGTATTTATCTAATATTAACATCTTTTTTAATGAAAATATTTTCCCAAAAGTGTTTTTGGTCTGAATGACTACATCGGATTTTCACAATTTTTTGTTTCCAACTCTATTCCCAACTCAATCAGCCAAATATCCCAGACCAATATTTTTTTTTCAAATTAAAGGCTAATTTATATGTTTATAAATCAAAAAAGATTGAATAACTGCCAAAGAAAAAGACAGTTGTTCATATACTATTTTTGTATTACATTTATAAAATAAAGAAGCTTTGTATTTTATAGGAAACTAACAGTACTTTATGAACATTAAATAAAAACGACACAATCACAAGCCAGCGGTCGTTGATTATTGACCAGCAATGAGAAGCTTAGTTATTATATTTTAGATACCAACAGAATTTAGGTCATATTTATATTAAAAAAAATTAACGAGAATTAAATCAAATCAAAACACCAAAAACAAGACAACGTTTTTTATTTCTGAGATTTCAGCTTCCAAATTATTGCATTGAAAATGAATAGAAAAAATTAGATGGCTTTCTATGTTATTGAGCAAAAACTATGCGGACTGTGCTTGAAAACATTCTGGACGACCCTAGATATTGTTACTACTTTTGAAAAAAAGAAAAGGGATATCTTAAGAATGCAGTAAATGCATCTGAGAGGCACACAAAAAGTTTAGGATCCAAGAAAAAACAACAAAGCGGTATCATTATCTAAAACGGATAAAATTGCTTCACAAACAATTTACTGTAAAATAAAAATAAAAATCTATTAATCGTTTTCAACTATTCATTCTCAAGTATTTTGTCTAGACAAAAAAATAGCACCAATGTGAAGATTTGTCAAAAAGTAAATTATTTAAATTTTTTTGATGCAATCAATATCTGACACTCGATTTATTGTTATGGTTAATTAAAGCTTTTATCAGATAAAACATATAGATACTCCAGCCCTCATCAATATTACTAAGAAAAACATTTTAATTGCCAGAAACCATACCGTAGACACAGGGAAAACATAGGGGTTAAAATACTATAGGTAACCAAAAGATAATAAATATTCAAATCTATATCATTGTATTTGAATTCCAAATTATGACGTTGATTTTAATCCAGAAAGAAACTTAACCTGTCAAAATATTTATAAGATTCAAATTTTATCTCTGAGAAGTAAACAAAATAGGTTTTTATCTATACTAGATTTAAAGCTCAGCTGCTTTTACAACATTAGATTTTGACCTGCAGTTTCTACTTGCCAAAACTTGTGGCATTGTCATTCCCTTCTGTTTTATATTATTTCTTATCTTTATATTCCATATTGTGGCGAATAGTTTTGTTTGTTTCTGAGATTAAATATTCGTGGCACTACGACCAATAACATTCGTGATTTTTTTTTAAAATCGATGCGAATTACTTTTTGACAGTTCAAATATCGGGGCGTCAAGTATTTTCAGAAATTCTTCGAGTGTTATAATATATTTTTCAGTGAACCGGGTGTATCGGGGAAGTTATGAAATAATCCAAATGGGGAAACTTTTTGAAATTATTAACACCGAGCCCCTTAAGGTACTAGAATCAAGACGATGTTGAAATAATTATTTGAATATGGTAATTACAAACTATAATTGTGGACTAGTATCATAAAAGGATATTTTTTGTTGAAAAAAGTTGTACGTGTGGAAACTGCTAATAAGCAGCCACCAAAAAATATTCTCCAAATCATTGGTTTCAAATAAAAATGTTTTCCAGCAAGTAATTTAATCGGCAAATAAATCCTTTGAATTACGAGGAAATGAAAACAAAACGAATAACCGCTCATAATTTGCTTTTCAAATTCATGCTGATCAAAATCTTACTTTTCTGATTTGTCAAAAAATTTATAAGTTTATTCATAAAACTACCATTATCAGTTAGATCAGCTTGATTTCATACTCATAATAATACTTAAACGTGACTTATTTAGCAACATCAAAAAAAATTAGCAACGCTTTCAAAAAGTTTTAGGATGAAAAAAGTAAGCATTTTCCGAATATGAAACCGGCGATGAATGCATAAGCATTAATTTATCATTGCACATACTTTTTCCTAGAGAATATATTATATGGAATAAACGTTTTGTTCTCCTACAAGAGAGTAATCTTGTCATATCTAGTTATTTGGATTTACTTATTACTTTTTTATCAAAAACAAATAATGGATAAAAATCTGCGCCAGGGAAGTTTTTAAAATAATACCAGAGATAGCTTATAAACAATGTATAAAAATAAATTTTAAAGCCTAAAAATTGTTTTGAAAACATCCAGTTATTGAATTATGACTTTAGAATTTGTTGGTATTGATAACTCACCAAAATTTGATATAGTGTGAAACCTGATTTTGAATCATGGATTCTACGAAAATTAAACGTGGTGAATAGAAAATAAACATTGTTATTAGAAATGTTGATTGGCTAAATTTTTACTATATATTTATCTTTCTATGGCACATTTTTCTTTTAAAACATTAAAGATTTGAAAATATTAAGTACTTATTACATGTTTGTAATTGTTCTTTAGTCCTATTTCTTATTGAAAAATTCCTATCAAATCGAAAATTTCTTCTCGTATAAAATGTTATTTTTCAATTAATTAAATGAACGCGTTTTTAAATAAAAGATAAATTGCATTCAATTTTTACTTATAATAACCATTAATTTAATTTATTAATTACTTTCTAGGAACTTCAAAAAAAATCCCAATGTAATAAAATATTGCAACATAATGAAATATTTTTAATTTGGATTTTGTTTTAACAGTTAAACAACTTTTCCTTACTACAAAAATATTCACTAGACTAGTTTCATCTAGTCCCCCAATAAGAATTTGATAATTCAAGCAATATAGATGCTGAAAACATTTCGGTGGAATATTAAACCGATTAAGGGTTCGCGCCCTCTTAAATAATATGTATGATTTTGTGTGAAAATATATGGTGATATCGCAGTAGCGGGGTCCACGGCGATAAAATTTCTCAATAAGTGACCACAAAACCCTTTTAACGTATCACATACGATATTGCCTAGAACATTTGTGTAACAAAACCATTTAAAATTTTTAACCGATATATTCAGGACAATTAATTACTATTCCCAAATACTTTTGTACAATTTGGAAAATAAATGGTACAAATTAAACTATCAGGATATTATTTTGTTTTCATCTGATAAGGGACTTAAAACCGATAAACTCACAATAAGAAATTACCAATTTCGGTTACTTTTATACATTCCGGGAGAATAAATAGATTGACAGTAGATTATCTTGTTTTCATTTGATACATTTAAGTTAGGGTCCTATGATGGATTGAATCTACAATTGATGAGAATTTTCTTTAAATAGGCCTGTTTTTATCAATTTTTAGAAAGATATTTGAAGATTTTAATTTAATCTATTAAAAAATAATTCATAAAAAACTAAAACAATATGGTTTCAATTAATAAAATTTCCTTACTCAATTCAATCTTAGCAGCAACAATGGTTTTATCTGCTACTTCTGTTGAAGTCACAGATTCTCCAGCAGATTCAATTGCCATAGCTGAATTTGTTGCAAAAGCTGCAACTACCGACGAAGCTGCGACTTCCAGCACCCATGGTCATGGTCACGGACGTGGAGCTTCAACTTCAACTGCCGATGAAAATGCAGCTGCAACTGCAGTTGCCGATGAAAGTGCCACCGAAACTGCAACTGAAAGTGCTCATGGTCATAATCACGGAGCTGCAACCTCAGCTGTCGATGAAAGTGCCACTGAAACTGCAACTGCAACCTCAGCTGCCGATGAAAGTGCCACCGAAACTGCAACTGAAAGTGCTCATGATCATAACCATGGAGCGGCAACCTCAGCTGCCGATGAAAGTGCCACCGAAACTGCAACTGCAACCTCAGCTGCCGATGAAAGTGCCACCGAAACTGCAACTGCAACCTCAACTGGCAATGAAAGTACAACTATAAGTGCAAGTTCCGCTGCATCTTCAAGTACTCAATTATCGAATTTTGAAAATGCTGGTAATTTGAATTACGCAAATGGTGTTTTTGGTGCTTTAGCAGCCGGTTTAGTGGCACTTATCTAGTTTCAAGGCAATATGTCTTTGATTATCTATTCATTCAACGTTATTATCACTTTTAATAATCTTGATTGTGGTACTTTAAATAATTGTGTTGAAGCTTTGTACTAGAACTTTTAACTCTGAATTTTTTATTAATTAATCAAACCGTACTCTAATCTATTTCCAACTGTGCGAAAGTATAATTGCACCGCATGTTTAGTAAAAATAAGTATAACGTTACATATGCCAACTATTCTATGCATTATTCGCTCAAAAATAGTGGGCTGATGGTCTAAACAGTCCAAATTTTTATTTTAGAACAAGACTCCAGCAATGAACGTTTTGAAAAATTTAGTCTTGAAATCTGCCAATCCAGCTTTGGTTGATAATTATAAATATGATATGTTATCAGTTTCAACCGGTTCAAATAACTTTGCTAAAATATAAAATGCCTCGTCATCTAATTAGTGACGCGCATGAATGGATTAACGAGATTCCCACTGTCCCTATCTACTATCTAGCGAAACCACAGCCAAGGGAACGGGCTTGGCAGAATCAGCGGGGAAAGAAGACCCTGTTGAGCTTGACTCTAGTTTGACATTGTGAAAAGACATAGAGGGTGTAGAATAAGTGGGAGCTTCGGCGCCAGTGAAATACCACTACCTTTATCGTTTTTTTACTTATTCAATTAAGCGGAGCTGGACTTTATTGTCCATGTTCTAGTATTAATGTCTCTTGTAGACTGATCCGGGTTGAAGACATTGTCAGGTGGGGAGTTTGGCTGGGGCGGATTAACACTGGAAGGCCTCCCTGAAGAGCAATTAAGAATTTGTCGTCTGCAAAATATTCCTGTTAGAGGTAATGCAGCAGACATTTCCGATAATTGGTTTAACTTGAAAGGTGAAAACAAACAACCTAAACCACTACCTCCTGGATTTACGCCAAGAGGTTATTTTGCATTGGCAATTTGCACTTTAGTTGTCTTATGGGGACTAAAATCAATTCATGATTTTGGTATGAAAGATGTGTTACAGACTGAAGAAGACAAAATACAGGAGGAAAAACTTGTTATTAACGAATTGCTACAGAAATTAACTGTCGAAGAAAGTAAGTCATCATCAAGCAGTTGTAAATCAAGAGTATTAACAGTTATGATTAAAGATTTACAAGATCTTAATAACAAATTTTCCAATATATAAACGACTTCACTTATAGCTTTTATTTTGTAATGATTAATATAAAAACGTATAAAACTAAAAGTCTAATAATAATACCGATTATACTTAGTATTAAATAAAATAAGACAAGCAATTACTTCTTCTCTTAGGCAACTTCAAGTAATATTACTTATTAACGCTTTCCTCTCTGCTACATATTCAACAAACTAAGTTAACCAAAAATTGTATAAATGACTTCCATGAGCACAAACTGATTTGTTGATAGTTCCCTTTAATATGTTAATATATTGAATTCATATATTTTGTTTCTATTCAAACTTCCCAACTGTTATTTCAAAATTTTTACTTATTCTCTGCGCTATTTTTTTTTATTTGTCAACAACCATTGGCGGGTGGCTAAAGTTAGGGAATTGATATATGCACAAGGGAATAAATTTAAAATATATTCTTGATGTCCCAGCATAAAAATTAAATATATATAGATAAATTCACTATAAATTAGAATGTTCAAAAAATTGGTGAATTTTATCTGCCATTATACTGACAACAGTAGACAGTATTACCGATAGATTATCCCACAATCTTATAAACTATAATAAATTAAGTAACTCAGGATAATTATCAGAGGACGGGTTGGCTTCCTGGATACCTTCTACCTTAATGTACAGTGTAAGTATAAGTTATAGCATTCAACACTTAAGTATAATCTTATCTTATATTCACTAATACAGGTTTCTTTGCCACATGGCATCCCCCCTACCCTTAACTAAAAGGTCTTAAACAATAGGATAAGAACGAGTTACTTACTGTTGACCGTTTTTGCTAATCTTTTGTCTATTAAACTATTTACTAAATTATATTAATAAAGTATCGGAATACTCTCTCAAAAGAAGCTCTTTTATGATTATATGAAATACGAAATACAAGCGGAATCTTTCTTATACTTGTTTGAATTCGTCCTTTCCAACAGTTGAACAGCCACTTGATGATTTAACCATCATCATCTTTTTCAATCCTAGCATTGCCAGAAAATACCTGCAACTAAATACATTATTCAATTACACGTATTTTAATGCCGAAGTCTTGTACTGTGACTTCTTTATGTTCTTGCATTAGTTAAACGACATAAAAAAATTGATGTCATGACATGGGTTCAATTCTGACATACAATTTTTGTTAATGTTCTGACAATAATTATTGCAAGAATTTTTTTGAAAACGCCCCCAAACTTTCCAGGCTCTTAAAATCTCATCATAAAACTTCTGTAATTATTGTATACCACTGTACAAACACTAAACTTGCCTTGAGGTCAGTACTTGCTCAACGTACTGAGATTTAAAACGAGTCCCATAGAAAACATAATTCGAGTTTACTTTATCCATGCTTAAATTCATTTTTATTATTGTGGTATCTTTATAATTTTTGAATTAAATATTGTTTGATATGCAAACAAAAGCAGAAATTTATACAGTCATAAAATTTTAATCTGATTCCTGTTTAAATTTGCCAACTTTGTATCTTTTGTTGAACGCTACTTTGCTTGACATTCTTAGTAAGTTATTTTTATTTTACTAACCGATAATAAATATCATAAAAAACCAAAGAAAATAATAACAAAACAACTTCCGTTCTGTTTTCAATACAAATATTTAACCACAAAATGAATTTTGTCAGCACACATATTGCCTTAAAATAAAGCGTCTTTAACTTTTATGCCCATAATTTAATTTTTGGAGCGACATAACAATTCCTGAGCTCTTACCATTCAAAGAAGGGGTTAGCATCAAATCTGCAATATAGTGCACTACATACCTGTGGTATGAATAAAAAGTTCTTACAGGAATTACTTGTTACAATGAAAAAGGGATCGGTTTTTTATTTGGGTTAGCCAATTTAAATTTAAGCGTATATGTGTGCACTTAATGGAATATAACAATTGTTTTGAAATTTGCTCCGGCAAAAAATATACTTAATTAGGTACATTGATCAATGGAAATCAAGAAAACTTAACATTTCTAGTGAAACTGATTGCAATCCATAAACTATTTACCTTTCAACAAACTTGAACATATGTTTCTTACTGGGCGCTTAATCAAATTCAAACTAAAATTTCTCATATCTATATGTATATATATATTAGTTCATTTTGTCTTGCCATTACTGATATAATCTTATCTTTAAAAAAATTCATATAATACCAGGTTTTAAAATTTTTTTAAAAATGCTAGATGAAAAATAAAGCAATTAAAAAAAAACAAATAAATCAACACTCTCAGTTGCAATCTACCCAATTGATAGTTGGTTTATCATAACCAATAGAAAATTTTTTTTTAAGTAGATGCTTATCACCATAGCTTAGCCTTTCATAATAGGTAGCTTATCAAATCTTTAATAGTTTGTGACAATTTTGTGGTAGTCCAAATTAAACGGCGTAAGATCAAGATTTCATTCTTTCCGAACAGATTATGTCTGCTCGGCTTGCCAAGCCTCGCTTATGATTGCCGTTAAAAAAACCTCACTGTGTCTTTTTTGTCGTCAACTGGCAGTATTGTCTCTAAGTTATGATTCGTCATAAAAATGACAATATGTTTTTTGCAGTTTCAACTTTTCCTCTTTCATAAACTTCTGCTTTATATTATCTTTTTGTAAATTGTCGAACGGAAAATCTCCAGAACAAAAGTTTTAGGGCTGCAGATTCACTGGTGCCACGGATCATTTGATAAATATTTATAACGCATAATTACCATATGCTAAGAAAATATACTTTCAAAATTAAAAAAAATTGGGTTAGATTTCGTGAATGGCCCATATTATCTGGTACAGGCAATCCAAAATTACTTTTGCCGCTGACTGTCAAACTGTGATAATGAAGCATATGCAACTTGGAATTTATATTCCGATACGCTTTTTATTGCCACAATAAGAGCAAGAGAGAACAAAGATTTTGAATATTCAATGCGCTATAAAAAAAACAGTCGATACACAGGATCGGTGATTCAATTCTATGATACAATTTTTCTGATGGATGAATGGACTGACGAAATACTGTGGATGAAAAAAGATTAACCTATCTTGCAAATTCAACAGATTAGTGATGCTTCGAGTTTTTTCATTTTTTTTATTTGAATAGTCCACGGGGGTGTTTTGTGCACTATTCAAATCAAAAAAAACATTGATAACAAGCCGATTAAGGCAAAATCGAATTTTTTTGGCAATTTCTAGTTGGTTGATAATTTCATGTATAAGAATCAAAGAAGGTTATATTAGAATTTTTTGTTGATTATGTGTTGTTGAATGATTAAATAGTTGGTTAAAAACATTGGGAACAATTTAAAAAACTTAAAAAGTCAATTACACTATACCAAATTATAATAGATCCAAACAGTTTGAGGGGAAGTTTCAATTTTAACAGCATTATGAATAAGGATTTTTATTAGCCATATTATATTACTTCTTATAAAAAGTAGAGCTATAAACTATCGCTGGTGAGCTCATGGTCAAAAAATTAACCACTCAGTAGCTCGGAGAATCCTCATTTAATAACCTTTCCCATTCTAAAGTTTTATTACGAAAAAAGCCATATACGATATATGAAAATTTATAGACCTACGTACTTTTCATCAAACAAAAATAAATCAATTAAAGAGGATATATAAACTTTTTGTTTTCCCAGTCAGTCAAATCCAGTACAGCCAAATCAACTTCAGTTTCCTTTCCATCAGTCTCAGTAACAATACCAGTTTTCTCGTGAACATCAATTGATGCTAGTCTGGCTTTATTTTTTTTTCTTAAAACAAACCAAATTACGAAAACCAATAATGGGGAGATAAAAAATGAAAGAATTATCTGCACAATCCAAGCAGACTTATATCTTGGGCCATCTCCCTCTTGCCATAATTGGGGGGAAATGATATTGGCTATACAATAAGCAACCATAATAATGGCATTTCTTGTGAGTTTTTTAGTGTAGCCGGAGCAAGTCGCTGTATTCCAAGAGAACATCGTCATCCACGGTATACCAAAATTAGAAGCAAGGCAAATCATAGCAAGTAATGCAATGCTTTTATCCCATGGAATCGTAACCATAGCGATAGAGGAAGCAAAACAAGGAACCATCCAGAAAATATAAACAAATGCTGTTAAATCTTTCTTAAAAAACATGACAGGTGTGGTAAGAAGACAGCAAACAACACAATACCCACCGGAGGCAACTGATACTAAAGTAGAGTCCAAATTTGTAATGTTACCCACGTTTGTAAAAAGTAAATTCTGCTGGTAAGCTAAATTGTTTGCAAGTTGTTGGCAAAAATAGGACAATGCAAACAACCAAGAAATTGGATCTTTGAGAGCTTCAATAATTTGATATCTTTTAATGGTTTTTTGTTCAATTGATGCTCCGGTAGTTTTCTGAACTCTTCTGATAACCCAAATTTTTTCTTTTGTCGTCAAAAAACGTGCATCTGTGGGATTATTAGGATACAAGAAAAAGATAACAATAGTCCAAAGTGCAGTGCATCCACCAATAACAATAAAAAATAATTTCCAGATTGGGACAGAAGACCTGGCATGTAAAATTCCATAGGCAATAAAACCAACAGGAATGGTGACTCCCACACATGTAGTAATATATAGCGGTGCAGTCGCTGCCTTTTCAGTTACTGTTAAAAATTGACCCATAGTAGTATTCATTATTGGAACCGCAATAGATTCAACAAATCCAAGAAAAAATCTTAATGCGTAGATTCCCTTGTAGTTATATGTAGTACAGTGTAAAAAAATGATGGCAGTCCAGAGGAACGATAGTATAAGTAAACAACGACCAATAGGGAATTTTTGAACAAAAAGCAAGTTTAATTGCCCAATCATAAATCCAATATAGAAAAGCGTCGACGAATTGTTGTACTTGTTCTGGTCCATACCGGTATCTTCCCAAAGTCCAAAAATGGAAGCGTAAGAAAGGGTCGCCTTGTCTGCGTATAGTAACAAATTGGTCATTGAAGTTAAAGTTATAATTATAGCAATAACTTTGATAGAAAGGTTACGTTCTTCTTTTTGAGTAATTTCGGGAACTTTATCATCGTGTTCTTGGAGAAATTTTAAAGTCGAATCTGCATCCTTTGAAGTAACTATCTTTAATTGGGAAACGGGTGCATCTAACTCGGTAACTTCATTTTTTTCTGTAGAAGAGGCGTCGGACATACTGAAATATGATTATCCAACTCGTATGAAAACTAAAAAACAGTACTTTAAAGGAAGAAATTGTGCTCTATTTATTGTAATTATTGTTACTAAACCATTCTTATATGTTTGTTTTTGTCCCTTGACTCATCCAAATTGGAAAATGTAAATTGCAATAAAATTGATTGTGGCTCGAAAAGTACAGTCAGCAAGATATTGAATTATTCTATTTGGCCAAGATCCGTTTTTTTTAAATTGATTTCTTTTTTTGTTACTTGGATCCACAATGACAAAGATATTACATTCCTAGATTATCAGCGGGTTGGCAAATTTTTCAAAGTGAATTTCCTATAATATTTTACGTCTCCATACTTGGTTTGCCACAGAGTTTTAGCAAAAAAGAGTCCATTTTATAGCAATAACAACTAAATTGCCACATAAATTTAGCGGTGAGGGTTGAACAACCTATATACATGATTTCCAGTTCTAAATAAAAACGCCACAATAGCTAGAATTTTTAACATAATTTTTCGGAGCCTTTTTCGCGAAAAATGAAAGAATTGTTATAGCATTTCCTATATTTTCAGCCGGCAGTTGTTGCAGTTTTGTTTTTCTTTTGCGTTTTTACTGAATATATAATTAAAAATAAAAGAACTATTATTATCACACAATAATAGCTAGAAAGGCTAAAATTTAGTTAAAAATAATTAAATCCAATAGATAGTAGTAAAAGGTAATTAATTATAGAACGATCTCAAAATAATTTGTGTTTCCTTTTTTCAAATTTCATTTCACTGATAAGTTTTCTGGTTTCCAGATAATTTAACCAAACAGCCTATTGTATGCATTTTTTTGGTCGTTCTATGCAGCTTTGTACTAATTATCCGGCTCAAAACTTTTTTTTAAAATAATTATTTATGTGGCGATTAAAATATTACATAAATTTACTGTTCATTTTAAGATTATATTTAATAAGATTGTATATAATTAAAATATTTTTTCTATTGCCATTGGGATAAAATTTAATATTTGTTTATATTTCAAATTAGAAGATATTTTTGTGGCAGCTGGGATGAACATAAAAAACAAAAAAGAGAAAAAAAATTGTTGACTATTACCTGATTAACAATATTTCTGTAAAAACGGCAAAAAGAATGAAATAATCGTTGAAGTCAAATGATTTCATAATGTTTCAAAATTTTGATCTTTTAACTAAGTCACAGACTACAAAAATATTTAATTAGATGACAAGTAGCTTTAACAGTTAATGAATAAGTTCGGTTTTATGGTTTTCGTTAACATGTGGAGGTTTTTGATTATTGTCAAAGGTTCACTGTTTACTTTTGAAAGCAATGTTATGGCTTGTAATATATACTATGCTGGTAAACTAGTTACTACGCTATCTCGCCTAGAACGTTTTCTTGAGCAACAAAGCCGGAACACTGATAATACGCTACATATCTTAATTTCAGAAAATTAAAACAATAGATATATAATAAAAATTGATATTGACTTCTTTTACAATCACTGAAAATTTACACGCATTTTTTTTTTTTGGAATTCTATGAAGAAACTATACTAATAAAAAAAAAAAGCTGTCTCAAAAAAGGTGGATTATATGATTACTATCATAGATCTTTAGATTAGTGAAATACGGTCGAAAAAATTATTAATTTTGAAATCATGATTGAGCATGACTCTTGTATTGGCATTTCTTTGTAATCTTCTAAGTGTTTTTTGATTTCTACTATTCACAATTACCACCATTTAACAATTCGCACCAACATACTTAACGCGAAGATACCGCAAAAAAAAATTGACTACTGCGTCCAGCAAAAGTGGGGAAAAACAATAAACCACACCCGATATATTGTTAATTTCTTATTTGTGGCTTTTTTTGCACGTTGCTAATAATTACACAATGCTGGACACTGCCACCATTTGATTTAGAAAAACAAAGATAGTCAATAAATATTGAAAAGTTAATTTTCATTATTATCGTTTTATTATACTTAATTTGCTTGTATCTTTTTTTCTTGCTCTCAACGAAAAATCACATACCCACCAAATCAAAAAACAGTAAAAAAAAAATGGCTGAAGAAGATTCACAATCACTGGAGGAATATTTAGTATTAAAAGGTCCTGTTATGGAAAAATGGTTGAAACAAGCAACTTTTAATGATTCTATAGCTGTTAAAAACCCAAAGCATTAACAATCGTCGAAGGAAGAAATGGAGTAAGAAGAATTAAGGTTAGAAATCACCAAATTTTGGCAGGCAGTCTATCAGAATGGGTAGGATAAGATCTTGGATCTTCCGACCTGAAATCTTACTTGGGGAAATTAATGCCTGTTTACCTCACACATGTATTTAGTAGTTGCGGGGATTAAGAAATTACCTATTAAGAAACTAGAAATTAAGACTTCAGGTGAAGTCGATTTGCGTGAAGGTGGCGAAGGAAATGAGGATGAAACTCCGGGTATTGACAATATTCATTACATTGTTTACATTGATTCGATCTTACCGATGAACAATTAGAAAAATTAAGAATTAATGTTGCGAAAATCTGTCCATTATATAATTTGATTAGAAATCCAAGCAATATTACGTCCAGCTTTATCAGAATTTAGTGATAAATAATTTTACCGCGAAATTTCAAAAATATTTAGCAAGAAGAAATAGATAAGTCGGCGCCTGTTACACTTTTTTTTGTGGATTGGCTATTAAATGATTTTTATGTGGTTAAACAATATGAATCATTTGGACTTGTTACAGGCTGTACATATTCATAATCTCTACATTATTCTGTTATTTTATAAATATTTTGTTAATTTTAATATTTTCATTCAAAATACGGTTTTAAATTTAATAAGTCTTCAATAACTGAAGGATCGTGGCCAAATACCGCTCTTGCATTGGTATCTTTTTGTAGTCTTCTAAGTTTTTGTGTAGAACCATAATGGTATCTCATTAAGTATCCTTGTTTTCTACAGCGATTTTCGTATTTTCTTTAAAAATAGTATGATCATTAGTGAAAATAAAAGTTCTGTCATTTTATAAGTTAATTTGTAATATTATTAGTCCAGGAGTATGTCCAGTGCAGTCGATCCTAAAACAAATCTAGCTTTTGATCATTAAAAGTGTTTCATTGAAGATCTAAATCTATATAATATTTTAAATATGATCCGGTGTCAGATTTTGAAGCAATGGCCCAAACTGCATGTTTAAACTCAATTTCATGAACCCAAACAGTAACATCTTTTCGATTTTTGAAATATTCTAGTCCTCCAACGTGGTCTATATGCAAAGGACCAATTATATTATGCTTCACATCCTTCACGTCATAACCAGAATGTTTCATAGCCACATCCAAGATTGATTTTTCTCATCTTTATTAATTCTGCAATAAGCATCTCGGATATCGGTCCCCCATTTTTTTCCCAGTCTGGTTTTCCAGGTCCAACTTCGTACAAACCCATTTGTGGGATGCTCTATTAAAACTGTGTAAATCTGAAGCTTCCTTCTTTCATTCACTTCAGGGGAATCTATGGTGGATTTGAGCTGAAAATTAGCTCCTTCAAAAAAAAACTTCTATGTGCCTCTAAGTTTCCCAATTTCAAAATATACACTTTTGTTCCTGTTGGAGCAATATTTAATTTCTTTAATGTTATTACATAGTCCTTTCCTTCGGCTTAAACCAAAGACATATTTTCAAGCTTTAAGTTGCTTTATAAAAAACAAATGGAAAATAAAATGACAGAAATGTAAAATGTTTAAAACAAACCAATTAAGAAATAAAAATAAAACAAAGAAAAGAAAAGAAAAGAAAAGAAAAGAAAAGGAAAGGAAATGTAAATAACATATGATAATTTTTGTGGCACTATTTCGTCTTTTTTATGAAAAACAACCAGATGCTTTTTTTTTTTTGTGGAGTTTTGGTTGCCTAATCCAGAATAACTGGAATCCACAGTTTCAATTTTTTTAACTGCCATAATTTTAAGTACTAGCATAAATTCTTATTATTAGAGAAGGACTTTGTATCCACAACTTTTTATTTATTTTAAAAAAAAACTCTAAATATTCAAAGATTTTTTTCTTTGATTTTTCGTATGTGGTTTTTTTTTAGGTTATATTCGTACACTGTTTTTTTCGTTACGCTGACCTTTTTGTACATCCATTGTTTTTTGCCACTTATCAAAAAAAAAAAAATGCTTTTTGAAAAAGAAGGTATAGAATTCAAAACAAAATATCTTTCTGAAAGCTTTAACGAGGATAAAAAAACTTTTCTCAGGTTAGGCTACACTCCGGAATTTAAAACAGAATTAGGCTTATCGTCAATTTTCTCAATCTCATTTTCGGTAACTGGTTTACTACTGTCCGTTGCAGCCACTTTATTTTATGGAGTTGGCTATATTGGAATTCCAGGCATTTCATGGGGTTGGCCAATTGCTTGCAGTGGAATTTTCTGTGTATCGTTTGCCATGGCAGAATCGTGCTCTTCTATGCCTACTTCAGGCGGTCTTTATTATGCAGGTGCAGTTTTGGCTCCTCTGCGTTGGAAGGCTTTAACATCTTGAATTATTGGAAGGAGTAATTGGTTAGGCCAAATAATTTGGGCTCCTTCCGTTAATCATTCTTTGGCTAATCTAATTTCAGCTTTAGCTCAAATGAAGGACCCTAAATTTGAACCTCGAAAATATCAGCTTTATCTAATTTCTATTTTGTTCATGTTTATTCATAGTATACTAGAATCAGTGCCAACCAAATATGTTGCTCAAATTGACAATGCTGGCTCAATTTTAAAAATTTCCGTCATATTTATTGGATTTATTATGCTTTTAGCTGCCAATAAAAGAGAATCACCAAAGTGAAATTCCAATTATCAGGTGTGGCAATCAAACCGATTGGCCATATGGGATTGCCGTCTTAATGTCTTTTCCAGCTGCTATTCGGTGTACAGCTGGTTTTGATGGATTTTTCCATTTATGTGAAGATGGTATTAATGTATCTACTACTGCGCCAATATCTGTTGTTTTAACATCCGGTTTAGCATCTAATATTGGTTGGATACTAATTCTTGCCATAGCCTATACTATTTCAAGATTTTAATGTGGTTAGTAATTCAGACATTGTTCAGCCTTTTGCCACTTATTGTGACCAGGTAATGGGAAGAAAGCCAGCAATTGCATTGGTTGCTTTATTTGCCGTCGGTCTTTTTTTACAGGTCAAGCCTGTGTGATATTGCAAGCAGAGTAGCATATGCCTATGCAAGAGATGGATGTTTCCCATATTCTAAGTTTTGGAGTCAAATTAACAAAAGGACAAAAACACCAGTGAGATGTGTTTGGGGGAAATTTTACTGTTGCTATTCAATACAGAAGCTATATCTGCTATATTTTCTCTTGGAGAACTGCTGCTTATATATAGCTTTTATACTACCTATATTTCTGAAGTTAATTTCTTCAAAAAACTTTTAACCAGGTCCATGAAATTTGGGTAAATTTAGTATTCCTATCAGCTTTTTTGCATGCGCTTTTGTTTTACTAATGATTCCAATTCCCACAAGTTAGAGGTGATAATTTAAATGCTCAATACATGAATTGGACTTGTTTGGTTTATTATGGACCTATGTCATTCGCTTTATTATGGTATGTTATTGATGCAAGAAAATGGTTTATAGGCCCAAATGTTAATAAAGAGCATTTTATTAACTAATAGAATGCACCACTTCTTTCTTTTTATAAATCAAAATTGGAAGCAATTTTCAGATATCAATCAAATTTAAATGGTTTTGTATATCATCAATGTTACACACTGGAAAAAATGCTCTGCAATAATCTCAGTATCAAATATTCTAAAACTTACTACGCAGATAGTTTTTTGATCCAACCAAAATGTTTTAATCACTTATTTAACAAAAAAAAATACCGTCATTCAATTACACAAAATGGAGTTTTTGCAATAAAAATATAACAGTTAAAATAATCAGCAATCGTTTGATGTCTAGATTTCAACGGTGTAAAATATAAACGATTGAGTGCATGATCTTTTTTTGCAGGATTGTTTTTCAACTGAGTTTTAAAAGTAGTTACGAACCCCAAAATTGCTCAAATTTTAATACAAAAGGTTCATGATCTTACAAATGAATTGCGGTTTCAGTATGATAACAATATACTAGACAAAAATCATCCTCAAAAGTACCAGAAAAACTCGAAAGTGCTTTTTATAAGCGCCAGGATCAAAGCATGGAACAGGTGATGGGTGAACAAACATTAATCTATCACGACTTATATTTTTTGCCAGTAAATAGATCGTAGGTAATTCTTCAAGAATATGCATTCAGTTTTCAAACAACAAAGCCATATCACACCTAAACAATATATCATGGTGATATTATTGGAACTTGGAGTGAGGAAGCACCAGCGTAGTCTTTTGACCGCTCATAATAACCAAATAAGAAATATTAATTGCAAGAGAAAATGGCGTTAGCAATTTTTTTCTCTAAACTCCATGTTTGTAACATTTAAGAGGTTACAATGGTTATCTCGTCACAATCATATCTGATCTGTGATTTCTGTTTTTGATACACTTTCTGTATTAGCTTCCTCATTATTTTATCTTAATATCAGTTTTCAGATAATCATCATCACAAAAAAAACACAAGAATTACCCGTTTTACTTAACTACCTTCGAAAGATTCCATCAAGTTACCTTGTAGTTTTCCATTAGGCTTTTCCAATTTCATAATGCCAATAGGCTGTTTTAATTAATTGATGCATCCATCTGCAGAAAGAATTTGAGATTTTGAGCATTGTAGAACTAAAAGAACAGAAGTGATTAATTAGTGTCCATAAAAGCTAGTTACGTGTCAATTTGTCTTCTGCGGGATAAAATATTTTTCTATTTTGTGACAAGTATTTTGTATTTTTTGACAAAAAAAAAAAAAAAAAAAAAAAAAAGTGATTTTCTCTACACATGCTTTGTTAAAAATAATAAGAAAATCAATCAAGAACATTGAAAGATTTTCATTTTTGCGGGTTACCGTTCAGGCCCCCCAAAAATAGCTGGCTATAAGAATGGTTGGCTACAGAAAAAAAGAATGTAATATTCTTCAATCTTTCCTCAATTGCACAAAAACCAGCATGGAATTTAAATTATGATCAATAATGCAGCTGGGCTTTCTAAACTGGCGTTTACGGATTAAGCTAACCATTACAACTTTTTGCTATCTCCGACGTCTTGTCTTTAAAAAAAGGCTCGCTTCTTCGTTCCAATCGCTTGATTAGCAGCTTAATTTTTCATTTATTTTATGGCTAGGGGTGTTTTATCTGTCATATAAAAAAATTTGTTTACTTTAAAAGAACAAACTTGTAATTTTTTATTTCTGTTTAAATGTAAATATTCAATATTTTGTAATTTAGACAATATATTCTTTTGCTTTTAATGTTTTATTATTCTTTTATTTCCAAGTATCAAAGGGTCGTAGAGCAATTGGTTGTCGCTGGGTGTTTGGGATCAAGGATTTCACATCTCCTCCTACTTATAAAGCACGTCTAGTTGCTCAAGGTTTTCGTCAGATTTATGCTTATAAATTATGGATTTTCAATCATAGTTGTTTTAATTCATATAAAAGAAAAAACTTTATATTCAATAATTTGTCTTTATCCAACAGTTTACATTTTAACCTGCTCTTTTGGACCGCTAAGTGTCAACACTTCTTCATGGTTAATGGGATCAACATTCTACGATTCAAATAATAACTGACATTTTCCCTTTATCCAGAGCAAATTTTTCTTTGTGACACGCGCGTTCTATTACCTCAATCTTTTTTAGCTGGTAATACTTTGTATTCGCTAAATCATATGTTTCTAAGTTTGATTTATTCTAAACTTTGCTTTTCATTTCTTTCCTTGCCTTTGTTGGCTATAAAAAACCGTTACTAAATTAAATTCGAAAATAAATTTGTATGAAAGTCTGCTTATACTCTATAAAATTTGACTTTTTTTTGTCGTGCTGTAATTTTTGAAGCTTTACAGACTATTTCTGTATGATACTTGAAAATGAAAAAGGCCTAGCTTTTGTTGGCTGGATGCTTGATTAAATTAATGGATATATTAAACGTGATCGTCGCAGTTACCAAAAAATCTTTATGCTCTGTTCCATAGCCTGGACAATAAGTTCATATTGCTGGACTCTAACTAGAAAATAAGTTGAACAATTCTTCAAAACTATACTAAATAAGGGTTTTATTAGAAGAAAAACCAAATTACAAAATTTAGAAAACTAAAGTAACTTCCAGAAAAAAACTGGACACAATCTATTATATAATTTAAAAATGAAGTTTTAATTTGATATCAATATAAACCTATTTATTACATTCTCATTTAATTAATATTGTCGTGTGAAAAAACTAAAATAGAATGGAGAATTTCCTATTTTGAGCATTTTCAGAAAATCAGGTGGTAAAAATCAAATCTGGACAATTAACGTATTCCCAGAAATCTGTTTTTTTTTGGCTTCAGCTTTTGGAAGTGGCTGAATTTTTTTCCTGGAATTATTGTTTACTAAGAATTACAAACTTTATGTGTTTCTGGAAAACATTGGAATATAGGTTGAGATTATCAAATGCTTTCAATGCAAAGATTCAGTATAAGCACTTTGCATGGTTATGCAAAACCTCTCTTAATTGATAACGTAATAGCATGATTTTTAAAATTCTTAGACCATTTTAAAGGATATATATGTTTTGATTTTTTTCGCGCACGGTGAGTCAATGTTTTTTATGCGGCTCTGGTTTTAGCTGTCAATTAAGTAAATTTATAACCGAATTTTTTTGCCCTATAATACCAGGTAGTTTACGTCGCAAAAAATTGTTTTATTTTAAAGAATTTGA
Organism: Kregervanrija delftensis; assembly: GCA_019155655.1. Taxonomy (NCBI): domain Eukaryota; kingdom Fungi; phylum Ascomycota; class Pichiomycetes; order Pichiales; family Pichiaceae; genus Kregervanrija; species Kregervanrija delftensis. Next base: position 12,384 of record JAFMZF010000011.1, on the reverse strand, counting down.
AAACTTGCTATCTTTTAATGAGTTTCCAAAAAAAAAATAGTTTAATTTGATGCTAATTTTGTGATTATCTATTACTTTTATATGTCTTTAACTTGAATTAATTGATGTTTCTATTAGCGAAATGCTTTGTTGTATACTTAATTGTGGTTAATTGTACGGATTCTTCGGAGGCAAAACAATTTCTGTCAAATGGGTCTTGGCAGCACTACTTGTAGAATTTGTAACAACAAAACATTTTTTTATTTGAAAGAGTAACTTTGTGTCACTGGCCGCTTTCACTTATAAAATGTTCGATAGTAATTATGGTATAAGTTTTAGTGAATTTCTTACCCATAAATCCAAAAAATTGTTTAAGGAGCGAAGGTTATTACACCTGTAAAAATTGTGTCCACTTGTAATGTATCTCTTGAATCCGTGCTTCAAAGTTTTACCACTATGAATTAACTGAAGAAATAAATGCCAAGTCCAGTGAGCAAAGTTGGTAGCAATAGAAATAAATCTGTTGACATTAAATGAGGAACCAAATTGAATTGATAGATGTAATTAGGAGTATTCAAATCTTGTGCAGTACTAGTAATATAAACACTAATTTAAACAACAATTACAAATGATGATATGGAAAATTATCCATTAATGTTTGCTGTTAGGCAATCTACGGTTAAAATAAAATTAGCTTGGGTGGAGATAACAAATTGATGGTATTTTTTTAGAATGAAACACTCAATATATCCACATGTTTTGCAAATTGTTACAGATTTTTGAAATTACAAATTTTTGAGATTAAATGCTTGGAACAAGGCTTAGAATATATAATATCGATTATTAAGATCTGCAATAAATAATACATTGATTTAATATTTGTTACTATAATTTGTTTTGTTATAAAAGAGATGTATAGTTTTGAAACCATACATTGATCATATGGACACATGAAATAAAATTACCTCGTAAATTTAAGCAATTATTGAATGAAACTAAATTATTTGTATCACTTAATCTAATAAGATTTTATTATACGTCACAATAGACCCACTATAATGTACAACTAGAATTGTTTTAAAATAATACGAACTAACTTGAAATTCCTAAGATCAATAGAATTTCATTTGCGTAAGAAGTGATAATAACTGTAAAAATGGTTCGTTGAATCTTATAATGTTATAATTTTTTATTATACTGCATGAAAATATACGGGTGATGTATCTACAAACTGGAAATGCAAAAATATCAATTTTCGTCGACAAATAAACAGGGGAAGTGCGTGTATTGACGCCTGTGGTATAACTCGGGTCAAATTATACCCCCACTCTGCGCTGATCATAAATAAGCTCCGAAAATCTTTTTTTTTTTGCGATTAAACAATTTCGTAAATAATATTTCCTATTGGATTGCATTGTTTTTTTTTTATCGCTAAAATTTTTTAATACAAAAATAGCATCGGCCGGTTTGCATAATTCTTTACTTTTCCCTAACTAATAAATTAAAGACGCGTTTTTTAGAATTCTCAATTCATTTTTTCAATTGAATTCTATGCGTACGATGGGTTGAATTCTCGGGCTAATTAATATTTCATGTTTGAATTCGATTTCAGCGACACGTATAAGAATATATGTAACCGAGGTTTGCAAAATATAATGTTCAGATGATGTATTAGTTTTTTTTTCTTATTCTAAGATAGTTTAACTTGCAGGTTTCTAATGCCTCGCCAAATACGATTGGAGCATTCTTGTTGAATCCTTTTTATTTATATTTATTTTATTAGGCATATATTTCTCTCACTCGAAGTAAAATGAGACAGAATTTTTTTTTTTGATTTCATATAATTTGATTAAAATTCTACCAGCTAACAATAATAACTAAGTTGTGTTTTATGCTGAATTTAATTGTTTGGCGAATGTAAACACACCCCTGCCGTCGTAAATTATACTGCTATATTAGTAGGCTTAGGATAAGTCATTTCCTCGGCTGATCTCTGCCGCGTCCGGAATCAGCAAGATTATAAGCTTGGAAGATCGACTGTTCAGATATTCAAATTTTTAATGATCTGATTTTTGTGTAATGCTTTTCAATTTTTTTTTTTTTTGTAATAATCTTAAAAAAAAGTCATCATTTTGCTTTGCCAATAATCTATTCAGAAGTCGATCTTTAATGTGATTCAGAGAAATATTTTTTCTGTTACTAATATTATTTGTAGTAATTTTTGCTTTTGGTTGTACTAGTCAAAAGAATAATAAAAAATTTATTCATTAACTTTATATAGCTATGGAATCTTACTCCTCAATCTTTTTTTTTTTATTTAGACAATATATAAATAAATCCTTGATATTACTAAAAAGTAAAGAGTAATTTAAAGTATAATAAAATTGAATATTTTACTATCATTCTTTTAATACTTTCTAATTTACTCATTCTAAATTTACTTGATTTCAAGTTTGTTAGAAATTGGTTACAATCTAATTTTAATTTAACTTAAAGTTGTTTTCAACTCACATAACAGCTGATTCCATTTGCTTTTATGTTTATATTTTCTTTTAGTTTTTCTTGAAGATTTGTATTTTAACAAATTATTCGAAATTTAATTGATATTATTGAAAGATAAAATCAATTTGTTATTTCGTAGGCAAAAAAATAGTAGTTTTGGTAGCTACATTGAAAAGATAATGATAATACAGCAAAGAGTCCTACATTATTACCATTTTGGTGTATGCTTGGAAACCATAAGTAATTTAACAGACATTTAAAGCTTTCGCAAAAATGTTTTTAAAGTTTTTAACACATAGTTGAAAATAATTTGATATTAGATATATTTACTACATTGAAAAAAAACCAAGCGATATTTTTTTTATTCTAAGCGTCATAAATTAAAATATTAGGGGGCTGGTTTTTCTAAAAATTAATACGTATTTATTTAACTGTTTTTTCAAATCCAAAATTTTCAAGGTTTAGTTAAAAACATGCTTTGAAAATATATTATTTATCAAAAAAATCATAACGGCCATGATATTTCATCTTTGCCGTCTTGATAGATCCAATAAATTTTATAAGGATGCCTGATAATCTCAATGCTCCTATTACTAGATTTTCAAAGTAAGCTAGAAACTATTCATAAATAATTATTAATCATGAGTAAAAAATGTTTATATTAGGAGAATGGAAATAAAAAATGACGATAAATGCATTCATGTTTTTAGTTTTTAATAGCCACTTATCATACTATCTGCTACCATCAATGATTATCTACAGCTATTTAAATAATCAGCAGCCAAATATATCCTAAACTTTAAATTGCTTCATTTACCATTAAGAAACATGAAGAAAAAAATTAACGAAAATTAGTGACATATTAATTGTTTTGCATTTCATTAGAATTTACTAAATTTCATTTGAAATATTAATTGTCTTACAGTTTGGTCGACTTTGTTAAATTCCTCAATTGCCGTATATCCCGTAATTTTCATTAAATTTTTCAATTTTGTTGAATCTCATCAATTTTATTAGATTTTTTTATTATCGTCCTTAGTTTCAAAAATAATTATTGTTTATTTCAGGTCAATAGAGTCCGCAAATGAGTACTCAAAATTTTTCCAACGCAAAAAAGCATATTTTTTGTTGGCTTGACTACAACAGTGTGATGGAGCCAGTCATTATTGGTAAAAGCTTAGTGCTCCTTTATTTTATTTGTCGTGTCTATTGAATTCAATACGTCGCTAAATTGTTAATCTTTGCTAGGGAAGTTCATCGCTGACCAAGTTAATAAAAGCTAATTTATATCTATCAATGATATTAAAGATGTGGTCAATATAGTATGTTGACAAAAATTGCATTGTGACCCAACGAATATATATCATTTACGCATTTAAGGCTAATGTAGTTTCTGGAACGTGGTAGAGTTTTTGGAGAAAAAGTAGATTAATATTTGTTATTAGCTTGACTAATAGAAACCAAGTTTTGATTATTAATCATATTGGCCCTGAAGATATGTTTACTGTATTATGCAGACAAAAATGCATTGTTGATGATCGCGTGTTTTTGCTTAATGGAGTTCTTGCTTGGTGTACAAGCGTGTATGAATCAAGAATTTACGTAAGTTTTTTAAATGCAAGTTGTAAAATTCAATAAACGATTTATCCGAAGAAATACCAAAATAAATTACTTTTCTCATTTTAAAGCTGAATATAACTAAGGAAATCAATTAGTATCAAATCAAACTACGATGACTGCATTCAAAGATCTAATTTATCCGGCAAAAAAGCTTTGTTTTGTTAATTTTCAGAGGATTGAATATTGGACGCAAAATTATATAAAGCATCTAATTGATGCTCATTTATTTTTTTGTATATTTTTTTATTAGTTTCCAAACCTTTTAATTTTTTAAACAATTTAAAATAAATTTTATTGAATGTTTTCAAACCCAGGGCAGAGTTTTCATCAAATAAATCCTTTTTTTTTACAACCACAATATCTTTTGATACGTACATCACAACCAAAAACCTTTTATCATCAAATCTCATATCCGACTCAATTTCGACCATCATTTGGAAACAACCACTTTATTTTGAATAATTTATCACAATATTATGATACCGAGCAAAAAAAAAAATATGAAGATCGTACACATATTAAGCCTGTAATACCACAAGGAGAATTCAGAAATGTTTTTTTAAAATCAAAAAAGCAAAATGGTGACACTTTTAAAAAAACAAACGGTAATAATTCAAATTTTAAAGTTATAGATCTGTCGAATATAAAAGAATTTCCTCCCCAAGAAAAACTATATTTAGACGGATTGGATGAATCTAGAAGAAAAAATAAACGCTGGACTAAAGAAGAGGATTTGTTGTTACTTAAACTGAAAAACAATTTAAAATTAAGCTGGAAAGAAATTGCATCTCAATTTCCCACTAGAACGCTGAAGGCTTGTCAGTTTAGACTAAGTAGATTAAAAAATGTGATACAAAAGTGTGTCAAAAAAAAGGCATGAATTTGTTGAATATATACTGACAATCTCATATATTTGTTTAATAATGAAATTTTTGTTTTCAAATTTATATACTACTATTTTCAGATTAATACATAACTTTTGTAATTTAAATACTTGTTTTTTTTATTTTTTTTTTTTTTTTTTTTTGAAATATTTTTAATATTAGCAATCCAGTAAAAATAATTTATTTTATGAATGTGACGGGAATAAACAAAACTAAATTATGGAATTCCGGTGTTTTATTTCAATTTGTGTAAAAATTAGATTTATGAAAATATAGTGATCCAAAAATTTTGTTGGAATGACCTGGCTGGTAATTTATCACTAGAATCATCTAATGCAAAAAATTCTTATTTGGAATACTTATATTAATTAAACAAAAAAATAATGCTACTATTATAGGCCAGTTAGCTTGTTTATTTTTTTTGACTATTCCAAGGCACCGATATAAGCGGAACTCAACCGATTTAATAATTGATTTGCAGTTAATATGGATTTTAGTAGTTTAAAGCTAATTTTATTTTTGGTCTAGAACTTTTGCTCTCTTTATTAGTTTTAAAAATTGCATTACTTTTGAAAATAAATATTATTGAGGGAATAAATTTCTGTTATTTTTATGCAAATTGCAATCTTAGGCAACTATTAATCATGACGCAAAAATAGTAACTGGAATTTACAAAATTAATCAATATCGCTCAATCCGAAACATAATGTCAGTTGATTGTATTCTGCTTGAGTAAGTAACTGTCAATTCATGTAGGTTATATGCACTGCATGCTGGCGTAAGTTATTTTTTCTACAACAGGAAATAAAGGACCGATTAGGATTTTTTCATAAGATCAGATTTTTTTGATTCTTGCTTTAATATGCTTGTGTACAAAACTTTATTTCCGCTGCTTGGTTATCGTATTTTTTCAGGCCGACTAATTTCCTTCAGTTTACCGGTTTTGACTCTTTTATGGAGGAAGCTGAGTTTAAAAAACGCTGTTCTTTGTAGTTTGCATCTTAATTTTAATAACATGTTTTAGGATTAATGTAGTTAACAAAACATATTTGCTTTATTTTTATTTTGCACTAAACGTATTTCAACATGATATTGCATATAGCAACCATGGAAACACGTCATTCGGAAATCTTAAAAAAAGGGCAGCAATATTATACGCCATGCAGTCTCAAGATTTGGCAATTTTATTTTTCGGGCATTCTGCCGCTAATCTTGCATCGGGTTAGGAAATCGGATTAGAAAATTAATCCTGCATCGGGTTAGGCAATTATAAGAGATTTTTTTAGATAAAACTTCGATTCAGCATGCTTACTTCATGGACCAAAGGGACTAAAATTTAACGTAAAGTGAATACTGCTAAATAATTCTTTTTATACATTCATTTATTTTAAAAAATGCCAACATTTGTGTAGTGTTTCTTCATGCTAGGAATGTTTATCTCGAGGTATAATTGTTATTATCTGTCATATTCTATTCGAACAAGTTAACAGTAGATTAAAGTTTTATGTTTTTTAATCAACATAGATAGAAGTAATTTTAAAAAATTTCTTAAGCACGATAACAAATAACAAGTTTCTTAGAATCATAATTTAAGTAGGATATACTTAGAAAGGCATGTCCATAAGCGTATATACAAAAAAAAATATGAGATTTTCAGACTATTCCCAAAAAGTATGATTTAAAAATGATCGACCTCCGTGAAAATTGTATTTCTCTATAAAAGCTTTGTTATAGTAATAGTGAGCGTGTATTTCTAATTCTTAAATCATTATTTAATAATGACCACCAATAAACTAATATGAAATTTTCAAAAGTTAAGGCTTAAAAAGTATTTGAGTTTTTTTTGTCTACATGCATAAAACGCGAGAATAAAACAAAAGGTTTCCTATTTTAGAGTTTTGAACTCCCCAAAATATCATCTTATTTTCAAAAAACTAATATGAATAATTTTTCTGCAGTCATTTCATGATAACTCAAGTCATAAAATATTCAAATCTTTTAACATTTAATTTAGATGCTGGTTTTTATATGGATGCATTCTAAATTAAAAACCTAGAACATTAATTTTAAAAAAACCAGATTTGGTTATTTCCTTTTTTGAATTGTAAACGAAAAACTATTTAAAAGCAAAGAGATATCCAGTATTGTTGCAAAAAAATACCTAAACTTTTTAGTTCTCGTTCAATAAAATATAAGTTTAGTTTAACCGCACTATAGCAATATACCAAAATGTGGACATTTAATAAACTAATCAATCAATTTTTTTTGATCTGTGGACTTTTGAATACCAGTTTTGCAGTTCAGATCAACACTGTTTTAGGGTGTTCGTATGATTCAGATTTAGTTTCTCTTACTCAAGGTTTTCAAGCTTCTTTTTATTATTACCCCTGTAAACCAGGTTCTGATAACGTTAAAGGTTTTTGTTTAGATGATGATACTAATATGTCAAATCTTGGATCGGAATTTTATGCCAGTGGCTATTTAACATCGTTTATCACAGCAACAGGAGGTGTTACAAACCCAGATTTTAATTTTTCACAAAAAGATGAGTATTATGATTTGCAAAAATCAATGTGGTACTATGATATTTATGGGGTGCCAATTACAGCTAATAATTATACTTTGGAATTATCAGGCTATTTTTATCGTATGTTAACAAATTTTTTTAATCTATTTTTTTCAAATGCAGGTTGTTAAAATACTAACAAAACAAACTTTAGCACAAATAACCGGTATTTATACTATTGAACTAGGATATTTTGATAATGGTGTTATGCTATGGTTTGGTGACGGTGCTCTTAATTGTTGTCAGCAGTCATTTGACAGCTCGACATCTTTAAATACAACTATATTTTTTTCTCAATCCAGTGCGTCCGGCACTTCAGATAAAGTAGCTTATGTTTATTTAGAAACAGGTTACTATTATCCAGTAAGAATTGTTGCTGTGAATGCAGGCGGACCGGGTGCTTTGGAATTCAATTTTATCGATCCTGATGGAAACATTGTTACCAATGCAGTTGGAATTTATAGTCATGATGATTTAGTCCAAGGTTGCTCCTCTAAACAAATTATCCCGCATACAATTGATACAACCACTATTACGAGTGGTTCTGTCAGTACTGAATTCACCTCAACATTTACTACCACCGACAGCCAGGGTAATCCAACCACGACATCCGAAGACGTGACTGTGGTTCCTACCACACCATTGAACTCAATTACCATTACCAGTGGTTCTGTCAGTACTGAATTCACCTCAACATTTACTACCACCGACAGCCAGGGTAATCCAACCACGACATCCGAAGACGTGACTGTGGTTCCTACCACACCATTGAACTCAATTACCATTACCAGTGGTTCTGTCAGTACTGAATTCACCTCAACATTTACTACCACCGACAGCCAGGGTAATCCAACCACGACATCCGAAGACGTGACTGTGGTTCCTACCACACCATTGAACTCAATTACCATTACCAGTGGTTCTGTCAGTACTGAATTCACCTCAACATTTACTACCACCGACAGCCAGGGTAATCCAACCACGACATCCGAAGACGTGACTGTGGTTCCTACCACACCATTGAACTCAATTACCATTACCAGTGGTTCTGTCAGTACTGAATTCACCTCAACATTTACTACCACCGACAGCCAAGGTAATCCAACCACGACATCCGAAGACGTGACTGTTGTTCCAACCAACCCATATGACACCACCACCATCACCACCGGATCCGTTCCAACTTCGTTCACATCCACTGTTGTTACCACCGATTCCAATGGTAATCCATCGTCATCTACCGAGATTGTGACTGTTGTTCCAACCAACCCATATGACACCACCACCATCACCACCGGATCCGTTCCAACTTCGTTCACATCCACTGTTGTCACCACCGATTCCAATGGTAATCCATCGTCATCCACCGAGATTGTGACTGTTGTTCCAACCAACCCATTGGGTACCACCACCATCACCACCGGATCCGTTCCAACTTCGTTCACATCCACTGTTGTCACCACCGATTCCAATGGTAATCCATCGTCATCCACCGAGATTGTGACTGTTGTTCCAACCAACCCATTGGGTACTACCACCATCACCACCGGATCCGTTCCAACTTCATATACATCCACTGTTATCACCACCGATTCCAATGGTAATCCATCGTCATCCACCGAGATTGTGACTGTTGTTCCAACCAACCCATTGGGTACTACCACCATCACCACCGGATCCGTTCCAACTTCATATACATCCACTGTTATCACCACCGATTCCAATGGTAATCCATCGTCATCTACCGAGATTGTGACTGTTGTTCCAACCAACCCATATGACACCACCACCATCACCACCGGATCCGTTCCAACTTCGTTCACATCCACTGTTGTCACCACCGATTCCAATGGTAATCCATCGTCATCCACCGAGATTGTGACTGTTGTTCCAACCAACCCATATGACACCACCACCATCACCACCGGATCCGTTCCAACTTCATATACATCCACTGTTATCACCACCGATTCCAATGGTAATCCATCGTCATCCACCGAGATTGTGACTGTTGTTCCAACCAACCCATATGACACCACCACCATCACCACCGGATCCGTTCCAACTTCGTTCACATCCACTGTTGTCACCACCGATTCCAATGGTAATCCATCGTCATCCACCGAGATTGTGACTGTTGTTCCAACCAACCCATTTGGTACCACCACCATCACCACCGGATCCGTTCCAACTTCGTTCACATCCACTGTTGTTACCACCGATTCCAATGGTAATCCATCGTCATCCACCGAGATTGTGACTGTTGTTCCAACCAACCCATTGGGTACTACCACCATCACCACCGGATCCGTTCCAACTTCATATACATCCACTGTTATCACCACCGATTCCAATGGTAATCCATCGTCATCCACCGAGATTGTGACTGTTGTTCCAACCAACCCATTGGGTACCACCACCATCACCACCGGATCCGTTCCAACTTCGTTCACATCCACTGTTGTCACCACCGATTCCAATGGTAATCCATCGTCATCCACCGAGATTGTGACTGTTGTTCCAACCAACCCATTTGGTACCACCACCATCACCACCGGATCCGTTCCAACTTCATATACATCCACTGTTATCACCACCGATTCCAATGGTAATCCATCGTCATCCACCGAGATTGTGACTGTTGTTCCAACCAACCCATATGACACCACCACCATCACCACCGGATCCGTTCCAACTTCGTTCACATCCACTGTTGTCACCACCGATTCCAATGGTAATCCATCGTCATCCACCGAGATTGTGACTGTTGTTCCAACCAACCCATTGGGTACTACCACCATCACCACCGGATCCGTTCCAACTTCATATACATCCACTGTTATCACCACCGATTCCAATGGTAATCCATCGTCATCCACCGAGATTGTGACTGTTGTTCCAACCAATCCATTTGACACCATCACCATCACCAGCGGATCCGTTCCAACTTTCTTCACATCCACTATTGTCACCACCGACTCCAATGGTAATCCATCTCTGTCCACTGAATATGTGACGGTTGTGCCTTCGGATATATTGCCTCCGTATAGAAACAGTTCAATGTCGGAATCTTTATATTTGAGTAATCCAAGTTCTAGTTTGATATCCAGTACGGATGGTAACAGAAATCCATCTTCACTAAGTACGGTTGTGACTGTTCCCTCAGAATTGCTGACTTCAAGTTTTGATAATGGATCAATAGAAACTGAATATGTTGTTTCCACAGTTGTGACCATTACATCATGTTCTACGTATTTCGATGGTAATGGAAAGACCCAAACTGTTACATATACGTCAGTGATTACAACTGAATGTTCTGGTAATGCTAGACTCAGTACTGCAGGTGCAGGGGATAGCACTGAAAACGGTAGGTTAATGAGTACAATAAGTGAAGGAAGTAAGCCTATTGTTCCGGGATCAGATGATACAGCAATTGACATTCCTTCGTTAACCAGTACATTATTTTTAGCGAGATCTACCAATGAGGGCATGATAAGTAGCGCAACGAATAAGAATGCGGTATCCACAGAAATGAATAGCGAAGTGAATTCAGAAGTTGGTGGTGAGTCAATTTCAAGTGTTGGATCATCATCATATGTATTAGCGGTGTATGATGCAGGTGCTAATGTTGTTTCAGTTTCTTTGTTATTGTACACTTTGTTGGTTTTAGTTTTTTAAGATTAGAATAAGGGTGCGGTTTTTTGGGTGGATGTGTTCCACTTTGTTTTTTTAGATGATAAGTGTTATTAGCTTGTTAAACGTTTTCAAATTGAAAAGGTTTCTTAATGTTTGTTTTCGAACTTTAAGTTTTTTTTGTTTATATTTTAATTGATTTAATTATAATAATTATTAGAGGACGGGTTAAGTTGGATATGTTGTAGTTTAGGCACAGGTATATTAATAAGCAGTAGGAGTGAAGTTGGCATATTGACGTAGGCTGTAAGATCAGTTAAGAGGTATGTTTTAATTGTAGTTTTATTGATTGGTTATAAAGAACTATTCTATAGTATTAATCGATAATGATAAAAAGTATTTAAATTATAATTTAAATAAATAAAAAGTATGTCGTATTTATATTATAGTGAATATATATTTGTTGTTTATTATTCAGACCTTTTATCAATATGATCGGGTACAATATCTTCATGGAGCATCTCTTATGTTGATAAGCTATGTTGATAAGCCGATATTGCGGTACTTCCTATTCCATAGGCTATCTATCGGTTGTAGTTGGTTATTGGATGATTCTAGACTTGAATCAATTATTAATTAATGTTGGTGCGAGTTGGTTGGTGCGAGTTGGTTGGTGCGAGTTGGTTGGTTGGTGCGAGTTGGTGCGAGTTGGTTGGTTGGTGCGAGTTGGTTGGTGCGAGTTGGTGCGAGTTGGTGCGAGTTGGTTGGTGCGAGTTGGTGCGAGTTGGTTGGTGCGAGTTGGTTGGTGCGAGTTGGTGCGAGTTGGTTGGTGCGAGTTGGTGCGAGTTGGTGCGAGTTGGTTGGTGCGAGTTGGTTGGTGCGAGTTGGTTGGTGCGAGTTGGTTGGTGCGAGTTGGTTGGTGCGAGTTGGTTGGTGCGAGTTGGTTGGTGCGAGTTGGTGCGAGTTGGTTGGTGCGAGTTGGTGCGAGTTGGTGCGAGTTGGTTGGTGCGAGTTGGTGCGAGTTGGTGCGAGTTGGTTGGTGCGAGTTGGTTGGTTGGTGCGAGTTGGTTGGTGCGAGTTGGTTGGTTGGTGCGAGTTGGTTGGTTGGTGCGAGTTGGTTGGTGCGAGTTGGTGCGAGTTGGTGCGAGTTGGTGCGATTAAAAGGAGTTGGTTGGTCCTGAATTGAAGATCTTTTCTTGG